>JARHVA010000644.1:190000-635000 GCA_037957365.1 Torreya grandis | reverse complement strand
CCTTCACTCTTTCTATGATATATTTTATAATTAAACCTTCATGATTTCACATGGTGGACCATTAATATAAACAAATTTACAATGTTCCATATTATTTTAATTTATAAATCAAGAGTGTATTGATGGAAAAATAGAAAAATACTATGATCATCTAGATATATAAATTTAATACCTATGAAATTCCATACAAATCCTAAGTAATCCATATATATCAAAGGACTTCTTAACTTTCTAATTTAAATTATGAATCATGTCAATTCTAATACTCACTAACACAAGTTCATATTAACATTGAACTAATATGTTCCAAAATGTGTCTAGCGAAAGGTGTCATTCCATATGTCATTAAATTTGTGTTGAAGTGGGACTTTAAAGTCTTTTGGGTACCTCTGTACACATATTAGATCTATTTTAACATGTATTGGTGCTATCTCCTCCATGACCAAAATCCATGGTGACTATTAACTTGCATTTACATTATTATAAAAAAAAATGAATGTGTTACCTTCTTCTAAAATTTTAATCTCTTTTTAATTATTAGTAAGAGTTAAAAATCCATAAAAATTTCAAATCTCAGTGATCATCATGCATCCACCCATAGATACAAAAATTCAAAGTTGATGTGGGGAATAAATTGTGCCTCTTGACATAGAATCAAGCTATAAACATAAAGCATAAGTATAAGGACACTAAAAATTATCATGATTAATTTAGATATCATGATCATATTGACACCAAGTGGATCCATTATCAATAAATAATTTATCAGACTACTCATACCATGCTCTAGGAGCATACTTCATTCCATCAAGATATTTTATACTTACAAACAATTAAAAAAGTGATAGAATGAATGAAACATGAAGTTTATTTCATATAAATAATTTTTAGATCGCCATTTATAAAATCACAATCAAAATTTATCTATTAAACCTCTTAGTGAAATTTTACAAGTAAAATAAACTTTGAATGGTGTTTATTTAAATTGTAAGTGAAAAACTCATGTAATAGTCAATATATTCTTTCTCTAAGAAATTCTTGACAGCCAATTGGCCTTTATAACTTTCAAGAACATCTTCAATGATAACTTTGTTTGAAAAAATATTTGCATTCAATAATATCTTCCCAAGGGAAAGATGCGTTAACTTACAAGTGGTATTCATTACAAGTGAGTTATACTCTTCTTACTATGAGTTTATCCCACTATTTTTTATTATAATATTATTAAAAATTGTAGTGTCTTGAAGTTTTTATGACCTTCACCATAAAAGATAAGTTATCACATTACTTATAACTATGAGTTATCTAAGTCTATGACATTAACTATATCAGATCCAAATGCCTTAATAGTTTATGTAGAACAGTTGGCATGACAAGCCTTCCCCAGAAAAAAAAAAAAAAAAGGCCTCAAGTGCGGTTCCTCTCAAAAAGTTTTATCTTGTCAATAAATTCATCTATATCATCTAAGTAGGAAAAAATCAAAATGTCAATAGGAAAAAAAATAAAAGGAGTGGGATGAAGAAATGGAAAACTAATGGAGGAAAATTTATCTATTAAGGCCATGCCCATCTTTAATATGATGCCACATCCCTCCTTAAGATGACTTCTCTAGTAGTTAGACCATATAAACAAAATGTCTTCAAATCATCACTCTAACCAAAAAATTACATTTGTCATTTTTAGCTCTACTTTCATCCCCTTCTTATTGGGATTAATGAGACACCACTACATCAAATGTTATTATTGCTACCATTTAGGTTAGATTTATAAAAGAAATTGATTTTGGCATCATAAAGTTGACACCACTATATATTTTTTATTGTGTCAAATTTGTGCTATATTTATGTTAGGTTTGAGCTATAATTTATACAAAATGAAGTGACATAATTTTTAGTGCTAATAGACTAATAAATTTTTAGTAAATAAACACACTATAATTATTTTTCATTGCAAATATTTATACTATATTTATCTATTTTTTTATTTTTTTGTTGAAATTTTGCTAAAATACCTGGGGAGAGTGCCCTAGCCCAAAAAAGGTAATAGCAAAGCACCAGGAGTTACTAGCATTGAAGGCTTAGTAGTTCCACAATTTAAGAATACATTATCATGCAATAAATAATTGAAGGAAAATATAATTGTAAAACACTCCATAAAAATACTAATTGGTGCCCTTCAAGTCACAACCCAAAAAGTGTATAATAAATAAAGGATCATCACCTTTTCTTTAACCACTACATGTATTCATGTAGAAAAAGACAAATTTTCAATAATCACCACCAATTGCATGTGTAAACTTGAATAAAAAATTACAACCACACTGTTATGTAAGTGAATCCTAAATAGGACATAACCCATTCTCATACCCATAAAAATTTAAACCACATGGATCTCTAATTTTCACATCACACAAGCACATTTTACACAACACTAGTTCATGATCTATTCAAAATTATATCATATGCCTATTGCAATAATTTCACTCCATCCACATATTTATTTCATATTTCAATCATATATCACACAACTATGGAATAAATTTAGAAAAAATAATCAAGTAGGGGCTATCAATTCATAGATTAATCCCTTCAGAGAATATATATTTATATAGTAGGAAGCATGAATAACCTCAAATTGCCATAACAAAAAAAGGAAATAAATATATAATATCAAAACATATATATGTCATTGTATTATATATTTTATCCTATAGTATAGGATTTTGTGTCACAGTCTTTATCTTATCAGTAGATTCCTCAATAGTGGCTATCAAAAATTATGCAGACCATTTACACCCAACACATTATACAATAAACAATAAAAGAGCATTTTTGAAATTACATAATTAGGTCTTACTCTAAAATTATAACCTCCTTTTCCTCCTTTTCACTGAAGTAATAAGGATAGTAGTGATGAATACCATCCTCCTCACTAGAGGAATGAGGACAATGGTAAGAAATATCCACCATGGTCACTTTAGACAATTTAATACCATTATTTTCTACAAGATTCTTCCACCCTTGTATCAATGCTTTAATTCCATCCAAAATCTATGTTGATGATAGAAATATTTTCCATGAGTTGAAAACAAATTCCTTTCCATAGTAGTGTGATACTTATGTATTAAGTAACTTTTAGTAATTATAGACAACACATTAGCACCACTCAAACTTTGATCCATATTGAACACATTCATGCACCCAATACACTTGACATGAACCATAATAATGTGTTTCATATGTTTCCCTATATTATTTAAATCTACATCATCTAATTTTTTAGCTAATTTATAGATCCTTTCTACCCATAGACACATATGAGGGTTTCTTATATCTCTATCCAAAAAATAGATAAGGAATATCCTATCGATTTTTCAATAATTTTATGTTATCCCTTGTATCCATCAACATCTTGCATATTTGAAACCCTCCCTCTCAAACAAGTAGAAGATGCCATCCCAATTCAAATGTCAACTGTAATACTTCAATGCATTTTAAATTTTAAATATATTTCCTCTCACCTATCTCCTTGCCACTTCCAACAATTTTTCTAGGTGTTATCACTGCCTTCAAATTTATTAAAGACCCTTGACTTATAGGCACTACTAGATTATTATGTCTTAATAGTCCCATAAATATTTAAAGTGCCCTATTTATGGGTTTATAGTATATTCTCAATAAAATCCTCACATATCAAGATATTAATCAATGCCCTTTTCCATTATTTAATGATTTTCCTATATATTTTTAATTAGGGATCAACATTTTCTCATTGGAAAAAAAACTCCCTTGCATCCTCAACAACCAATTTTATTAAATCCACATGTAACTCCTTAACCCAATTCTAATTTGGGACTCTTCTTGATAAAAACATACCAACTCCCATATTCATAGTTGGGTCAGTAACTCAATTTCCACCCCTATATACAGATCAAGGAGACATCTTCCAGATCCCTTATCAGTAATTGTGACTCATAAAAAATCATCTTCAAGTGCCAAGACTCCATATTACCCTTTTTTGTTCCATTTCTCAAAAAAATGAATCACATTCAATTATAAAATTCTTACATCCTCTTATTACATCTATTTCAATTCATTTTATCATTGTTATACCTTCATCTTAATTATTTGTATCAATCTCGACATCTAATGAAAATTCAAGATAGGTTTCCCCAATTCATCCTAAAATACTCCTCTCCCACCATCTAAACACAAATTTCCTATAGTCACTCCATCAAAATTCAGATTCATGAAACCAATAAGAGGATGTTGCTAAGAAAATAGAGACCTTGGGGCACCAAACCCCCCTTACCCCATTGTCAAGGACTTATTTCTATTATTTATTATTTATAATATATAAATATATTATTATTATTATTATTATTATTATTATTATTATTATAATATATATATATATATATATATATATATATATATATATATATATATATATATATATTGATTGTGTGTGTGTAATTATCATGCATTTGAAAATTCACCAAAAAATAAATTGTATTTATATAGATGATGGGATTCCTCTTTCCATTTTCAATCCTCCTTTTGTTAGCATTATTTCTAAGTCCTAAAAATAGGTTGGTCATGTTGAATCAATTGGTATTGGTTGGCTTAAGGGCTAAATAAAATGGAGAGAATCGAGGCTTCTCTACAGCTACTTTTAGAAAAAAAACTAAAATGCTTCAATCTTATACAAGTTTTGGACATTTCAAGGAAGTTATTTTCTTTTCTTCTATTGCATGTCTTCGTGTGCCTAAATATCATTGAGAAATTATTGTTGGATCAGTGGTGGTTTTTTTCTTTTTCTAGTGATTTTTCCACGGGTTTTCCTTAGTTTTTTATACATTATGTTTAGCTCCATTGTTTGGTGTGGTTCTATATTTTCCAATTTAGTATGGGTTGTGTTTTTTTTCTAATGTTGGATTTAACTATTCTAGTTTGTTAGCTAATAGTTATGGACTAGCTAGATTATTATTTTGGGATGGTTATTCCTTGGTATTGTCATTATGTATTAATAGTGGTCAAGGTAGTGGTTTTGTTTCTTTTTATTTCATTTTAATTAAGTGAGGTGTCTTCCCTCATTAATCAATCAAAAATAAAATTATCATGGTTATATAGAAAAACATCATATGTAATAAATAATAAATTGTGCAAACTACATATACAATAATTTTTTAGATGAGAAAGTATGTAACTTTTAATCTATCAAAGTACAATGCTAGATGGAGTGAAAATGATATAATTTACCTTCTTAATTAAATAAATATAACTTAATCTTAAATCCATGTCATTGCCTATATCATCATCCTCCTCATATTCTATAAAATCATTAGGGTTAGATGTATATAATGAGGCATTATCTAGTGCAAAAACTCATTGACATAATCCACATAGTCAGGATCCTCCTCATCATCCTTTTACATATCAGGGCTTTTAATTAGGATAGATGTTTTTTCCAACTACAAAGACATAATTTAATTGTCATGATAATTCTCTTATAGTAGAATGTATATTATAAAATGAGGTACAATATTTTTGATAAAAAAACTCATAAAACATGTAATTTTTTTATAAATAACTTATACAAATTTACAAAGTGGTGTGCAACCTCATTTAGACTCATTTTCCCCAAGCAATGACTCAACATTATCCCTTGACTCACTCTCACTTTTTGGAACTTGTTTTGGTTAGTCTCTATATTTGCATTAATTGGAATAATTTCAAAACTTATATTTCATTTTTTAAGCTCTATTCAACATGAAACCTTATAATAATTTAAATGCATTTCCATATATATGAGTCATTTTTAACACTAGTCAACATGAATCCTTTCCAATTCATGTCATCTTATATGTAGTTACTATAAAAATTAAAGGTTTTAATATAATGGGATATATGTAAAGTAAAACATGATTTTATACTTTTTACCAATCATATTTAAATGAACAAACATATTTTGGTTGATTAGAATTTGAATTGTATTCATTAATTACAATTTGAACAAATCTAACTCATGAGAGAGTAAAAGTTAAGCACAACATAATATTGAATTTAGAAAGCTTTAATATTTACAAAGATGTCCAAAAATATGAAAGAAAAGAGAGGAAACCAAATTTAGAAACTATCAAATAATTTACATGCAAATTAGGTAAAAGTAAAATAAAAGGAACCTAAGATGTTGATATGAATTGAGTAAGTTTAAAGGATATATAGGAGAGTGATGTGACTATCAAAGGTATTTATAAGGCTTTTTTAGCTTTTGATTTGATTTTTCCTATGGTTTTCATCTTAGGATTTACTTCATATGGTTTTTTATGAGTTTATTTAATGTTTTTCCTAAGGTTTTTGAAAGTTTATTTAATGGTTATTACTAAGGTTTTTTGTAAGTTTTCCTAGGGTTTTTTGTAGGTTTAATAAAAATTCATATATAAAATTTAACTACAAGCCTCTAATCTTTGATTTTGTAGGGGTTTAACATATTTTTCATCTTTCTTCCTTTTTAAGTGGATCTCCTCTTTATTTCCCTCTACTACTTCCCCTTCCCCTTATTATTACTTTACCCTCAATTTTATTGGTATGAATTTTATTGGTATGCAAACATTTTTTCTCCTCCGCTTATTTTCCCTTTCAATATGTCACTTTCTTCCTTCTTATTTTGGTCCATTTCTTCCTCCTTGTTGTCCATTTATATCTTCTCATTATTGATTTCACCCTTTTTCCTATTCTTCCTCATTATTTTTATCTCCACTCTTTATCATCGGTGTAAAATATGAAAATGAAGTGGGAGGGTCTATGGATCCTTTCACTTTATGTTTTCAATGTTAGCATTTTTGTGGCACAAACTTGGTGTAACTTACAACAGGTTTACATCAACCCTTTTTTAAGTTAGATTATTTTCAATTTGATTGCGAAAAAATATAATATCTATAATTAAATTGAATTTTATTACATTATTCATAAATTAAAAATAATTACATTATTATCTAATGATAATAAATAATATTGCATTCAATAGATTACATAAATAAATGTTTTAACTATTTATTTTGATCCTTATTCATTTCATCTAAATCTTCAATTATTACATGGCATGGATTTTTGTTTAAAAATAATATTCTCTTTCTCTTCCTAACTATATATCTACCAATTAGAACATTCCATCATTATTTAAATATCTCCCTAATGGGATATCTATGTTGGAGATTAATTTTATTTGAGTTCACTTAAGTCCTTTAGGCTAGTTTATGTTAACCTTAAATCTATTTTAGTTGTGCATTTCTTATTATAATAAATTCACTTTATCCTTTATTTATGAGGTGTCACACCTCTTTTATTCTTTTGTAGGGAACCTTGGAGTTACATTCACATGCAACTCCCCCCACAGTTGTCACACACATCTCCTTCACCCTATGGGTATTAAGGACATTTGTCACATAATAATAAGGTTGTGTAAGTCATGATGAGATTGTTTTAACTCTCTATTCCTTCCTCTAGATTTATTTATCAAGCTCTCCACTCTCATTCTCCCCAATTGCTATAGTCTATCTCGAGATGTTTGTTCATGTCTTAATGCCACTCTATCTCTTTCTCTTGGCTTCTATTTAAGATTTTATTTGGAGATCAATACTTTTCAATCCTTCTAATAAATATTGTATTTTTCTTTGTTCAATAGTTTACTCACTTGAAAAATCTCATTTTTCTCATCTTGTGGTTTACTTGATTTTAAAGTAACATTGTTCATTAAAGCTTTTAAATTAAATTATGCTTTAAACATTTTTTTACTCGATCTTGGCATAAATCCTAATAGTTTAAATCATCATATTCTTTGTCTTATTTAATTTATCCAACTATTTCATTTTCATCTTTGTCAACTTGATCAGCATCATCTCCAACTTGATCATCTTCAAGAATTTTATCAATACTCGAAAGATCTTCCATTAAATATTTTAGTTGACATTTTCAAGTTCTTGTTCAATTTATTCCTCATTAGATTAATCCCAATAATTTATGTTAAAAAAATAATCCTTCCAAATTATAGGTGTGGTAAAATATTTTTATCATCAACAACATTTATTATTTTTGGCTCACAATACAATATAATATGCCAATTATTTTACTTCTTGAGATCAAATTGAAGAAGACCTAAATACACATAGTTAGAGTAAAGGTTATAAATAAAAAATGGAAATTATATGTAAAAAAATCACAAACGTAATTATAATTAATTCCTAATCACAATGTTAAAGAAGAAGATAAACCTCCTTCTTCTTAGGTAATGGTCTACTAAGTCATTTGAATAAAGAAAACTATCAATGTCTATTTTGAAAAACTTTCTATCAATATAAGGGATCAATGTACACATAAATATAACTTGGAAACTTGTATAATCAAGTTTTTTTTATCTTTTATATTTTTCCAACATAATCCAAATTCCATTGGATCAAATTCTTATCACTAGCACTTGCTTGGTTGTTTGTTTTAAAGGAGTTGCAACTTTGCAACAATGATATTCCTTCTCTTCTCAAAATTTTCCACCCAAAAATAGTTTCCCTCTAATTAGATTTTGGAATGATTAATCACCTATAGTATGTGATATCATTTATGAAAGAATTATTAGAATCACAAAAAAAATGTCAAATCCTACATTAATTTTTTTCCAATTTACCTAATCTTCACAACCTTGCATAATGTTGATGCTTCTTTTGTTACACTTATTGGATTATTATCATGAAAAGATTCTAAATATGAATGTATCCAATTAATAGAATAATTTTTTAGACATTTATTTGGTAGTTCAAATTTTAGTTTTTTACGTAGATAATTTCTAAACAATATTTCAACTCTTATGGCTAGCCTTATCGACTTCATATTTGTCAAGCTACAGAGGCATTTCTAAGGTATTGATTAGTATTAATATATCTATCACATCCTTCTCATCAGGACCTGATAATCAAATATATAAATAATAAAATTAATAATTATAAATCCATACAAATAATATATGTTATACTATTTTTTTAAATATAAATACACATCAAACTGCATATGTTTTCCTTTTCCAAGAAGGTTTTCCTCCAATTTATCTTTTCCATGATCAACATCCAAAATGTGTGGTACCTTTGGAAATTCCTTTCAAATATATCCTGACATGTAGAAAAAAATTCTTAGATAATGTATCCTTCAACCATGGATCCCTCTGGACATGCTAATCATTTCACAAAGCCCTCTAAGGTCTTCATATACCTCTCAAGCCAACACATCCATTGCATGTTTACTATATATATCATTTCAACATCATCAATCAAATGCACTTATAGATGGATTTGAGAGTCCATGACTAAGTTAAGAAGTTATTTTTCCAATTTGAAAACTATAACTACAATATTTATTTTTTCTCAATCCTTCCTTAGAATATCTCTTTTGAAGATAGACACCTATTTTTAAAAATAATGTTAGGAATGTAAGTTACTTTAATATTTCTCACCAAAAAAAATTGAGTTTTTCTATTTGAAAAGAAAATTTATATTATCTTTAAAAAAATTAAATTTAATACATTGTCCCTAATAAATCAAGGGAAGATGTCTCATTAATGCTAAGGTAAATATATGATGCATAAATAAAAAAATAAAATGCCAAGCTAGTCAATTACATCTTTAATGTAATATCCAAAAACATGTGAATTAAAATGAATATTTTAACCTTCAAAATGTTATGTCAATCACATGTATTGAGGTATCTTATATGTCAATAAACGTTGAAATGTTTGTATAGACACTCAAATTTAATCATTAAGTGCTTGAGACTGTTAAACTTTGACATCCTTAGCTTACATATATTCTTCATTTTATTAACTTGAAATCTATATGAGAGTCATCACTATTCCATTCATTGTCTTATAATTACTAGAAACATCATTCAAGCATCATTTTTATGCTTACATGTTCTTGTAAGCTAAATCCTATCAATCCCTATCCTTTTTGGACAAGACCACATTAGACAAATAGAATTGTGTTATGGCCTTGTATGCTAGTGTGTCCTTGTCCTCCGTGCTTCAATGGTTTAAATTCAAGAAGTTTCATATTGGCTCTCCTGTACTTTTATAAACTTGATTAATGGAAACATTCCAAATATTCCTTATATAAGCATATTAATGTCATTCAATACACATCTATACATCACTTGAAAACTCTATTACACATTGATAAAAATGGCACTAATCTTTACTATTTTAATTATGATTTATTCTAATAGTCATAGGTCAAGTTTGAAGATATTTTATTTTAGGTCAAGGGCATTCATTATAAATCATTTAAGTTAATTTAATAGTTGAATACATATCAAAAATATCAAGATTTACACACTCACTCTAGGAGGTAGAACTACATCGACCTAAGGCCATTTTGGGCACTGTAAGCATCACTCATATTATGTGAAATTTAGAGGGTAGATCAACTATTCCCCTTAATAATTCCTCCCATGTTTTGATATTATATTTGTTTTATGTACAATAACTAGGGTTATGTTATTATAGGTATTTCATGCATCAAATAAACTTCCACAGATTATCAATAGACCTTCTTAGATAGCCACAAACATTCAAATAGATAAATAAATCATATAATCTACCATAATGTGGTTGTAATTAATAGATAAGGTCATAATGCACCTTTTTCCACCCTGGTGTGGCCTTGTCTAGTACATCATAGAATCATATTTTCCACAATGACGTAGTTTAGATATCCTTCTAACCATTTTTACATCTGAGATATGCCTATATAGTTAGCATAAATTAGATCTAAGCTAGGTTTATACATTTCATTATTTATTAATATTTATACCTCATTTCAAATTCTATATTTCACTATATTTTACATTTAGGTTAGGTATGTTCTATAATTTAAATTAGTATTTCAATCATTTAGTGTTTATAGCATTTCATTGATAAATCAAAATAAGCCATTAAACATTTTGGTGATTCCATAATTATTTTTACAACATTGTTTGTTGTTTGATTTATTTTTGTCTTAGGATTTCATAAAAAATTCTATAAATTTATAACACTAAATAAAATGATCTTTAACCTTGGATATAAATCTAACACCAT
Organism: Torreya grandis; assembly: GCA_037957365.1. NCBI lineage: Eukaryota > Viridiplantae > Streptophyta > Pinopsida > Cupressales > Taxaceae > Torreya > Torreya grandis. The sequence continues at coordinate 623,882 of JARHVA010000644.1, read as the reverse complement.
GAGTCAATTTTATTCGACCTTGGATCTTAATATGACATTAAATGAATTGTCTTGTCAACTTAGATAAAATATGACACTGAAGCATTTTCTTCAACCTTAGGTTAAAATTTTTTGATCTCTATACACAAAAATATTTTGAATTTTTTATATTCATTTTATATTTTCTTGTTGTTTGTTTCTATTAAATATTTTCATAGTTGTAAATTAGTTAGTGACTATCATTATGGGCTAAGCGGTGATCTATTTTATAGACACCATGTTGTGATGTGTATTGCTCCAATACTGAAGCCATTGCATAACACTAAACATGGAATTTAGTTTTCCCATACTTCATAGTATATTATAAATTCCTAAGGTCTATTGTTTGTACTATAGGAAGCCTCTTTAGTCATTTGATTTATGGTCTATTTGAGAAGAGAAAATCACATAAGGAAGTTACTCTCATCATACCCTTTTATATAATATAGTGGGATACAAGCATGGTTTAACCTATATATTTAATTCTCTAAATTATTGCACTAACCCTAGTCTACCAATGGACAAGTATATTTTAGATCCCACACAATCATTCAAACCTTTACCTAGACTACCCTTTATACCTTTTTTTGGTCTTGTATTCATAGTTACTAGATTTTATTAATTTATATTGTATTGTATGCCTTTAAGGCATATTTCTAGATTAAATGATATTCCTTTTTCATATATTTAGTTTCCTCTATTTTTTTTACAATGCAAAAGCATGATATTTTTGCTCAAAATAGTAGTGCTATTGTTCAAATTTCTTCATCTAAAGAAGTTGAAATTCACATTTATTTTGATATTGATATTAATGAAGAGAAATATGATGTACATAATGAAAATGAAACTCATATAAATCCACAATAAATTAATGAAGTAGATCAAAATCAATTAAAATAATTATCTAAATTTCATCAAGGTCTTCAAGATAACCCCCAAGAGGTAAATCAGATCATTAGTCTACTTCTAGCCTCAAAATCTGAGCATAAATCTAAATTGTCTATATCTCCACAACAACTAATTATTTTTTGGATTTAAAAATCCCCATCTCTAATGTTTCCACTTTTACTAGTGCATAAATTCTTATTTCTCCACTTTCAGTTACTTCATAGCATCATCCCTTGGTTTGGGAACATCACTTGGTTTCTAATATATATATATACATGCCTATGCCTACTCATGCTACTTATACTCCTCCAATCACCTCTATAAATGTTAATCTTGAGCATATAATTCTTTAATTACAAGCTAAGATATATCAAATTGAGTAAAATATTTATCATACTAGTCCCTCCATGGACTCATGTTCCTTGTTACATAATACTTTGTCACTCTAAATTACATCTTAGCCATTATCAATTGGTTTTATGGCTCTTAAGTTTTCTCTATATGAATGCAAAGGTGATCTTGAATGGCATTTGTTTGTATTCCATGCAACTTATCTAGACTATGCAAATAATAAAAAATTGTTGACAAAGATATTTTCAAGATGTCTCAAATAATATGTTCTTATATGGTTTTATGATCTTCCTCTTCAATCAAAAAAGACTTTCAATCCATTGAAAAATTAATTTTTAACATATTTTCTATCAACATTAGTGAAAAACTATCATATTCTTAAATTATGAATGTCAAACAAGGTTGTAATGAAACAATCATTGAATATGTTCTAAGATAATATACTGTGCTAAAAAAAATGATAAATTAAATGGTTGATAATGAGCTCCAAGATATCTTCACTCAAATATTGTTATCTCCACTTCAAGAATAAAATAAATTTGATAAGTTCAAATATTTTGATGAGCTATGCCATAAATTCAAAGAGTGTGAGGCCAAATTACTTACTTTGAATCAAATACATGTCAAATTCTTCTTCTACTTCAAATTTTAAGTTTCAAAGTACATTAAATTATGAAATATTTATCTCAAGAATATTCATAAATGATAAAGTATGAAAGTTCAAAAATAAATAAGTCACAAGAAAATTTACCTCTCAAGGTGCAAACCATAAATGAGACAAAAAATTTAAAGTATAAAACTAAATGTATCAGATAAAAATCTACGTGTTATTACTAGAAGATTTGCTACCAAAATATCTAGAAGTACAAGATTGAATCAAGAGCACAAGAGAATAAAAGAGATAGTTATGAGTTTCTAATTAAAAAATGAAGAGATTAAGGGCTCTCTTATAGATCTATAAGAGTATAATGAGAATTATAAAGAATCATATTGTTATCTTACAAGCTTCCTATGTGTGTGTCACTTGTGTCCTAGTTTCTTGAAAAGTGAAGGTGGGTGCCATGTGGGGGAAAGAGTTACTCATGCAAGTAACTCTCAAATTATAAATGAGTACAAAGAGGTGAGTGACACCTCATGAAATGCATATTTATGTGAATTAATAATTCACATAATTAAAAATTTTACATACACAAAAAAAAACTTGAGATAAAATAAATTATCCTAAATAAAGGGTAATCTTAACACTCCCCCTTAAACTTTATTTATGGATTTACAAAAAATAAGAAGGGAAGAAACATCACTAAATCTCCCCTTTGATGAGAACTTTCTTCAATATTAATAAGTTACAAAAGAATACAAACTTGTCTTTACATAACAGCTTAGTGAAGATATCAGCCATTTATTCGTCAGTAAGACAGAAAGAGAAAAAAATTGATTATCTTCAGGAAATTCACATTGAAAGTGGTGTAAAATATCAATATGCTTGGACTTTCATAGAAAACTAAATTTTTTGCTAAGACAATGGAAATTTTATTATCAAAAATTAGAGTAGTTAAATGTTATGGGTTGCCCAAATCTACAAAAAGTCTTCTAAGCCAAATAACTTCCTTTACAGCATGATTAAAAGTTTTATAGTCCACTTCTTTGGAAGATAAAGACATAGTAGTCTAATTTTACTTTTTCATGAAATGGTGTTTGAACTCAAAGAAAAATAATAACCACTTATGGATCTGTGATCTTTAGGATCACCAACCCAATTAAAATCTGAATAACTTACCAAAGAGAAATTATTATTCAAAGTATAGGTGATGCCAAAAATTAGAATATCTTTAATATAATGAAAAATTATTTTAACAGCTTTAAAATTAGTAGATTGAAATTTAGACATAAAATGAGAAACCAATCTAATAGAAAAAGCAATATTAGGACAAGTATGAGTAAGATAATTTAAACTACCAACTAATTATCTATAGAGAGTTAGATCAATAGTTTCAATTTTCATGCCATTAATTTATTTGACACCAAGTTCATAAGGGGTAGCAATAGGTTTTCAATGTAACATATTAAACTTAGATAACAAGTCATATGCATATTTAAATTGATAAATAGAAATGTTATCTTTTTTTGCCAAATTTGAATGCCCAAAAAATAATGTAAGAGTCTTAAATCAGTCATTTCAAAGGTATTTTTCAAAAAAAAAATTAGTGAAATAAATCATTGAACTATTATTACCAGTTATGATTAAGTCATCAACATACAAAAAAATAATAACTATACCATTAGAAGTATTTTTGATAAAAATATTAGGATCGTTAGAACTGAGAGTAAATTCATGAGCTATAAAAAATTGATAGATTTTAGATTACCATTCTCTAGGAGATTGTTTCAAACCATAAATAGCTTTATTTAAGTTGCAATCAAGATGTTCATCACCTTTTTTAATAAAACTAGGGGGTTGTGACATGTAAATTTTTTCATGCAAATCACCATTTAAGAAAGCACTCTTAACATCTATTTGATAAATAGGCTAATGCATGTGAATAGCTAAAGCTAAAACAATTTTAATTATGGGAATCTCAGTAAAGGAATAAAAGTTTTATTATAGTCAATTCCTTAAATTTTTGAAAAACTTCTAGCAACTAATCCATCTTTATATTTTTTAAATTTGATTATCAGAATTGAACTTAGTTTTAAATAACCATTTACAACTTACCAAAAGATGTCCTTTAAGGAGAGGGACTAAGTTTCAAGTGCTATTATAAATCAAAGAGTTGTATTCATCATGCATTGATTTTTCCCAATGAGGATGACCTTGAGCTTTTTTTAGAGTTGTAGGATAATTATTGTTCATAAGTTTAGACATAAAAGCATTATTACAAAATTATTGCCTAGTTCAATAGGTATCATTAAGATCTACATCAATTCCAGAATCTTCTATAGTAATCTTGGCCCACTTAGGCATAGCTTTTAGTGGAGCAAGTCTGGAAGAAGGAGAAGAAATTTGAGGAACAACATCATTATGCACCAAATCATTGTGATCATCACTTGATTCAAAAGGAAAAGAAATAGAAATTATATCAAGAAAATCTAAATTGAAAACACAATCAAGTACACCATTTTCAGTAATGTTAACATCCCTTTTAATCTTGATCTTGTTAGTTTGAGAATCAGACACCCTACAAGCTTTAGATTATTTATCATAATTAACAAAGATAAAAGTATTTGCTTTAGATTCTAACTCATTATATTTTTCTATTAGAATATGAATAAATACATTACAACTAAAAACACGTAAATGTTTTAAATTAAGTTTTATACCACTCCAAGCTTCTTCAAAGGTAATATTTAAAACAACTTTAGCATGAGCCCTATTAATTATATATATGACACAATACATGATTTTGACCCAAAATTTATAATGTATATTTTTAGCATGCAACATACACCTAACCATTTCAGTGATGGTTCTATGTTTACATTTTGCAACATCATTTTGCTTAAGTGTAAGAAATAGTTGTCTCATGTTTAATACCGTGTTGCTTACAAGATGTAAAAAAATTATTGTTAATTAATTACTGATAATATATTTTTCAACAAAGGCATGAAACTCAATAAAAGGGTCTAAAACTTGATCTTTAGTTTTTAAGAATTAAATTCAAACTTGTTAAGTGCAATCATCAATAAAGGTTAAAAAATCCTTTACAGCATTAATAGAAGGAGTTTGCATAGGGCCTAAGATTTTGCTATGAAATAAATAAATCTTTTTAGTAGCATGCCAAGAGTGATTTGTAGGAAGAGATTCTTTATGAATTTTACCAGCCATACAACCACTACAAATAGAATCAGTGGCAAGAATTTTAGGCAAACCTTATACCATATTAAGTTTATTCATAAGTGAAATACTTTGATGATTAATGTCCTAGTCTTTCATGCCACAAGTTAGCATTATTAGAAGCAAGCAAAACATGAGAAGAGGAGGAAGAAGAGAATCTAGTAAACTTGAATAAATTATCATTGTTCAAAAAAATAGTAGCAACTACATGAAAATCTTTCTTAGTATATTTAACATAACAAGTGTCATTATTAAATTCTATTTTATAGCCATGTTTTCATAATTGAGAACCATAAAGCAAATTCAATTTTAAATCAAGGACAAACAAAATATTATGTAATTCACCATTAAGGATTTTAACAGTTATTATAAGTTTAACATTATAAAACACATGATTTGTAAGACTTAAATGATTGTTAGAAATATCTAATTTTATATAAGTAACTTAACATTAGATATCATATGTTGAGTAGCACCATAATCAATAATTCATTCAGCAAGAGAAGTATGCAAAACACAAATAAAATTAGTTCTAGTATTATACTTATGTTTAGCTTGGGTCTTAGTGTTACTGGTGCTAGCATTATCTTTAATCTTAAATTTTCTACTTTTGATATTATATTTTTTCTTAAAGCAGTGATCTTCATCATGAGTGTTTTTGTCACAAGAATTACACTCTAACTTTTTTGTGGGTTTTGAGTTGGATTTTTGATCTTTTTTGTCATGTATATTATTAGACTTAGCATGTTCTTTGTCATTTGTATGTTGGTGTTTAGAAACAAAATTATGTTCATTAGTCTTACGACTACCAAATTGAATCAACTTTTATTCTTCTTGATGTTTTAAAGTATAGAATAATTCAAATATCAACAAAGTAGATAAAGTAGGAAAAGTTAGTTGTGAATGAACATTTGTAATAAACTCTAAAAATATCAAGGCAAATACTTTTTCATGATGATATGAATCAAATTCAAATCTAAAAGTTTAACACCTAAACCAGGTAACTAAGAATGCAAAAAGTGAACTTTAATCAAAAAATCATACATAGTTTTGAAATCATTATATTTTAAATCAGATAGTTGATCTTTAATTTTAATTTTGTGAGATTCATTCACAACATCATAAATAGATTTAAGCTTAGACCATGTAGTGAATGTAAGAAGACAACCATCAATATGCACATGTAATTTAGGGGTCATGATCATGTCAATCATTTATAAGTCATCATTTTTTTTTGTCATTTCTTTTGAACTGTAGCATAGGTAGTCTTTGTATTGGGTTTGGTGTTCATACCATCTACTACATGCATTAAGTGTTTAAAAGTGAATATGTAATGTATATGCATTTTTTATAAGTGGTAATTGGTGGAGGTGAGTTTAAATTCAACAATTGAGTCATTATGCCTTCAAATCTTACCCAATCTCTAAAACATGGATAGGTATAATAAATCATGTAAATGAAGGAGGTACGGAGGAGGGACAAGAATGCCAATAACAAGGCTTAGCCAAAGTGCAACAGAGATGTCAAGGAAGAGATAAGAGCCAGAAAAAAGATAAAGAATTGTAAAAAAAATAATAATAACAAGATGATTATAAAATCTTCTAAGTTATAATAGAAAAGATAATTATAATTATATTAGAAGCTTTTGGTTACATGAACTTTAACCCAAAAAAATTATGATTGGATTTAATGAAAATTTAAATGCTCACCAAGAATTAATGATTTGCTTGGAAAAAAATCATTGAATAGTTTTGCTGGAAGAGACTTGTTTTTCTTTTTGTTTTTTTTTTTAACTTTTAAGAGAAATCAAAGTCTTTTTTTAAATATTTTTTTTATTTAAAAAAAAAACTCTTAAATGAAACTCTTTGAAGAGAGTTAAGAGCAAGGCTCAAATACAATGTATAAAGTTGTGATTATGATTTTTTATGTTATTTATTTTATAAACTAAAAAAACTAAATGAATAGATATACATTTTTAGTTTAAATAAAACAAACTGCAATGTATTTGAAGTAAGGAAAATGCACAAAGAAAAGAAGGATTAGACCTATGCATTGCACTGTTAAGATGGAGCTAAGGCGTAACAGACACACAAAAAAACTAAATGGAAAACATACCTACATGGCATGAAATGGCATCTACAAATCTGACAAAAGGAGGAAATCCATAGAACCCATGTTTAATTATCTTGTGAAGCATGATGTACCTATAGAATGTTACGCACCTACTAAAAAACAAACTAAAAATAGTTTTTTTAAAAGATTGGAATGCTTATATCCCAGAGAAAACAAACCAACCAAAGACTGAGGCACAAGGAAGGACATGAGGGCAATAGAGGGAAAAGAAAACTAGGCAAAAAAATAATATAACACCAGAGAGCAAGATGCCTAGGTGAATAGAGAACAAAAGGAGTTGAGGTCAAATGCAGACCTGGAGAGAATAAAGAAAAAACTAGTAGTGAACCAAAATAAATGCAGACCCAAAGAGACTAGAAAAAAAAATAAAAAGTTAGAAAATAAATAAAGTGACTTAAAAGTATGCAAGTAGCAGGATGATACCAAAAAGGAAAATAAAAATAAAAAAATAAATTAGTTAGAAAGAGCTAAATTTTGATTTTAAAACTATGGAAAAAAAAGAGAAGAAATATATCTTTTAAAAAAACTAAGCTGAAGATTAAAATTATTTAGAATAAGAGAAACTTGATAGAACAAGAAAAAAAATGATCAAAAAAATAAAAAAACTAAATTAAGAGGATTTTTTTTTTTTGCTTGATGTGTTAAAAAAATTAACTTGGAGCACATGCACCAACCAGGTGAAGGAAATAAAATGTTCCTTTCAATTAAACTGCAACAATAGGTTAGAGACTAATAAGTCAAGTAAAAAGAGAGAGAAATGGATTGGAAAAGATAGTAAGGGTGGAGCCCTTGTAAAAAAATCCATAAAATCTCTCAGAAAATTTGCACATCTTCAAAAAAATATTAATAAGTGAATTTAGATCTGACACCATGAAAGATTTATCCCAAGAATATTCATCAATGACAAAGTATGAAAATGTGAAAATAAAAGTCACAAGACAAATTCTCTTTCAAGGTACAAACCATGAATAAGACAACAATTGTAAAGTGGGAAACCAAATGTATCAGAGAAAAACATGTGATTTTATTAGAAGGTTTGTTGTCAAAATCTCTATAAGTACAAAATTGAATCAAGAGCACAAGAGAAGAACAAAGAGAGCTATGAATTTTTAGTAAAGAAATAAGGAGAGAAAGGGATATTTTATAAAGCTAAAAGATGATAATGGGAGTTATAAAGAATCACATTATTACTTTACAAGCCTCTTATGTATGTGCCACTTATATCTTAGTCTGTTATAAAGTGAATGGATGTGTGTGCCATGTGGGGGAAAGAATTACTCATGCAAGTAAATCCCAAATCCTAAAGAATAAAAAAAAGGTGAGTGACACCTGATGAGGTCTGAATTTATGTGAATTGATATTTCACATAAATAAAAATTCCACACACAAAAAAAACTTAGAATAAACTAAATTATTCTAAATAAAATGTAATCCTAACAAATTATCAGATTAAATCCAATGAAAACAAGAATGAAGCTAAGTTTACAATTAATGTTAACTCACAAACAATACAAAAGCTTCAATTTCAAGCTCCACTAAGGAGACATTTCTCAAGGTTATCATCACCTCATATATTGTTACAAAAGCTTCTTGATTGCAATCTCATCTCTCTTCCTCCATTATTTGAATTAAACATATCTAAACCACAATTTATAAATTTTGATAGTAATGTGTATAGTGATTATCATCAATGTATTGGAAATTACACAAATATATGTTTCAAGCTCAAGCACAAGATTCAGAATTTTATTTATGAAACTATTATTGATATCGGTATACCCACTAAAGAGGCTAAGCCATAAGAAAATGACAATTCAAAGCTCAAAATATACAAATATCTTTTTTAAATCATGAATCAACAAATAAAAAAGATAATTATGAAGTAAATTATGCATATAATGATCAACCTCCTCCTTTTACATATAGGCATCCACTTAATAGCATCATTGTTAAAGTTACAAGCAATCAAGCATCATGTCTTATGATTACATTTGATAATAGTGAAGTTGTTAATAATGATTTAGATAGACACACATTCTTTATTTGAGAATATGTTGACAAGCAATTTATACATGTATATTGTTATGATAGGTAATGGATAAATCAAAAATGTGTGCATCATAACACTCTTCTAATCACTTGTTACATAGAGCAAGATTATAGGATACTTTGAGATTTTTCAGATCATTTAATGGTCATACACAAGATACACTTGGACATATAGTATTGCCTCTACAAGTAGGACCTCTCATAGTTTCTACTCCATTCTTAATTATACCATGCACAAGGGTCTTTGATATTCTATTAGGATTCCCCTTGATACAAAATATTAGAGAAATACCATCTACATTGCATAAATATCTCAAATATATTCATTGTAATTGAGTGGTTGAAATTCAAAGAATACAATATCAATATATTTTGTATCTAATAATATTTACTGCTATAAAACATTTGATTGGCACACACATTGAACAACATGGTAATTAAATATTTTACAAAACTATTCAAAAGCATATTATAGAATCAATTTATCCCCTATTTATGAGCATCATCCATTTATACATGAGCATATTGAAAAATTAGTTTCTCCATCCATTTATGAGAATCATGTAGTTCCACATGAGCATATTACAAAATCAATTTATTTATCTACCTATGAGCACAATACAATTACACATAAGCATAAGAAGTTAGTTCCAAAGAACAAGATACAATATCCTAAGTAGAAAATGACACATAAAAAGAAGTCATTATCTCTTAAGGAACCACGTGTTATTCAAAATACTTAAGAATGGGTACATGTAGTTACATCTTCTCTTATTAACATGAGCATATAGGTGTTCATGGGTATATGTGAAATAATTATAATGGTTATATGATAGCATATGCTTCCAATTCAAATTCAAATGCATCTACAATCGGCACTTCCTCTTCACAGGAAGTCAACTCTTCATACCATACAATTGGGTATACATGTGTACATCCTCATGATGAGATATTTGGTTGGATACAACCTCTGACTTCTTCCCAACCCACTGATTGGGCCAATTATCTTTATTAGTTATTTTCATATTTTCTTTGGTTTATAGCTTATTTTCTTTTACTTTGTTTTTACTTATTATATCCCTTGTCCAAGCATCTTATACCCCTTGGCTTTATCTTAATTTTGGGCACTTACCCTCTTGATTTTCAAATCAGTTCGAACATTCTAAAAAACCTATCTTATAATGTTTTCAATCCACATTATTTATGACAACTTACTTGCTTACTATGGCATATCTATCATACTTTGGCTTCCATTGCATTTACATGATCACATATATTTACTCCATGAACACACATACACTCTTTCCCATTTGGGGCATATACATCCCTATCTATATCCATCATGTGTTCTACATTACTGACTCTTTTACACATACACTAGAATCATATTGGTCATCTTCCCTCTTGTTACACTATGTTTTAGCACTTTGTTGTGGATTGTTCAAATACCTCTCATTTCTTCTATTTTTGAATACTTGATTCTTAGCAATTTTCAAATATTTTAGGTTCAAATATTTTAAAAATTCAAAAAAACTCAAAATAGCAAACTGCAAAAAAATCATATGTCAAAAAATTAAATTAAAACATTTTCAATAATTCAAAATCAGGACCTCAAAGCATTTTCAGATGTTGTTAACTTATTTATTTACATATATTATTTATTTTATGTTAAATAGATAACATTTTTCATTTTTCAATACATAGTCTTTATGAGTTATGTGAGTGTGATACAGGACATATTATTACATGATTTTTTGATGTCGGGCTTCCCATTTGTACCCAACAACCTTGCTAAGCTGGTGATATCTCTCCATTTTTCATGAACACTTCAATAGATTGCATCTATCCACAAACTTTCTACCATGTTAAACTATGTATCATACAAATTTTGTGCTAATCACTTATGCTTTACATAGTATTACATGGATATATTATTTACTAACAATTACATTCATGCATATGGTTGATGTAGACTAGTCCCATTTTCTCTATACTTATTTTTAAAATTATTACTTTACTACATGATAAAGTAGAACGTGTTTTCTTATTATGTGTGGCCCTTAGCATTATGTGTGTAGCATATACATGTTTTTGTGTGTATGGCATCATCATGTCATTTGAGTGTGGCACTTGACCTTGTCTATTTATGTAACATTCATATGTCTCTTATATGTGGCCTTAAAGCCTTATGTGTGAAATTCTACACAAATTATATGATATTGTGTGGCATTGCTTGTATGTTCATTTTTTTTTACTATAGTGTCATGATTTATATCATGCATTGTTTTTATTTTTATTCTTGTGCCATGCTAGATATCATGTGCATGTTACTTTTATATTCTAATGCTATATCTATCTAACATATGTTTCATATGTAATTCGATGCTATATTCAATACTATGATGCAATACATTTTAAATGTTCATATGCTACTACATGATTATATCTGTCATATATTTCATGAGTTTTTTTTTGACACAAGTGACTCACAAGTTATATTAGATTTATGATTCAAAGGTATTGGCTTTATGTTTATGTGTTGTATTTTTTCATTGATGTTAATTTACTGGGGCATATACACCCCTTTGGTAGTTTAGGTTGTTAGTAAGTTGGATGTTTCATGGGTTAAAAGTTAGTTGAGTCTGTAGTGGAACCATCCCGTGAAAGATTTTATAAGTTTGAGCTTTGTAAATAATTCAATAATGAAACTTTACTTCGTGTGTAATATTTGTCAAATTTATACAATATAGATTTTTACATTTACTTGTGTTTAGTTCTAACAATGGTGTAAGAACCTCGTGAAGGTAGTTTTGAAGAGGAGTACATGATTTTGAAGATAAATACAAGTGATTTACAAAAGCACAGTGAAAGAGTAAGGCATGTAAAAAAGATTCAAAGAAAGTAAGAACTTTTATTTAAAATTTGTATTTACATTGCAATTTAAATATTGCCATAAATTTTGTTTGAGATTTTTTTTTTACCATAGTTTGAAATAAATATATGAATATCCATTTCACATTTATTGGATATTTTGTGTGGATGGAAGTGTGTGTGTGTGTGTGTGTGTGTCTTTCGACAACCAAAATAATAATAATAATTAAAAAAATGGAGGAAGAGCTTGAGTGGGATTAGAACTTGAGGACATGTTGAAAGTGGAGTAAGACTTAAAGAATGGTGATGGAATATATGAAAAATCATTTCTTTGCTAGAAATATCATGTCATAAAAGACAAAAGTGGGCTCTCCAAGTGAAGAAACACTATTCATGTCACTATTCACATGTGAGTAAATAAGAACATGCAAAATATTTTTTATTTGTAGATTTATAAAAACAATAATTTAAAGATAATATCTTGCTTATATATTTCATTGAGACTTGTAAAGCAAGTGGTCGAGGTTAATTTGTTAAAAAAATGTAATCAATGCATTTTTTGTCAAAATTTATTTTAGAGTCAAAGTTGTTTTTTATTTTTCAAAAGAAGGAATATTTTTGAGAATATGTTTTTTTAAGTTGCATGGTGAATTTGAAGGAGTGACAAAGATGTAATCTTGAATATATAAGGGTATATTTTGTTTCTTTTTTGTGTGGTTAAGTGCAAAACCCATCAAAAATCTTCTACATGCTCTACGATATCACTAATATGTCCATATATAATTTGTGAGAACCATGTACTAAAATAATGATTTTCATATATACATGTACATTCTTTGTGGAAACTAGCACCTTAGAAATTAAAAAAATTATAATGTCATCTCACATTTATGCTATTAGAGTTATCACCAAAGATTTCAAAGATAAATATGTTGTATATTACAAGTCCATTAGGATCATTCTAATTGATAAAGTATAAGCATAGAAATGGAGGTTGGAAGACCCATCAGAGGCTGGAAGATAATTTCCCTTATCCAGTTAGTTGTTCACTTAAAGTTTGGATAAAATGCTTGAATAGCATTTTTTATTGCAGTGTTATGTGTTGTTTTAGTTTTATTTTTTTAATTCATCGATATTCTTGATGAGGAGCAGGAAGAGTAATTTGGATTTAGTTTTTTGTTGTGGGGGATTCTCACATCTCCTCTAATAGGTGGAAGATATAGCATGGCTTTCAATCAATCATCGGTGATTGTATGAGTTGATAGAGTTTTCACCATCATTAAACATTATGGAAATGTGCCATGCACAGTACATGATAGTCACTGAATAGGTTTATGTGTGAGATATTATGTGGATCAATGTCTTTGAATATACCATGATTATGTTCTATTATAGTACTATACAAAATGGTCATAGGGAAAAAGCATGCTAGTAGGATGTTCATTATTCATGCCACAATTTGTGAGGTAGTGGGCTTCTATATGAAGTGGGATCAGTTGATCAATATCAAGATGTATAGTGTGTTAGTTACAAGTGTGACATATTTTCTGATGACTTCACAGTCATGTGCTCTGTATCATCTTTCTATATGAAGTGGCATCAATTGATCAGTACCACAATGTATAATGTGCTAGTTACAAGTGTGATAGATATTTTTGATGACTTCACAGTCATGTGCTCCATATCATCTTATGTACCTCTTTAGATCAAGGTGGTTTGTTGGAGTTATGATCCAAGGTTATTTACTCTATGTTTATGTGTTATATTTTGTTATTAGTGTTAATTTATTGGAGCATATACATTCCTTTGATATTTAGGTTGTTATTAGGTTAATTAATAAATGTTAATAAGTTAGTTGTTTCATATATTCAAAGTTAGTTGAGTCCCAAAGTGGAACCAACCCGTGAAAGCTTTTTTAAGCTTGATCTTTTTAAATAATTCAATAATGAAACTACTTTTATGTGCAAGTTTTGTCAAATTTAAACAATGTAGAATTTTATATTTATCTGTGTTTAATTCTAAGAGGCTATGCACCTCATCTCAAAATGGGGTCATCACAATGGACTTGCCTTGAAAATTCAAGTCCTCGTGAGCAACAAATTTTGAATTTATGATAGTATACAATTTTTTAGAATTAATAGCATGGTTCATAATTTTTAGATTATGAGAGCATGTGATATGCATGTGCACTTATTCTTACATTTTATTCAAGACATATTCATATATACGTGATGCATATGCATGGGCATGTGTAAAACAGTTATAAGTTGTAAGTTTCAGTAGTTACGAGTTCAATTGGTATTCTATTTCAATTTAGTATAGATATAGGGGGCATGATATTAATTCATGTTCATATTTCTACTTTTCAAATTTAAAATTTTATTTTTTCAAAGTTCAAAATTTTCAAATAGAATCTAAATATATCTACAATGATGTGATTCATCTCATTTTGCAAGTGGGCCATGTTAAATTCTAGTGACACTCAATATCTATGATTTCAATTTAGTGAACCACATTTGGTGGATCCACCTCTTCTTCTACCACGTTTGAGTCTAATGACACTCAACATTTATGGTTGCATGGCAACGAACCACATTTGGTGGTTTCACCCCTTCAATTATTTTACAGAGTACTCTAACAATCAAATGAGAGTTGGAGTATAAAATATTTCTAACTCAGGGGCTTTTACTACTTTTCAAATTGAGACTTGATCACTCTCAATTTGTCATAGGGTCGATAGTTCTCCAAATGCCTCAATAAGGGGGCACACACTTTTCCACTTTCAAGTTATAAGGTAGTTAAATTGTAAACTCCTTCAGGTGTATTCTTTCTTTGCTCTCTTTTCAAAATAGCAAATTTAAAGTTTCAACTTTTCAATTTTCAAATATGAATAATATATATTTTCAGTGGCATTGTTATAAGTTTTGCATTAAGGCATATTAAACAATCAAGCTTCACATCTGTACACTTAGGTTTGGATCTCCTTTACTCTAGTAATTTCACTTCATTACATTAATAGAATAAATAGGAGCAAATGTAGACACTCAAATTTAATCATGAAGTGTTTGACAATGTTAAATCTTGACATCCTTACCTTGGTCTATTCATCATTATGTTAACTTGTAATCTATATGAGAGCCTTCACTATTCTATTTATTGTCTTAAAATTAATGGAAATGTCATTCAAGCATCTTTATTCTACTTACAAGTTCATGTCATCTAAATCCCAACAATCTTTGTCCTTCTAGGACAAGACCACACTAGGCAGATAGGGTCATAGGTCGGCCTTGTCCACTAGTGCAACTTTATCCTCCATGTTCCAACAGTAACTTTTTAAATTTGATATGTTTAATATTGGTCCTCCAGGATTTTTATCAAGGTCGGTTAATGAAAATATTCTAAATATTCCTCCATATAGGCACATCAAGGTCATTCAATACACATATAATAATCACTTAGAAATTCTACTGCATATTAAGTAAAAGGGTACTGATCTTCCCAATTTCAATTTTGATTTATTATAACAATCATAGGCCAATTCTAAAAGTTAATTTGTTGTAAGTCAAGGGAATTCATTTTCAATCATTCAAGTCAATTTACTAGTTTCATCCATTTAGCAAATATCAAGATTTCCACACTCATTATAGGAGGGAAAACTGCATCGACCTAAGGTCCTTTTAGGTTATGTAGTCAGCACTTAGATTATGTTAGATTTTTTAAGAATAGCTTGGCTATTTACCTTGCCTAATTTCTCCCTTTGTATTTGATCTTCTATTTGATTTGTGTGGGAACTAAGGTTTTTCTATTGCATATCTTCCACAAGTCAAATCAATTCCCACGGATTATCAATAGACCCTCTCATTTAACCGTAGGCATTCAAATAGATAAATCAATCACATAGTCAACTAGGGCACAACCGAAGTCAAAAAACAATGTTGTAGTGTGCCCATGTCCATTCTAGTGCAACCTTATCCCAGTACATCATAGAATCTTGTTTTTGGTTGTGACATAGTTCATAGATCTTTTTAGCTAGTTTTACAACAAAGATCTACCTGCACAATCAACATAAATCAGATCCAAGCTAGGGTTATGCATTTCATTATTTATTACTATTTATAACTCATTTCAAATTATGTATTTTAATCTATTTTACATTTAAGATTTGTATATTCTGTAATCTACATCAGTAAATCAATCATTTAGTGTTTATATCATTTCATTGTTAAATCAAAATAAACCATTAAATAGTTTCATAGAGGACCCATAGCAATTTGCTTACAAATCTCTCACATTTTTTAATTCACTAAATTGACTTGGTCTCTACTTAATATCCATGGAGCACCTTCTTCATTTTGTAGACTCCTCTTTGTCCCTATGGCTTTGAGATTTACTCTAGAACTTGTTGTGTCTTTCTTTTTTCTAGTGATATGATTTAGTATAGAAACTACCCCATTCTTAGATATATGCATTAGATCTAAAATATTTATAGCTAATAATTTCTCCCAATATGGGAGACTACAACAAATAGATAGTTTTTTAACTCATGCTATCATTTCAACCTTTTGATTAATTTATGACAACCATAACAAATCTCTCCACCTATTTTGAGGAATGTCAACATTTAATATTTTTCACGCTTCTGTGGAGACTTTTTACCAATCCCCAGATACAATAAGTTTTAGAAGTTCTCTAGTATTAGGTTTTCCAACAAACTTACTTTTCTTTCTAACATGATTTTCATGGTCCATCCACAAGAATTTGTGATGGCCTTTGTAAACAACAATTTTGAGATATTTGGACAATCTTCCACATGATTGGTCACCACATCTTGGACATACATGCTTTCCCTTTATTAAAATACCTACATATGGAAACAATATATTACAAAATTAGTATATAATATGCACAAATGCAAATATGAAGTTATTATTTTGAATTATAACTTACAATAAATATTTGAACAAACAACCATCCCAATAAAATCATGAATAATCCATAATAAGATACCATAACAAATAAATTACTTTTGACCAATCAATTTTGAAAGGTTATACATCGTAATGTCATCCCATAGTTTTTACAATTCATCAATTGGAGGTTCAAGGTAGGCATCCATATTTTTAACTTGATGTTTACCATGCACCAATAATGATGACATTAGATGTACCTTACAATTCATCAACAATGGAGGAATACTATAAATTATCGACACTACTAGCCAAATGGAGTAGCTAGTTGATAAGTTGGAAAAAGGGTTAACACCATCTATCACCAAACCAAACTGTACATTATGTGCCTTTTCTTTGAATTTTTCAGAGTACAATTGATCAATGTGCTTTATTGTATTTGAATATGAATAAACACGCCAAATTCAATCACTAATTCTATTTTAATAATGTTATGTCATTAGTTATGCAAGTGACTTGGAATGAAAAAGACACTTGAGTCTAGGAATTACTAGAAAAGGTAGCAAGACCTTGTTTGGAATAGTAGCACCTCAAACTCTATCTTGATATCGTTGATATCGTGGTGCCCCACATTTGGGATAACTAATGCTATGCTCATATTCCTTTATATTTAGAATGCATTCATTTGTGTATGTGTCCTAGTTGACGTAGATAATCCCTAAATTTGGTGGAATTTGTTGTGCTTCCCCATATGAGGATGGAAGTGTGTGCTTTTCGGGAAACACAATATTTTTTAGTATGTTGAATTAATTTTTTTTTTAATATAAAAAAACTAATGTTAGATTAAATAGAACATGAATAAAACACAATTCATGTTTATATAGATTGTGAATTGTTATCTAACCTCAGCAAAGTATTCATGTTGATGTTTGGCCAGCCAAACCTTGCTTTCAATTCCATCAACGATAATACGGCCCCCAACATTGATGTTCTCAAATGTTCTATTGTAAATAAAGGAGTTAGAGAAAATTCCAAAAAAAAATCACTCTCATTCAACATTTTTGAGATTATCATCAATATTAAGATCTTTTCGATAATAAGAATTTTCTCTTGGAGTTCTTTTGTTAATGCATCCTTCTCCTTGTCCACTTCTTCTACTAACACACCTATCTCGATGAGGTTGCGATAACTCTCCCTATATATTAAAATTTAAAAAAAAAAATAGTTTATAAATATTTAGGAATATTAAAAAATTAAATAAATATTAAAACAATTTTTAAATTTTAAAAATAATATTTTTGTTTCTTACAAAATCGTGATGCATGTAGACTCACTAATCTAAATGGTTTATTTGTAGGAGATAAACCAAAGCTAATTGAAGAGCTATGTACAAGGATTGAATAAATTTGTACATAGAATGTATGATAGTTATTTGATGATGAAATTATATCTATGACTCAAAAGATAACTTTTTAAAACAATCTATAGTTTATAGAAAAAAATAATTGCAATGATTAAAAAACATATTCATGTGCTATTAAATTAACATATTGAAAAAACTAATCAATAAAATCAAGTAACTTACCTTATCCTCCACCAAACTCAACATGCTTCACCTATTTCTCTTTGAAATGACTTTGAAAACTCTTATCCTCCACCAAATTCACATAGCTTCCACCACTCCTCTTCAAAATGAAATGACTTTGAGATGTCTAATACACAAAAGGTATACAAAGAAGCCTTAAATTTGGAATCGAATGGCAACACTAACCTAGCACTAATAGGGCCATAATTAGCATCACCACTTTACATAGGGTTTGTGTCAAGTTTGTGCCACTGACATGTAAAAAACATTTTTAAAAAATAGAAATTAATGGGTAATGCAAATCTAGCCCAAATGCTAGTGCTAATGTCTTTGACACAAGAAATAATTGGCTTAGGGTCACTCTAAGCTTTGTTGGGCATGGCAATCAGTAACGACCCTATAGGTAATATATTCAAAATAAAAAATGCATAGTTCACCGCCTTATCCTAAAAAAAATAGTCTAACCCTCTATATGTGGCATACACCTAGCCATTTGGGTGAGAGTTTTATTCGTCTTTTCAGGCAGGGCCTTAAATTGATGGGTTCAAGATACAATGCATGTTCATAAGTAATTCCATACTTTGTAGAAAAGCTATGTAATGCATTATTGGCAAACTAAAGACCATTACCTATCATAATCATGGCAATGCATTAACCACGTTAATCTTCAACAAGAACCTTAACTCCTTAAGGTTCAATGTTTTAATGCAAAAAATGTATTTAAGCCTTGGAAAGTATCAAAAGAAATTCAATGGATACTTTGCACCAAAAATGGAGGGATTTTCCATGGGGCCACATTTGATTGTGATCAATATGTGGATCAGTCTTGGCTTCCATGACTTTATAGGTTCTCTAACATCTCCCTATGATACTCGTCAAAATTAGCTTCTCAAAGACCATTTTACAGAACCACAAAGGATAAGCCATGAACTATATTTAGTATACCCACTTCGTCAAACTTATATAGTTTAAGAGACCCATTCTTCTATAAAATAATTAACTCACATCATCAGCATGAGCAACAAGAGCATGCAAACCTTGGCATTAGGTCTTTCAAACTCATAGAAAAGTTTTACTTCATCATTAGCATATCCAGAGGGTACCATATCTTGCACCACAATTTTTTTTTAAGTCAAAATAATGTCTTCTTTCCTAAGATGGGGTACATAATATATATCATTAAAGGTGCCACTACCTACAATAATAGACCTCATACTAGTTCCTAAACAAATAGTTATAGTGCCAAAAATTTCTCCATTATAAACATAGTCCTAATCACATTTTTAATGATATGATCGACATATGAAAATATATCCCTAGCCACATGAAGTGTAGCACCAAAATCGACAACCCATTCATCCTTAGCAATACATGTGAGGCATTAGTTGGAGAAAAGGCATTACTCTTACCATTATTTTGGAGGTGATTCCATTGATGTTGTTGCAATGAGGAGATGTCTCATTTTCCAAGTCGCATGATGAGATCCTCGACTTAAAATATTTACATTCCAAATGCCCTGTTATTTTCTATTGCCCAGGTGGGACTCAAACCTAGGACCTTCCCATGACTATGCTTAGCATATTGCGGTTATATACCACTTGAGCTATCGAGCCCCTTGTGGTTTGGAGTGAGGCTTGTCTTCTTCCAACATGCCCTCCATTGCCATTATATGCACATGGTTTCTTTTGTCTTTCTTTTGCTCATAGCTTATTGTCCTTTTGGTACAACAATTGATTATGTTGCTCTAATTAGTGTCATTTTCTACATGAGAAAGTCATGGTTTAAAGATTTGATCTTGCTTAAATTGACTGGCTTATAAAATCCTTCCAAATCTTGATGCTTAGCACGCTCATCAACAACAATCTTCATAGAAAGATAATTGAAAACAAATGCCTTGTAAATGTCGAAAACATATTGTAGAATGATTTGAATAACTCGTCAATCCTCTTTGAAGGTTTCATTATATTATCCCAGTTTTAGCTACATCTCCTTGAGTGGTCAAATAATCCTCATTGTAATCAAACGATCATGGTTGAAATGGATAAACATAAAACTAAAGATGAAGGACTCTTGCCTCATACTTCTCCGAAATATCCCAAGCTACTTTATGAGAGAACTACTTTTAAATATGGAATTAAGGCTCATATGTAATATGCATAATTATGAGACCTCTAACCTCATCAATTTTAATCAGCGATCCGACCTTATTTTACCTTCATTATTAAGTTTTTTCATATCTCCCTAAGTGATACACCACAACCCCATACTATGAAGCATGTCTTCCATTTTTTTTCTTCCAAGACAATAATTATGACTTTAAACTTGAATTCAATTTGCTAAATGCACATGATTGAAAGCTAAAAAGATTGTCCTAGTAGTAAAAAAATGCAGAAATAAATTACGTTAGTGCTAAGCACCCACAAAATGAATATAAACAAGAAAAGAATCCTCCAAAATTAAGTTTGTATGCAAAACTATTCATGAGACCCGCATCCGCATATGTCGTTGAGCACAAGTAAAACCGTAGTTAAACTCCTCTGCATAATTTCTATTGAAAAAGAAGAAGACAAGTTTGACCTTGTCACCACCTCCATCCAAGTTTGAATGAATGAATGGTGACACATCTTTTGAGAAGTTTGCAATAGTGCTATAAGAGGATTTTTAAAAATACAAACAATTTGTAAAGCATAATACATAGTGGAAAGGACCTAATCCTTATGATTAGGACACAATATATGTGATAGGTTATGTTTATAAAAATATTAATTTTAAAATAAAGTGGTATTAATAGTTGTTCAATTTATATTTAATGATAATGTGTAAGAGTTAATCATAACACAATTCACATGTTTTAGGGTCAATTTTTATATATTAAATTTATTGTATACATATTCAGTGAGTATTTTGCGAGCACGCAAAAACTCATCGAAAAAGATTTAGGCAAGTAAATTTTGTAAATATTTGTAAGAATATATTTTTGACATTAAACGAGTATTTTTATGGTACTCACAGTGAGTACTCACAAGTACTGTGAAAATACTTGACCACATGTTCACTTGCAATCCATGTAGCTAATATGGTAAAAAAAATGCAACAAGTATTGTCGAGTATTTGCCTAGTATTGGTGAGTATTTGCCAAGTAATTTTTTTTATGTTGTCGAGTATTAGTGAGTATTTGCCAAGTAAACATTTTTTTGGTTGGATAAGTCCTCTCCTAGTACAAGTATGCGAACTATTAAATAAATCAATTCAAAATCTATTTTTCTTTCCAATTAAATACATAAAATGAAAATAACAGATTAATAACACAATAATCTTATTGATTGACATTTTCCATACAACATTTAAACATCATATGGTGTACTCATTAAACCTTAAACATAAATGACCTTAAACATAGATGGTGCAGGTATTAAATCATTTCCCCTAGAAAAGTTGTGGCACTCTTTAGGTTACTTCCCTAAATTTTGTAAGATGTCATTTACGATTCCAAGTGTTGACACTCCATTCTCAATGGAACCCTGCCCAATAGGCATCATTTGCAACAACAACATTGATACATAAAGCAATCCAATTCTTAAAATTAAAAAAATCAATAAGCAAGATATTCCAAAAAAAATTCTAGGTTTGGACACAAATACCACGGACTGTTCTAGTAAGGCGGTTGAGCAAACATATTGGTTGATGAGTTAGATACTCTGATCCAAGTGGTAGTTTGGGGCAGTCTTTTTCTAGACTATTGACAAACTGATCACCATGTCTGGGTCATATTTCCTTGACAATAGCTCGGAAATCAAGGCTGTGAAATGCATTGGAAAGCTTAGAATATGAACAATTTTGTTTGCCCCAAAAATTAGTTCTGAAGTCTTTAGGGTATGAGTCTAAACTTTCAAAAGGAATATTCCAAGTTGAAGGGCATTGAAAATGGAAAACAAGAAGATGTAGAAAAACATTTACATTTTCAAAAAACTAAAAGTTTGTTTTCATTTTTCATAAATGAGTTTCATGTCGTAACAAATCCCCTCCGGAAACACATCAGATGAATTTTCATAGTCCAAAGCAAATTATTTCATGTTTTTATTTTTGGACTATTCATTTCCTGCTAGAAATAGATATAACAGACTTGTCATACGAATGTATAAAAAAATTAAAATAAGTCTTGTAGCTTCATGTTTCTTCTAAAAAATTGCTACATTCTTGTAAATTACTGTTTGCTTCAATAAAGCTTCATTTAAAGTGCAAGATTGTGTTATTATTGTGTCCAATTCCTTGATTCTGTTCAATATTTTGATATCACATCAAACTTTTGTGAATTAGTGTGCTGTCCACTGGATTTCCAATTAAATAAATCCAGATTCTACTTGTAGGTCTGAACAAAATTGCCTATCATCACTTTTTGTACTTCTAGTAACAAGATTCAGATCATGTTCTCTCATTCTACTCTTATAATGGTGGCTTCTAATTATGTTTTTAAGATTCAAAAAGCCAGCTACTGTCATCAAGTGCTCTTTGCAACCAGGGACCAAAGCAACATTGACAAATCTAATAATATTGTTGTCCATACAATATTCAAAAAGCCAGCTACTGTCATCAAGTGCTCTTTGCATCAAAGGACCAAAGCACCGTTGACAAAACTAACAATATTGTTGTCCATACAATATTTAACAAGCCAACTACTGTCATCAAGTGCTCTCTGCAGCCAGAGACCAAAGCGCCATTGACAAAACTAACAATCGTGTTGTCCATACAATTTTCAAAAAGCCAGTTACTGTCATCAAGTACTCTATTCAGCTAGAGACCAAAGCGCTGTTGACAAAACTAACACTATTGTTGTCCATACAATATTCATACATGCATCTTCCTATGGAAATTTGATTGTGACAGTGATATAAGGTCCAAGTTAAAATTCCCCCATACAGAGCATGAGCTAATACCCTGTGGAATAAAACATCTTGAAGAGTGAGGAAGCATAAGGAAGAATTTCCATGAAGCAATAGAGAGTTGTGATAAGGACAAATATTGTTGCTTTTGTTTGATCTGAGTACATGAAGAAGTCAATTAGTGTTGTTTTGAAAGATCAAACGAGGTGATTAATTGAAACATATCAATCCACCAAGCAAAAAAATGCACAAAATGAGAGAAATCTCCCTCCAGATCGTACAAGAAAAAATTCTCCTTTCATCCAGACACTATCATAAACCTAGAACCTTTGGCAACAAAAGCAGAAAAGAAGCCTTAGGAAAACGTTTTAAATGTAAAGGACCTTGTTATATAAGGAATAGTTCCAAATTGCAACAAGTTTCTATGCCAGTTAGCCCAGCAGGCGTGACTGAGTGGTAAGGTGAGGTGTAAAAAAAAGTTTCTATGCCAGTTCATTTCGACATAGTTCAAAAAGGCAGGATCTACAACCAAATAAAATAACAGATGCAGAGCAGAGTAGCATCAGTGCCGTGCCTAAGTGTTTATTTGCTGAAATTATTAATTTTCCAATATATTGTGTGGAGCCTGCCCATGTTTATGCCATCATTATTAGGTTGTACCATGCTATAAATACATGCATAGCAACAGGGTTTGATGATGAGGCAATGAGTGAGAAAATATGGTGTACTGATGCAGTGAGACGTATAAAGATAAGTTTTATCACTCTCAAGTTTCTTTCTTCAGTTACTTGATAAGTTTATTACTGTCTTAAATTTCTTTCTTCTGTGCTCTCTCGGGTTTTGTTTGTGTGAAATGGATTATTCCAAAATTGTATCAGAGCCCATAGAGGCCTGGGAAGCATGAATACGTTTCCTTGTTTTTATTGATGCATAGCAAAGAAGTGGTGCAAGTAGAGGTCCAAAAGCGTTCTCAGTTCTGGCTGAGATTGAATATTATTATGATTGCTGACCCTGTTATAATTCTCGCTTTCCGGCTTATGTTGGAGGATGGATGTATATTTGCAGAGCTGTTTGATGTAACAGCCACTATTGAAAGGACGTGTGAAGACACTGTGAAGCAGCAATAGCCATCTCAGATCCTCATATGACATAGCGTCTGAGATGCTGTCATATCAGAGTAAGTTGAAGGACACAGAAGTTCTCCGTACTTAGGCATTTTTGATCTGGAGGATGCTATGAAGAAGCCATAAGAATTTTGCAGATGGTAGATTTGTTTCGGCATTCAAAACCCTTTTCTCACGCACAAGTTGACTGTTCAAACACCTGTGATCAAAATGTGGTGGAACCCACTCTGATTAGACATTGCATCGACACCACAAATTGTGGCCTCTGCTACCATTCGGGTGATTGGAAAATTTATTTCTTGCTGAAGAAACCTTTTGTGGGCACCCAGGATCATGCACCATACCCAATTACCCTGGTGGTTTGGGCAAATCCAGACATTTCCTCTATTTTCAGTTTTCTGGCCCTCATTGCAGATTTGAGCCATTGGAGTTTGGAACCATTGACTCTGTTAAGTTGTTGAATTTGCAGGACCATGGTAATTCCACTGCTTTTCTTGGCCAAAGAAACTCTAGTTGGATAAATCTCATGGTCAATTGAGCACTCAGGTCATTTAATGACTATGATGACTGCAACAACTGCAGCGATTTTGGTGATGTTTATTCACAGACTCAGTTTCGTAATAAGAGGCCAAAGTAAGATATAATTTTAGATAACCAGTAGAATCAGCATAACTCCAAGAAGAAATCAGGTCAAAGAGAAGAATTGTGAAGTTATTAACATCCTCACCATTTCAAGTTCCGATTCAGATATGTAGTATCTTGAATCCTAAGATTTCCATCCAGCATATGAGGTATGACCAACAACTTTTTAAGAACCTAAATGAGCATGCGGAACAAACAATTGTTACTCAAGCTGGAGCCTGGGGGTAACTCTCTTAATATCAGAGGCATAGATGATGCATCTATATCACTGGAAGATGTTAACGAATAGACTATGTTCTGACTTATGTCCCCCGGCTTAAGAGAAGTCTGCTTTCCCTTTATCAAATTGTTAAGAATGTTTTTAAAGATTTGCCTGTATTATGATCTTTGTTTAATTAAAGACAAAATATGCAAGTAATATTGTTTCGCAAGGTATATCTGAAAAGAGTTAATTGAAAAAAACGAAGTGAAAATTCTGCAGCTGTTCAAGATGTATCGGATGTCTTTTTAAACAGATGATTTGTCAGAAAGGAGATTGAGGCTATGCAAATCATAAATCTAGATACCATTTGTGCAAATAGTATTTAAGCATTTGATTATCCATGTGTTTGAAGCTTAACATGAATTATTTAGATGCAACTATATATTAATCCTTCTTAGCAGAGTGGCAATTGCACATCCTAAAGAAAAACTAGCATTCATATTCAGCAACGATTATTAATATATATAGTTTTCATCTTCCCTATTTAAAGAAGAAAAATTGCTCCTTAATGCAGTTATATTGATTTGCAATGTGATATCAGAAGCATGGTATCACATGTGTGTGCATATAAAGAAAAAGAGGTAAGAAAATGGGTCCTACAATAATTTGCTTCAATCTTTAAAAAGACCGAAGTTGCATGATAAACATTCATTTGGCTTCCAGATTTCATTTGAAACCGTGTACTTCAAGATTGGTCACAAAAGGTAAACAATAATAATGCAAACCAATATATGTATCTGCTATGCCTGCAACAAGGATTATTTAATCATAAAATAAATGTATAAACTGTAAAAGGGATACGCAAGAAGTTACCAAATGCATCTACTATGCATACCTTGGGCCTTAAACCTAAATCAATAAGCAATACATATTAAAAAAAGAGGAAATGCAATCAAGAAAAAGCATTAGCACAAGCCATTTTGCGGGTGTTTCTTTGTACATATTGCTTTAACTTAGCACAAACCATTTCGCAGCTGTTGCTTTGTACATATTGCTTTAAATTAGCACAAACCATTTTGTGGGTGTTTCTTTGTACATATTGCCTTAAATTTCTGGAACACTTACGGAGCATCATGATGGACATCAATATAATATTATATACTTTTACCCTCTGAAGTTGAAAGGATACAACTTACAGAAAGATCTCGCTTAATCGCATCCATCTTTTGAAGACAACTATACATTCTGTATCTTGAAGCAATACCGGTATGGAGATTATATCATAGAAAGGAAATGAAAAAGCGACTGGACTGGATAACCCAAACAAAATCAATAGAAAACCAACCGTGTTTGAGTTGGTTCCTTGCTTGCATTTGCTATTTAGGAGATGACTTGTTCAGATTAGATACAACATCAATGGACAGCCCAAGACCAAGAAAATGATTTAACCTCTTCTCCAGATCATTAACTGGCCCATCTATCTTCTTCATAAGTTCCATCATCTCATTTGAATTCTTCTCTAAGCATTATTTTGAGAGAAAAGCTTATAACTTTGAACTCGCTTATAAGAATGCTTATATGCCCTGCCCTGTTACGAAAAGCTCTATTGTTTTGAATTGATCTGCTTGGTTCCCAGGCATGTTTTGTATCTGGTCTGCATTAATTTTAGACAACTTAGTACAGGAGGCAGTGATTTTAGGGTAATCCTTGATAAGCTTGGTGATTTCCTGTTCATTGAGACCAAACGTAACCATCATTTCTATCAGCTTCTTCAAGCTGCCTGACCCTAACACATACGGGCAAGATCGGACAATCCCTTGCAACTCCTCTTGTTTCAACCCAATGCTTTCCAAAAGCTCTATGTTTTTTGCCATTGAACCCTCTATATCCCATTTAAGAATCCCGGGATCCTGAATTATAATGCTGCCTATGTCTTCCGTTCTTAAACCCATTTTTGACAAAAAGCTAACTTTAGAATTAAGACTCTCCATTGAACATTTAAGTAGAACTTCCAAATTTTTCCTGACATATGTAATCACCTCCTTACCTGCGCACCCAAGTCTATCAAAAAGCTCAAAAACTTCCACAATGTCCATCCAGCTTTTGGAGCTGATGTCTAAACAACTATCAGTTAGAATTTTATGGTTCAAATCATCCTGCAGTGACCTGAATTCGTTAATATAATTGTCCTTAAGGAGGAGGGGATAGCAAGCATAAATTTTGGCCAAAAAAACTTTACCGACTCCAAGGTCTTCATAAGCTTGGAGCTTTTCTTTTAAAACACCAGGTTGGTAATCAAAAATTTCCCTTGCTTGTTTGTACAGTTTCCCTAGCTTGTTCCTGGGAATACCAAATCTCCTTAACGCTGAGACATTGTCCATCATGACTTTGTTTTGAGCGAGATAAATTTGATCGGCAGGCAAAAGGGCATCTATATCGGAGGGGCCTATGCCAATGCTTTCCAAAAAGGGCTCAAACTCGTTGATGGGATTGTAGTGGAGGTACTTGTCAATTGCTTTTTTCGTCTGTTTACCTGATGTAGAAAGGAGCTTCCCTACAAAAGAGGGGGCGTTGGTGACCATATACTCTGCATCCGGGAAGGGGACATCCCTTGTATGGTGGAGATAATCAATCAGGGATTTCTGTGCCTCTAAAACAGCACGCTCGTTTCTTTGATTTGGGGTTTTACTTGGGGTTTTGGCTTTTCCTGATGCTAATTGAGCACACCGATACGGGGTTTTTCTCAGTCCTAACATGTTTAGGGTAGCTGAGAATATGGGCATTTGAATTTGAATTTGAGAAGAGGAATGGATGTACCTTTGCTGAAGCCATGATTGAAGCGCCAGTTTGATCCATGGAAATCTACCAACAGAACACCACCCCATACGCTGCTCTAATCAACAAGAAGAAGAAGATTAAGAATATGGCGCGGTCTTAGCATAAGAGGGTTTTTATTTTATCCAGCTGGGGACGAATCTGGGATTGACAGAGCACTGCTCTATATTAGCAGTTGCTCCAAAGGTGCAAGTTTTGTTGGAAATGATGTAATGCCTCGAGGGGTCTCATGGTGGATGAAACCCAGTAGTTCTCGACGGATGAAACTTTTAAGAGGTGGGAAGTGACGATTTGTATGGTGCACCATTTTTTTTGGGTTATCAATTATACGTTTGCATCTAATCAAAGTATTTTTCTTTTTGAACAATTTTTTTTGGGGTAAAATGTTGCTAATTTTTCTCAACAACATGTATTCTATAAAATTTAAAGAATCATGGCACTATTAATAGAGAGGACTTATAATTTGTCAGCAATACCTACTTAAAAATAATTTGTTAACCCCTAGCATGAGACCTTTATTCAAGTCTTTATTTTGGTAAAGTAAGGTTAGGTAGAGTGAGTTCGGTTGTTATATCTAACTTGTAATTTATGACTATTGATCATATTATCATTTTTTTAGCATGAAGTATTAAGCAACAATAATTTTATATTTCCAATAGAGGTGATATTGGAAAATGAGGTTGTGTGTTTCTTCATATGGCATGGCAATGCGTTGTGCGAGTACGAGACATTTTGTTTCATGGTGAACTTAAGTAATGGAAAAGTAGTAGGAAAGGATAAGGTCATATAAAACGTGTTGGTGAAATATTTCAAGGTGTGTTGGGCAATGATGGTGAGGGGCAATGATAGTGTATTTTAGGGATATTGTACATCAAAGGGCCCATGTCTTATCCCAGACCCAGATTCAAGGTAGTGAATGGGTTTACATGTCTTGCACCCATTACAAAGGGGTTCATAGCTTGCAGTGTGGCAACATCTTTGTTTGGTCGTTTTCTATTATCTAAAGTGGGTGAGGATGTCATGAAAGCTAATTTAACTGTGTCAAGGTTTCATATTTGATGTACAACGTGAATCAATATTGTAATACCATTGACATGAGAACAAAACATTGAGATTATATATTTTATATAAATATACACTAATTAAAAATATAATAATATAATATATAATATATTATATAGATAAACATATTATATACTTATAACTATACATAGACATATTATTGTAATATATAAATTACTACTTTATCTTTATATATATATATATATATTATAATGTTTAATTATAAGTATATTATATATGATATTAAATACTTTATATTTATATTATTATATATTAATATTATTACTTACTATAATATATAATCAAGATATTATTATATCTAATCTATTATAGGAGAAGAGAAGAGATGGGGAAATCTTCAAGAGCAAAAGCTAAGGATGCATGTAAGAGTTCTGGAGAGGTTTCTTCCCTTTCGAAGGAGGATCCACTGGTTACAAGCCCCAAGCCTATCCCTGAGAATGCATGCAAGAACAAAGGAGTTCCAAAGATTTGGCAGGAAGATCACCCAGAAGAACCCAAGCCAACCTCCCAGAGTGCAAACAGGGGATCTGGTGAAGAAAAGACTCATAGGGAAGCCTCATTCAAAAGGTTATTTTGAATCCCGCTCATATGACTAATATAAGGAATACGAATCTATGAAAATAAGGACATACAATAGCTACAAATAAATATTACGGTATGGGTAATGTTTCATTTCTTTCTCTTAAGCAAAATTTTATTGTTGATAAATTAGCTGCTCCCCTCACAATTTGCCCAAATAATGAGGAGACATATGATTTTGCAAATATTCTTAATGAAAAAGGGTTAATCTGTAGATTTAATAGATTTTGGCCCACTCTTCCCAATCTTCATGAATGGATAAGCCAACATCGGGTTCCTATCCTTATAGAAGAGGTGGAAATCTTCCCTTGTGCACAAGGTTTCTTCATTGCATTATTTTCAAACCAGTCAGAACGAGATGATATTCTCAAAAAGGGGCCTTGGTTTCATAAGGAGGCATGATTGTTCATAAAGCCTTGGTTTCCAAACTTTGACCCCTGACTGAAAACCTCTCCCACGTTCCAGTTTGGGTGAGGCTACCAAATTTGCCTCTGCACTTTTGGACCCTACCAACCCTAAAACATATCAAAGATGATATAGGTGTTTTTTGTAGCTAAGACTCCTCAATATAGGAAAGATTCAAATCAACGTGTGCCCACATTTGTGTGTTTGTGGAGCTGAACAAAGGGCCCCTGCTAAATTTTTGTTAGTTTGGGGTGGTTCGTCAAGAACCCAAAAGGTAGATTATGAAGAGATTGCCTTCAGATGCAGGCAATGTTTTGATTATGGCCATCTGATTGGTATGTCCACATCTATAAGCTCCAAGTCAAAACTCATTAGATAAGAATACCATCTCAAGCAACAATGGTTTCCAAGTGGTTCAAATAAAGATAAAATAGAAAGCTACTTGGTGGAAGGGAGTCATATTGGACCACACATCAATGGACACTATTGATCAAGAAAAGGAACTTGTGGAAGGAATGCTACCAAAAACGCCCTTGGAAAAAGTAGAAGAATCATAAAGTCCATAAGAAATGGAGATCATTGTGAATAACATGGATGGAAAAATATTTTTTTCCCTGGAAGAAAGTAAAGAATCAGCAATGAAGTGGAAAAAAGATCAAAGAAGTCCTCTAAATGAAACTAATCGAACCTCAAGACTAGAAGAGGGATAAAATTTGCAGCTTTAAATCAGCCTAACAAATTTGGAGGGAAAAAAATTATGTTATTAATGTTTAATTCAATAATTTGCCTAGTTTTGGTTTAATCGTGAAGAACATGCATGAATGTTATGTTAATAGATGCATGCATGAAATAGGCATGCATGCATGCAATCTCTTTGAGTTGCATGCATGCAAATATTCTTGTCACTCTTTACATGCATGAAATTAGGAAAACTTGCTATGATAGGAAAAAATAGTGACTCGATTGTTGGAAAGAGGATTCTATGACTCTAAGAAGAAAAGTAATGTTTTTATTCCGAAAAATAGTAAGGTAAATAGTTTGGTATGCACCATACATGCAAGTCCAAATTAGAAAGCTTCCCAAAGGTTTGACTTGTATACATATTCATTAAACTTGTTAAAGGAACATTTGGTCTTTTTAGAAAGTTAGTCTTGGCTAGATTCTCGATGAATTTAGTACGTTATATTTTTACTAAAGCTAACCTCTTGTTGTACTTGTAATTTTCCATCTTAGTTTTTTGATATCAATAAAAAAATTAACTATCATATATATATATATATATATATATATATATATATATACATATATATATATATATATATACATACATATATATATATATATATATACATACATATATATATATATATATATATATATATATATATATATATATATAATCAAAATATTATAATATTAAGTATAAATATATACTAACATACATATCTTAGATAAATGTATGTAAAATAATTATGTCATAACTATTTATGATAAAATTAAAAATAATTAGGGGTTAATGTTAAAATGAAGTTGTCCCTTTTTACTACTTGCTCTAACAGGTGTTACAACATTTAACATTAGTGCATCAACAATACATACAACCTTACAAATGCCTATTTTCAAATTTTGAAAAATTAGGAGGAAGAACGTTAATAAGCTTTTAAAAAGAAATTAAACATGTTAAGTATATCTTGATTAACGATATGAACTTTATAGGTCAAAAGATGCTTGAAAATATAGGTTCTCGACTACGTCAAACATTTTCAGAAAATGATGATATGTGCTTTGGTGAAAGGTCTATGATTTTTGTTGGGGATCTCAGACAATTGCCTTCGGTAATAGATAAACCTCCATATAAGAGTACTAAACGAGTACATTCATTATGGGAAAACTTTATAGCTATTGTTACACTCGATAAGGTTTTTAAACAATAAGGTCAAACTAAATAACAACAATGGTTTCAAGAATTTCTAACAAATTTAAGAGATGTAAATCCAACCATTATAGATTGATAGTTGTTGATGACTAGAATGGATGCTTCACTTGAAATAGTTGAAAGTGAGGATTTTAATCAACATATTCATTTATTTTCAATAAATGAGAATGTACGTCAACATATATAAAAGAAAATTATGTGCATTGAATTAAACTATTGCTTGAAGCATTACAACTAGAGGACAAAGCAATAATGTTGTGGGATTGGATGATGAATAGTTGGAAGTTGAATTATTGATTGATATCAGTTCAAAGGTGATGCTCACTACAAATATATAGAAAAAATCAAGGCTTGTCAATACTACACTTGGATATGTTTGAAGTATTTATACAAACCAGCACTGACACCCCTTGAACCACCCACATATGTAATCGTTCAATTAAATAAATACACAGGGATTCATTTTGTTGATGCAACTCCAACTACAATTCCAATCACCCCTATACAAAAGGAGTCACGTGTGTCAGTTAACTTTGAATTTGGCATGGGGTTTGACAATCCACAAATTATAGAGCTTAACACTTGACAAAACCACAATTGATATAGGACTTACATAAAGATAAGATCTAACATTTATTGCTATATCATGTGTCAAGTCATTATATGGATTGAAGATTGCACCGCCTTTTACATATAACCAATTTAAGACATTGAAGAATAGAAAAGGAGTAGAGAAAAGAAAAGAGGAATAACAAGAACTTCAATTATTAGTTGATCACATGTATATAGATTGAATGTCATAAACTTGTGTGTGTGTGTGTGTGTGTGTGTGTGTGTTACTCTCTATTTCCCATTTTAATATCAAATGCATACAGTTTGAATGTCACATATATATATTCTAGGGAGCAATGCGTATGATATGTTGTTCCCAATTTCTCGTTTTATTATCAAATACATATAGTTTGAATGTCATAATTTTATTGTTATGTGTTATGTGTGTGCGTGTGTTGCTTCGTATTTTTCATTTTAATATCAAATGCATACAATTTGAATGTCATAATATTATTGTTGTGTGTGTGTGTGTGTGTTGCTCTCTATTTTTTATTTTAACATTGCATTAAATATTTATATTAAATGTGTTTTTATTAACAAGTATTTATCTTTACCGTATATGGAGGCAAGTGCTAGTAGCATACATATACTAGATAAATCTATGTAAAATGTATTGATAAATATCATTTTTAAGGCATCTATTTTACTAATGTCACAATTCAATATGGTATAAGTGTTTTAAGAATGATATCTATCGACATATTTTACATATATTTTTCTAAGATATATATGCTAGTATAATAATAGTAATATGTATGTGTATTTATAGAAATCTAATATATTATACTATTGATAATATGTCTAATTCTTTTTA
This sequence comes from Torreya grandis, assembly GCA_037957365.1. NCBI lineage: Eukaryota > Viridiplantae > Streptophyta > Pinopsida > Cupressales > Taxaceae > Torreya > Torreya grandis. The sequence goes on along the minus strand of JARHVA010000644.1, from coordinate 590,136 downwards.
ATTATATTGTATTAAATTAGAATATAAAATATATAATATACAATATAATATATTAATATATACTATTAGTTTATATAATAATATTATTATATGATAATATTATAATATTTAATAAGATTAATATATTATTATTGTAATATATATAATCATAATAATAGAATATATTATTATAATATATTATATAAACATTTATATTATATATATAATACCATTACTTGCACATTGTTTGTATTAACAATGGCACTACTTGATTATTGTCAAGAAACTAGTTCTATTCTAGAGGCTATCTTCTTCCTCATAAATTGTGGATTTTAACTTGTGAAGAAATTATACACCTAATGATATTAAACAACTATATTTTTTTAGATAATTAAAATGTAAATTTTAAACTCCAAATTACATTAAATATAATCAAATACATTGAAACGAGTAAGATGACAATCAAGAATATATAGAAAATTGGATTCCAATGAGTTTGAAGTTGTTGATAGGGTAAAATAAAGTATGATGTAGTGGATATTTGTACTTTAAAAAAAAATTAATTGGGGTATCAAAATTTATGATAATACATGATCATAAGGGCACTAATTATGCAGTATTCTATTATTTCATAGTTACATTATCCCATATTTATTTTACATTGAAAGTAACTTTTCAAAGTAACTACTTATTAGTGCACTACAAGAATAAATGGTTGAAGACTTATTATGGTTGGAAAAAAAACCTAAGTATTTATCATATATTATAAAGTACATGGAACTTAAACTATTTATATAGTGCTATCTAATGGAATGAATATTGGGGAAGTACACTTCAAACCATATCTTAGGTAAAATTGATGACTAATTTGCCTATAAATATATCTCTTATATCTTAGGTAAAATTGTTGACTAATTTGCCCATAAATATATCTCTTATGAGTTTTAAAACTATTAGAACATATAGTTTGTAGGAAAAAAAAGAGAGAAAAATCAAAGCTAATTCCAAGAAAATAATTTTATGAAATGGAAACAAGAATTCAATACAAAGACTCAAGGTCAAATATAAGTTCTTTTTAGTGTTTGAAAATAATGAATTCTTAAACTTTAGAACGAAAATCAAAAAGGAAAAGCAATGCTCAGAAAAAATGTCTAGGTTCACCAATATGTTTAAAATTATTTTTGATAAAACAATAAAAAAATAGTAATTATAGGTGTAAAACTAGAGTATATCATAATGCTAAATATTTACAATAATTAACAATTCTGATTTATGTAATTTTCTATATTTGAAAAACTATTGTTATCAGGAAACGGTAAGAATAAAAATACTTAGCTCAAACATAAATTTATTTTTAGTGTTCTGAATGTCTAAAAATGGAAATCAGGCTCAGGATTAAGAATAGAATGTAAAACTATTTTTGGATAAGTTTCTAATAACTAGACAAGAGTACAAGTCATTCATGACTATTGATTGTAGACTTTCCCAATTTATTGTCCTAAATGATTGATAGGAAAAAATAAAAAGATATATTTTTTTGGTAATACATGTTAGCAACAAAATTAAAAAATACTTTTGGGCACAAATTCTATAGGAGAAGAAGAGTGGAGGCCACTTGAGTCCATTGACCATAGGCTCGTCCCACTTGACTATGATAAAACAATATTGATGTCTTATGTGCCTATATGTGATGGGTAATTTTATATATCTAAAATTTGTTTATTGCATGCATAAGTCATTATTTTCTTTCTTTTTTCTTGGAAACCTTAAGGGAACTTTGATAGTTTTAAAACATATAAAAAATAGGGGAGGGTAATTTTTTAAGCGAACCTGAATCATCCCATTTATGATTTACCACTACCTACGTATTTTATGTAGACACCTAAAACTGGCCACTAATGGCTTCAAACTAGACTTCAGACTGATTCTTACCAACCATTGCAAATTAAGCCTAAGAATCATTGAACATCCCAAATTTTCTTGTGCATCATTCGTCAAAGCTCAAAATCTCATTGATACATCCCTTATTTGGGTATCCTACTGTAAGCAACAAAAACCTCTCATAGATTCATCTCTAATCAATCTGTAGCATCCCAACATGCAATTTGGCCTATACACTTATTAAGTGGGGCACATAGACTTAAAATCAAATCTTGAAAATACTAAAAATCCTAATTAGAATTAATTAACAAACTAAACCAAATTAAATGCCTAGTTGAATTATCCATGTGCAATTAATAAATTTCTAAAAAAAGAAACTCAAAAATACAAATATCCTAGCTTTTTATTATTACCTTTTGTGAGTTGTCAAGCCTTTGAAAATATCTCACCCATACCTATTCATTGAAAATCATTAATTCTTGACACCTTTTAACTCTATTGGGGTTAATTAATTCACTTAGATTAGGTTTGAACCCATTCCATATTTAAACTATACTTTAACTCACCTTGAGTTGGGGTTAGTTCCTTAGCCTATAAATATAAACCTTTGCCTTTTCATTTAAGAGCTTGGAAAGTGTAGAGTTAGAATGCAGGTTTTGTAGCAAGATTCATAGCAATGGTGTTATAATGCCCAAATATTGATCCAAGCCACATCAAACAAGCATAATCCATATCAATCCATAAGCCACAATGGCGCCAAGGAGAGAAGGAGCAAAAAAAACTCCATTGCCAAAGACTCTTTGAGCACAAACCAAGCAAGTCACAAATAAATCATTTGGATCTCTCAAGGAAGGTAAGGATTATTGTTCTTTGTATTTTAGCTGGGTTTTCAATTGTATTTTGTTTATTAAGCTCCCCCTATGATCGAGGCTTAGAGATGTTAGCATGTTAGTGTGTTCTTTTCATTATTTTATGGAATAACACTTGATCTAACCTCCTCTTTATTGTCAAATTCTTATGATCACAAATGGCATACATGATGGGACCCTAGAAGCATCCCACGTGCCAAGGAGACCAAGATGCAACTCTAAACTTTTTAGATAAATTCTTGAATAACATAAAAATTGGAGTTTTACCTTTGATTTTATCGTATTCTATTTTTTATGCTAACTTAGATTTACATAGAGACCAACATCGGTCAGGCCTAAATCGGCATCAATTTTGTGTAACCGACATCAGTTCTAGCTAACTGTCATTGATCAAGGTGTAGGGTAGGACATGACTTAAAAACTAAGATTTTGAATCTTTTAAACATTCTTAGTTGATGTTTCTCAGTTTCACAAACTTATATTTTCCTTGACTAATCATCTTACTGCAAATTTTGTGGAGTTTTTATCATATTTGAGCTAATAAACATTTTTCACATCATTTTAGTTTTTCCTTTGGGTTCACAGGTAGCTGATATCGATCTTTATCGACTAACATCGGTTCATTCTCAACCGACATCAGTTGTCTTATAACCATATCGATCACAGGTGATTGATATCGATCTCTATGTAAAAATTACAGAGAAACCCGAGAGCTATCTTTTCAAAATTTGTTTGCTCATCCATAAATGTGCTTCAAAGCAAAAGGAAACTCTCTAACATTTTTAGGGCCAAGGTGGGATTAGAACATAAATTTGTAAGTTTAAAATTTTGAACACTTTAATTTGGTGCATAAAAATGATGGTTAAGTCTTGAACATTTGATTTTAAGTGCTTAAAAAGGAACCTAGGTGATTTGTGTTAAGTTGTTTTTATGAAAATTCCTTACAAGTTTTGTACTTAAGCCAAGGGGCCAAAACCTTCATCAAAACATTTTATTTGGTGCATAAAATTAACACTTAGATTTCAAATTCTTAATTTTTTTTGTTTTATTACTTGTTTATTTATTTGTACAAAATGAAAAGTGTGTGTATGCTCTCTCCCTGTTCACTATAGGGAACTTGGGTGACCAAAAGTGCCTTTCACTCACAATTTGTGCCTAGTCCAAAGTGTGGAAAGAATATTGTCTAGGCTCTCCCCAAAATCTATATGGTTTGGGTGATCTAAAATCAACCTCAAATCTTTTCACTGAATTTTATTTTTATGCAATTTGGCTTATGAAGGGGAGTTCATAGCTTCTTCACAAGTTTTTTAGGGAAGATTTGACCTGGGGATTCATCTCCTGACATTGTTTCAAACTCGTTCTATGATAGCCAGAGGGTTGAATGACTAACCTCTCCTTTTGTAATGAAAATTTGAGTCAAGTCGTTTAACCAGGGGGTTCCACTAAGTAATACACGAATGAAATTTCTATGTAAAGGATTAAACCCTTGCATAATAAGTTAATCAGTATGAATTCAATTGACATGATGCATCTCTAGTGTTAATCACACTTGGGACCATCTAAATGGTTGAAAATTTAAGCCTTTAGATAAACCCCACTTGCCACAGACATATTGTTGATGCAGGGTGAGTAGCTTGAAGGTCCATGTCATTGTAAAATCTCTTGGGAGAAAGGGGGGTGTAAAAACCCTACTACTTCATGCACTTTTATTTTTGGATTAACACTTAAAATCCTCCCAAGATCATATATATAGATGAATTTCAACAATACAATGTAACCTTATCAGTTATAGGATCTAGGATGATTTACTTATTTGTATTTGGTCTTTTTCTTTTATTGCTTAGTATTTTGAGTCTAAACCATTTGTTTGTTTGTGTCATGTCAAAATGAATTTTGTTTCCACACCACTTCATTATTTGAGGAGGTTTTATGTTGTTCATTTAACACCTTATTTTTTGCCTTGGTCTTTTTTGTCAAAAATATTATGTGTATCATTTGATTGAAATGGGTAACATTACACTACCCAAATCATTTCAAGTTTTGTGCCTTGGGGTCTTTGAAACCAACCATTGTTTATATCTTTAGAGAGTGATAAATTCATTATGTTGCTCAAATTATTTCATAGACTCATCTCATTTTGTGTCCAAATTTCCAATTTGAAACCAAACTACATGTGTCTTTAGGATCTTTGTTTAGTGTTGTTATGTCATTCAAATCTACCTAGCTTATTTGTTCAAAGAGCTTAGTTTTCTTAAGTTGAGTTTTTAATTAGCGTTGACAAGTTCAGATCCAAACATTGAATGATTTCTATTTATGCCTTGTGCAATTTGGGTTTAGACATAGATATTTCTCTTTTGGGTTGCATAACTTAAGTGAATTCATTACCCAAATTTGAAAAAATATTTGTTTGTGTTTTTATTTGGGAGAAAATAATTGATCTCTAAGTGCCTTTTATTTCTTGCCTCATACTAATTTGATCAAGTTTATGCCTAAATTTAAATGCCTCGTCTATGCCAAAGTGTTCCAAGTTGTTAGATTAAAATCTCACATTTGTTTAAAGTCTTTCTTTTTGATGCCATGTTTGGCTAAAAGTCCTAGCACATGCCTATTTTGAGCCTAGCTTTTGACATTGTGTTTGGCCAAAAGACTCATCAAATTTATTTCCTAGATTATACCTATTTAGAACACTTTGAACATAGAGTTTGGCATGCCAGTTTTTATTCATCCACTTGAACTTTTATGTGTGAGACATTTGATGTTAGATTGTTTTATACAAAGTTTTAGCATATACCATTTTGGAGATACAACTCCACCCCTCAACCAAGTTAGACCAAGTTTGAACCATTTATCCTTTGGACATTATTTTTTAGAGTTTGTAGAACTCTAGGCCTTTTTGTGGAGATTTCATTATTGATGTGGATATGTCTAGCTACACTTATGGTGGAGTTACATACAATACAAATTATGATAAAATGGCCACACAAATTGACTTTTCTCAGGGCCCCTATGGTGAAGAAGTGGTTTACGAGATGGATCTATATCCTACTTATAATCCTCAATTTTGGGAACAAAGCTAAGTGTTATGTTTAATAGTACCTTTTTTAGGCTATTGAAGTATGATACTCACCCTTTTGTGACTACTCGATCCCCCACCTATACCATTAACCATCCTTCAAACTACATGAGCCACAAAGTTCCATTACATCTAAGGAATACCATTACCATACTAGGACCTCATCCTTTGGCTTGTACAAGTAATCAAGCTCCATAATGCCCAACCATTTCTATTATAGGACCTCATCCTTTGACATATGTGAGCAATCAAGCTCCATAACACCCTACCATTTCTATACTAGGACCTCATTCTTTGGCTTATATGAGCAATCAAGCTCCATGATGCCCTACCATTTTTATTCTATGACCTCATCCTTTGGCTTGTGATAGCAACCAAGCTCCATGGTGCCATACCATTACCATTTTAAGACCTTTCCCTTTGGTTTATGTGAACAACCCAGCTCCGTAATACCCTACCATTTCTATTCTAGGGCCTCATCCTTTGGCTTGTGTGAGCTACCAAGATCCATGAATCCTTATCATTATCCAACCATGGGTTATTATTCATCCATTGCCAACTATTCCCCACTTTAGAAAACCCCTACTAATTGTATAGCCCCAACCAAGCTAATCAATACCTCTCCAACTAAGCCAATCATTTAAAGACCAAGATATAAAAAAATTGGTATTTTACAACTACTTTTAAACCAAGGCCAAGAGAACCAACCAATCCATGATGTTTTTGTTGAACCAACCATTTATGACAAGTCAACCTATGATGAATCACCTTTCAATCCTATACTTTTTGTTTAGGAGTCTCACTCTGACAAACTAGTCTTTACTAAGTCACTTATTAATGATTATAAATGCCTTTGGGAAAATCATTAGCTTGACTGTATACCTATTTTTAAAGAGCCTCCCTCTGACAAGCCAATCTCTATGGAGTTATATCTTGACCTTTTTCCCCTCATAGAGGAGTCTCACTTTGACAAACTAGTCTCTGTGGAGCCCATTATGCCATCATAGGTCATTATTTGTCCAAAACCAAACATTTAACAAGACATCATTATAGCAACATCCACACCAGATGAGGAATTAAAATTATAGATAGGTTCTATTTTTGAATCAACATCAGATTTAGAATTAGAAGTAGAGTCAACACCAACTCAAAATTGGATTTAGAGTTCATTAAGTTAGAATTAACTTCAAAATCAAAATATATTCATGGTTATTACAATATTGGTTATGCATGTATTCAGATCAATTTGAATACATTTTTTATCCTTCCATGGTTTTTTAGGATGATTACTTCAATTTCAACACAAGTTCTCCTAGTATCTTCTACAAGGATTGTGCGGCCTCTTCCCATTCCATTACCATTCCACATGTCATTAACACCAACCAACCTAGCCATTATATTGGCATTCCACCTCCCACAAGTATTGATTGGGGCCAATAGAATCACATCTTGTTGAACTACATCCATTATGACATATCATTTTCAAAATATCAGGTGGACCAAGACCACATTCATGCATAAGAAGAATAATCTCTTAGTGAAACCTTTTCGAAGGTGCTAGGGGGTAATCAAAGTTCAAACTTAGCATCTTCTAGTGAAACCTTTTTGAAGGCATTAAAAGATAATCAAAGTTAACAGTCAATGTTCCTTAGTGAAACCTTCTCAGAGGCATTATGGGATAATCAAGACAACTTTATTGGTGAGAACCTCTTCAAGGTGCCAATAGCTGAGCACAATAGTCCTTCACTACTTGATGAAGACATTATCAAAGATCAAATCGTATAACTTCCAATCTACAAAATAATTAGATGGTATCTAATTTCAAGCCCAAATAATGAAAAAATATGGTGGTCTTATCAAGAGCATATTCAAAAGTCTTCAACCTTACCACAATCAAAGTTATGTCAAATCCAGAATCAACAACATTATGTGTGGCTAAAAATCTTGATCCTCATTTTTTTCCCAACCATTATACATTCCATGATCATCCAAATTTACATTTACAAATCAAACCTATAATCCATTATTTATCCCTATTTACCATCCTTGGCTATACTTTCCTTTGTAGAGGCTACAAAGATACCTTGTCTTGATATTTGAAGGAAACAAAATCAATGACCAATAAAGATCACAACATTCTTGGCATCCAAATTTGTAGCAAGTTCTTGACAGAGTGGCTATTCAAAAGAGGTATGGGCCAACAATTTACATGATTTATTATTCTAGTTGTATCATATGATAATCATGACGTGCATCTCCAAATCAAAAAGAACCACATAATCATTTACCTAGTCAAAATCATAAAACCATACCTATGCCTGGCTGGAAACATTTCCATTGCCATTGTCATTTACCATTTACCTTGTCATTTTCATTTGCCATTCCTCTTTCCATTGTTTCATACCCCACCATTTACCTTACCTTATCACTTGTCATCTTAAATAATGCCATATCATATGACATCCCACCATGCCATCTCTATTAGACCAAAGCCTATTTTTAATCGTCCCACCTAGCCTATTTTAATCTTAGTTCCTTTGGTTCTTCCCATACCTTGTGCAAGGGTATTTTAGTCTAGTTTTAGTAGTTTTAGAATTTCATGTTTAAATGATAGTCTATAAAATTAGTGTGACAGTGGATCTAGAAAGTTATCTCTCATTTACCTTTGACTAGTGTCATTAACTATAACCACCTATGGGAAAATTAGTATCCCACCTTGTGTTACTAATTATAACTGCCTATGGGCAAATTATTACCAAAAACCTATGCCATTATTTCCTAATTATAACCACCTATGGGTAAATTAGGAACAAAACCTTTACCATGTATTAGTGCATCACCTAGCCATTACTATTATCATTTGCTTGGCCATTTGCCTCAACTTTAGAACTTGTTGTGACCTAGTCAATTTTTCATTGCCTTTTGTGTTGGTAGAACTACTATGACTTGAGGTCCTATTGGGATTATCTAGGCCATGTTCTATTCATGTTGAGGTCTATGCAGTCCCTCTTTTCCATATGATCTTGATATTTTGTGAGTAACCTAAGCCAATACTCTTTCCATTTTATGAGTGGTATCTTGTCAATCTCTAATGAGTTAAGAAACCTTAAAATTCTAAAAACATTCAAAAAATTTAAAATCCAAAAACATTTGTCCTATCTAAGCCTAGTTAGTCATCCTCAATCCTCCCTATTAGGGCCAATACATTATTAGGATGCTTTTTATTTCTTTTCTTTCAGTTTTCTATGTGTTTATTTGCTTAGTTATTTGTTGTTTGTTTGTTTGCTTTTAGTATTGTTCCTTGACTCGGTCTATATGTGTTCATTGGGTGATTCCTTGCACATTATTCTTGAGTCTATCCATATTCATACATCAACATTATCATCATAGTTTTTATAATCGGTGCATTATTTCAAATGTTTATTATATTAGGAGTTAGTCCTTATGCATATCTCAACAAATTTTTCATGGTGTTTTATCATGAGGTATATCGTCATGTGCTATAGCAAACATAAGCTCAGGAAGTCTTACAAGCAATGGAGCCATAGAAAATTATCCTTGGTAACCTTGGAAAAATCCTCCCACCCTCCTTGATTGAATCAACCCATTGACCATTATGGTTGTATCAATTCTAATTAGGATGTGTATATCTACATTGGTAGGTATAAATCAAATCATTTCCATTGATCAATTATTATTTTTTAATTCATCTCTTTCATCACTTTATGAATCCTTGTATGCCTGATTATTTGTAGCTTCTTCAATCATTAGACCATCGCATCTATGTTTGTGCCTACTCCTCTTTAATCTATGCAATTGGTTATATCTTTGAGTTATGCTTGCCAATCTACCCTACTAGGGCATACTCAAACATCATTTTCAATCTAGGTCATCGTAATGATTATAACCATCTATGGGAAAATCATTATTTAGATTCATCAACCCTCACTGGGGCATGTGTAACACTAATAAAAAAATATAACACTTAAAAATAAAGTAAATAACCTTGGATCATAAATCCAACAAACCACCTTGATCTAAAGAGGTACAGAAGATGATACGAAACATATGACTGTGAAGTCATCAAAAATATCTGTCACACTTGAAACTAACACATTATACATTATGGTATTGATCAATTGATGCCACTTCATATAGAAAGATGATATAGAGCACATGACTGTGAAGTCATCAAAAATATATATCACACTTGTAACTAACACACTATACATCGTGATACTGATCAATGATGCCACTTCATATAGAAGCCCACTACCTCATGAGTTGTGGCATGAATAATGAACACCCTACTAGCATGCCTTTCTCCTATGACCATTTTGTACAATACTATAGTAGAAAATAATCATGGTATATTCAAAGACATTGATCCACATAATATCTCACACATAAACCTGTTCAGTGACTATCATGTACTGTGCATGGCACATTTCCATAATGTTTAATGATGGTGACAAACTCTATCAACTCACACAATCACGGATGATAGATTGAAAGCCATGCTATATCTTCTACCTATTAGAGGAGATGTGAGAAGCCCCCAAAATAAAAAACCAAATCCAAATTACTCTTCCTATTTCTCATCAAGAATATCAATGAATTAAAAAAATAAAACTAAAACAACACATAATACTGCAATAAAAAATCCTATTCAAGCATTTTATCCAAACTTCAAGAGAACAACTAATTGGATAAGGGCAATTATCTTCCAGCCTCTGATGGGTCTTCCAACCTCCATTTCGATGCTTATACTTTATCAATTAGAATGATCCTAATGGACTTGTAATATACGACATATTTATCTTTGAAATCTTTGGTGATAACTCTAATAGCATAAATGTGAGATGACATTATAATTTTTCAATTTCTAAGGTGCTAGTTTCCACAAAGAATGTACATGTATACATGAAAAGCATTATTTTAGTACATGGTTCTCACAAATTATATATGGACATATTAGTGATAGCGTAGAGCATGTAGAAGATTTTTGATGGGTTTTGCACTTAACCACATGAAAAAGAAACAAAATACACCCTTATTTATTCAATATTACATCTTTGTCACTCCTTCAAATTCACCATGCAACTTAAAAAAACATATTCTCAAAAATATTCCTTCTTTTGAAGAAGAAAAAACAACTTTGAATCCAAAATAAATTTTGACAAAAAATGCATTGAAGGGATTGAAACTTTGTACCTTTCACTTACATTTTTTTTAACAAATTAACCTCCATCACTTGCTTTACAAGTCTCAATGAAATATAGAAGCAAGCTATTATATTTAAATTATGGTTTTTCTAAATTTACAAATAAAAAATAATTTGCATGTTCTTATTTACTCACATGTGAATAGTGACATGAATAGTGTATCTTCACTTAGAGAGCCCACTTTTGTCTTTTATGACATGATATTTCTAGCAAAGAATTAATTTTTCATATATTCCATTACCATTCTTTAAGTCTTACTCCACTTTCAACATGTCCTCAAGTTCTAATCCCACTCAAGCTCTTCCTCCATTATTATTATTATTATTATTATTATTATTTTATTTTATTTTTTATTTTTTGAAACACACACACACACACACACTTACACTTTCATCTACAAAAAATATCCAATAAATGTAAAATGGATATTCATATATTTATTTCAAACTATGGTAAAAAAAAATTCTCAAACAAAATTTATGGCAATATTTAAAATTGTAATGTAAATACAAATTTTAAATAAAAGTTCTTACTCTCCTTGAATCTTTTTTACAGGTCTTACTTTTTCACTTTGCTTTTGTAAATTACTTGTCTTTCTCTTCAAAATCATGTACTCCTCTTCAAAACTACCTTCACGAGGTTCTTACACCACTGTTAGAACTAAACACAAGTAAATGTAAAAATCTATATTGTATCAATTTGACAAAAATTACACACGAAATAAAGTTTCATTATTGAATTATTTACAAAGCTCAAAGTTATAAAATCTTTCACAGGATGGTTCCACTACAAACTCAACTAACTTTTAACCCATGAAAAATCCAACTTACTAACAACCTAAACTACCAAAGGGGTGTATATGCCCCAATAAATTAACATTGATGAACAAATACAACACATAAACATTAAGTCAATACCTTTGAATCATAAATCTAATATAACTTGTGAGTGACTTGTCTCAAAAAAAAAATCATGAAATATGTGAAAGATATAATCATTTAGTAGCATATGAACATTTAAAATATATTGCATCATAATATTGAATATAGCATTGAATTAGATATGAAATATATGTTAGATAGATATAGCATTAAAATATAAAAGTCACATGCACGTGATATCTAGCATGACACAAGAGTAAAAATAAAAACAATGCATGATATAAATTATGACACTATAGTAAAAAATAATGAACATACAAGTAATGTCACACAATATCATATAATTTGTACAGAATTTCACACATAAGGCTTTAAGGTCACATATAAGAGACATATGAATGTTACATAAATAGACAAGGCTAAGGGCCACACTCAAATGACATGATGCCAAGGGCCACACATATATCATGGTTCTTGAATATCAATTTTTAGTCTCTACATCTTTTATCTACCAAGGTTCCTTTCTATCTCTATTTATTTTTTTATAGTCTTTCATTTCATAGTCTGTAGTCTTTAAAACTACCCTTGCATAGTCAACTGGATTGATCATGCCAACCTAGTTCTATGTTCTATGTGTTGTATGGATAACTAGGTCAACTCTGCTGACCCTGTTCATTTTTAGACCTTGATTCAACATTATAAGATTGACATTGTCGACCCTGTTATGTATTATGTGCATACACTATTGACTATATCAAAATTGTAAATTGTTTCAAAGTTAAAATTAATGTTATATGATAGTAATTAGTTCACACTTTATTTTCTTATTGTTTGCATGTTTAGAATAGATACAATAGCTTATCTAGGTGGTTTTAAATTAACTATTGAGTTTCACTATTTTAAATTTTATGCACACACAATCAAATCACAAAATCTAAACAAGCATTTTAACATTTGTCTACCTAAGGCCAACGTAATTGAATTTCATCACCAAGGGGGAAGCTGACTTGATACTCTGGTCAAGTATAAAGTGTGGTTAATGGTATATTCTAGATAAAAACCTAAAACCCTTATTGATATGGTGTGTGAAGTGAGGGGGTAGGCCCCAATACCAATCCTGTATCATTGCTAATATAGTCTCTTTTGGCCCAAACTACCTAAAACCATCTTTAGATTGCCATTCTAGTTCTTTACAGCTAACTTCCCATCACATTTAAAATCACATCTTAATAATCTAATAAACATTCATGTTGACCAATTAGTTAGCTATTTACTTTCCAAGTTGATTGCTTTCTCTTTAGTCAATTATATTTTGTATTGTAAAAACTTGCATTAGCCAACGTTAGTGCAAGGTTTTGTGATGTGTGCTTCAATTGGATTGGCTAGCGTTAATCCAATTGACTGTTCGTTTCCTTTTAGCTATTTCTTTCCAAATTACTTGCAAAAGTTATCTTATCTTATTTCACTTTCTCTGTCCACTATATTGGGTTAACCCAATCAACCCAATTTTTTCTCCAGCCTCTATTCACCATACTGGATTGACCTAGTCAGTCCTATACTATTTACAATCCCTATTTATTATGCTAGATCAACCCAGTCAACTCTATATTGCTTTTTGCCTTCCCTATTTATCAATCTAGTTCTTTGTTTCTCCTTATTTTCATTTTATTCATCTCTTTTCAGTCATAATAAAGTCTCCTATTAGAATCTTCTTGGATAGCTTGAATCCATTTAAATACTATATGGGATGTTCATTTCTTCCTCTTTTTTCCTCCCAAGAGCATAATCACTCTTGGGTCACCACTTCTCCTCCTTCATCCATGAACTATAATATGGTGCAAATAACACCTCAAGATAAAGTTGATGGATCTAATCCTTTCTATAATTACCAAGAAACTTCTCATCTTCAAAATATTCAAATTAATGTGGGAGTAATTGATACAAGTTTAATTAATAATCTCACTAATAATCCATCTTCTAGTAACCCTCCCCGAACACCAATTTGGGGAGTGTTCCTACCAACATCAACCCACCTATTGAGACAACTCAACTTTTAGCCTAAGTTATCCAACAATTGAACATAATGTAAAATTATAACACCAACCAAATGATGCAACTTCAACAACATCTAATTAATGTGGCTAATCAACCTCCAACTATGCATCCTCAACCTAATCCAAATTTTATTCCTCCACCTCTTCAGGATGCCTCAGGTAATGTTATTAGTCAACCCATAATGAATAACAAGATGATTCAAACCATTAAAAATGAGCCTTTGGCCCAATTTATTATATCCATTGATATTGGTAACATATCTCCAACTATCAAGTATGATGGGACCAAAGACCCTACCTCATTTATCAAATCCTTTGACAACTTTTACAAAGAGTGGATACAAACTAATACCTTTACCACTACAAAACTCTTAGTGAACACCTTAACTGGTGATGTGTTAGAATAGTATAATCAACTTCCCTAACATTTTTTTTTGGCAACTTGAATATTTGGTTAATACTTTGGTTAAAGAGTTTTAACATAATGATCTTCCCAAAAATTGTCTTAGCCACTTCATTAATGCTAAGCAATCTCCCATTGAATTAGCTCATGACTTTATCAAAATATGGAAATCATTGGCCCATAAATCTGACCATAACATGACTGATGATAACTTATTCAAACTCTTTATTACCACTTTGAATTCCACTCTCCAATATAAGGTTCAAACCTTTTCTCCCTAAATACTTCATGAAGTTCTTGATCAAGCTAAATGTCAAGACTTTATTATGAAGCAATTCAAACTTAATCCTAAAATTCTCAAAGGATCTTTCAAACATTTAATGCTATCACTAGTAATACTCTATAAACCAAACCAGGAGTTGCCAAAACTGATGTTCCTTCACCTTCTCATACACCTCTTTTAGTTCAACAAATGAAACAATTTTTACTACCCTCAAAACCTTTCATCTATCCCAATTCTCCTCCTAAGTGGTATGACCCAAATCTATTCTATTGGTTCTTTGCTGACATTGGGCATTCTCACAAATCTTATAGATGGCTCACTAAATTTATTTTCTCTTATATGCTTGGTGATTCATTCAATCATGAAGCTATGATCTATCTTCATCGTTAAGAGTACATCAATACTCAAAAATGACAAGCTACCAAAACTTCTACCTATAATAACCAAAAATCTTCTTCAAATAATCAATCAAATGTCAAAGATGTTTGTGCCATTGATGTTGATTATGACCAATATTTTAATAATTCTCAATATGTCAATATTGCTAAGGTCAATTATTGTCATAAACTAGCTCACAAAGATCCTATTACCAAGCCTAAGAATCCATCTTTAGAGGAAAAAATTATTAAATATACTAGCACTACTAATCTTGCTTTAGAATCCCAAGAGGAACCATCTCCTCCTTCTGATACTCCAACCACATCTATTCCTCCAAAATCTAATTTACCTCCTAAAACTCATGTTGGTTCTTCTAAGTCTCATTGGAACTTTCTTGAAGAACTCAACTCTATGCATTGTGTAATCACATAAAAATGTAATTTTTATAAATTGAGCATGACTTGTGACATCCAAACCATAGGTCTTTCTTGCTTGCTTGCACAACCCATTAGGCATGTTTTCACTGCATCCTAGTCACCTGAAGCCTTCTTGAATCAACCCCAATTGCCCTAGACTCCTGTCCTAGGCAAAAACCTATCCCCTAAGGTCTCTATCCCCTTGGAATATAGCTCCATAAGTTGGACTATATTACTAGACCCTAGGGTGTCCATTTTCCAATGTTATTATCTAAGTCACTCTTAGCCTCAAATGGTCAGATTTCCCCAGATCCTTATCTTTTTCCCTGTAAGCCTAATATGAAGTCATCTAACCTAAGATCATCAATTTCCCTATAAAATCCTATTCAAGGGTCATTTATAAGGGTTTGAAATCATTCAAAATGCATGAGCTATAAATAGACTAAACACACTTAAGAAAATCTTCCTATTCTCTGCATACAACCAACCACTACTATTTCTAGTCTACTCAAGCTCTTGCACAAGTCATGAGTCACTTCAAGCCTATCCAAATTCACATAATACTTGCATTACATACACAAGATTACACAATACACATTTAATTTGAGATAACTACATTGGCCTTGATCCCTCCTCGGAGTATTGATATGTAGATAACATGCCCACACATGGGGTACGATCATATGTTTAGTGCATAATACATAGTAACCCTTTTTTTCAATTGATTCAGTATCACTTTTCAAGCCTAAGGAGGAACTAGGACCCTATAGGATATAATAATTTTCACACAAAGATTCTTGGATGATTGAGACCTAAGATTCTAGACATAGAGCCTCCCAAAGTATCAAAACATAACTCAAAAAGCTTAGAAGATGAAGATCAGAGGGATTATAACACCAAAAAATAAGACTATAGCAGTTGAATTCTAAGTGTCTAGTTTCTATCACTACTGTTCAGGTAGAAAATAGACTTTTAGGTCCTATTTTTGATAGTCTACCCATTTAGCTTAGCAATTTATAGTTCCATAATCCTCCATCTCAGTCTAGAAATCAACTAAGTTCATTCTCTATCCCCTTGTTTTCTATTTTTAGTAATTAATTGATAAAATATAAATTTAGAAAATTAGTAGGTTAATTTAGGCATAATATATTCACATATTTTTTAGATTAATTTAGATATCTTTACTAATTAGGAAATTAAACCCTTAGTTTTCCAAAAGTAGTAAAACATTTGGTAAACTTGACTTACTTCGAATCTTTGCAAAAAAACTTTAGAAACCCTAGGGATATTTATTTTTGATTTTTTGCCATATTTTTCTAATTTTTATAGAATTTAAAAATAAAAAAACTAAAAATTTAAATGCAATATTTTCAATAATTCACTAAAACCCTAGTTTCCACATACTAGGTCCTTTTTGCATGAAACCACTTCCAGACCACTAGGAAAAATATTTTGCTAATTTTAGAAATATTTTCAAATTTTTACTAATATATTTCAAGTCAAATCTACTAAACTTTAGTAAATTTTTCAAATTATTGCATTAATTTTGAAAAAAATCATTTCAAACCCTAGTTACATCACTTAATTTCTAGTCATTTTCTAGAATATTCCTCTTATTTTTGTAAATTTTGATTGAATATTAACAAATCATTTTCAAATTCAAAATTTCATAGTTTTGTGCAAAGTATATTCTTGAAAAATCGCTAGGTGCATACACTAGGTCCTATTTCATTATGAGCTATCACCTTACATGTTTGACAACTTCGTATCCTTTTTTGTGCAAATTCTAAACTACTATTTTAGACTTTTACATTTCTTTTATCTTGTACTTTCCAATTTTAACACATTACCTATTACAACTTATTGAAAAACATTCAAATACATTTTAAATTGTTTTTCTACTTGTACAATGGCCCAATATACCAGTTTCAATGAAAATGATAAAAGAGAGCTTCAAGAACTCTTAACCAAACACCCAGATATGCAAGATGCCATGATCGAAATAAAAAGGCAACCAATGGTCAATCTTCTCAAACTACAGAGCCACTAGTTGCACATGATAGTATGGGGGTTACTATGTCACAACAACCCTCTATAACAACCCAACCTTCTTTTATGCCACCAGCTGTAGCTAGTACATCCCTATCTTCTAATGTGGTAGCCCTTATGCAAGAGATTCATTCTCTTCAATCCAAGGAGAAACATCTTGAGCAAGGTACTACTAGATCTACATAGGCATTGGATTTTATCACTTTATTGCATACACCTTTGGTATGACATATAGCTACTACACCCTTACCACCTATATTTGTACAACCTAAGCTCACTATTTACGATGGCAAGGGTGATCCAGAGGCACATTTGAGAGATTTTAATGTATCATGTTTGTATTATGTACCAAATCATTGGTTATTAACTAAGTTATTTCCAAGGAACGTCAAGGATTATGCACTACAATGGTTTTATAGTCTACCAAATTAGTTAGTCAATATATTCAATCCTCTTATTGACATGTTAATAGCACACTTCAGTATCAACACCAGTGATAAGGTGTCATATGCTCAAATTGTACAATAAAAACAAAGTTAAATGAGCCTCTCACTAAGTATGTTCTCATATATAAGACCATATTGGCTAAGATGACTAGCTGTATGGCATATTAGGAGTTACAAAACCTCTTCAAATAGAGTCTTCTACCAGTTTTACATGAGATAATCATGTTCAAAAGATTCTTTTATTTCACTAAACTATGTCACACTTTAAAAGAATGAAAAATCAAACTCATATCAATGGGCAAACTCAACTACGCAAGTTTATCAGATACAACTAATAAGAGTAACAACAAAGTCCCATATAAGGTCAAGTTTAATGATAACAAATGATAGACTCAACAAATAGTCAATGCAGCTTCAGAGCCCCCATAGAGAGTCACATTATCATCACTTCCCTGATGACCTTTTACAAATCTACCAGTTTATCTAGCCAGAGTTATATAGTAACTACTAGAATGTAATATCATTTATCTACCTCCTATCAAAGAAGTTGATCCAAAAAAGCCTCTTCCATAGGGATATGATCAGAATGCATTTTATCACTTTCAAAAGGCACCAAGCCATACTACAAACAAATGCATTAGTCTCAAGCATAAGATACAAGATTTAATTGATGTTAAATAGATTGATCTAGGCACTTTAATTGAGCTTCCTTAGACCAAACCAACGTAGGATAAGTCACTTAAAATATTTTTAGATCCATTTCTATAGTATAGCAAGTTAGAGGTATAGGACACATCAGGTGTACATCATGCATATCAGACACATCCTGCACTAGCTACATACAAGGTACCAGTAGCCAATGCATACCATTAAGACATATGATTGACACCTTTCATTCTAGCCTTCCAATTTAGCCTTCTATCTCTTTTTTTGAGAAAGAGATTATAGAGGATGACATAGATTATCATGCACTCTTCATCATATTTTTTATTCATGATCATCCCATTCAAAATGTTTTAATTGATAATGGATCTAGTGTTAACATGTGTACTATGACACTACTACAACACTTGGGGTATACAGAGTAGATAGTTATCATCAGATTTAGTGGACATAGTTAGACTACATTGGGTGAGATCCTCATTCCATTATAGGTTGGTCCTACATGGATGACCACCCCATTCGCTATAGTTCTGGATGCATGATTTTTTGACATGTTACTTAACAGACCTTGGATACAAAAACTCTGAGTAATTCCATCTACAATGCATCAATGCATGAAATTCATTCATGCTAATCAAGTTATTACAGTTACTAGAGTTTCATATGAGTTGCCACTTCTAGTTTTAGTGCCAATTTTAGTTTTAGAGCTAGTTTTAGTTCCAACACCAGTTCTAGCTCCATTACCACTATAAAGAGTCCATACACCTCCATAGCTTCAGGATTCTAGATAGCTTCTAGCTATAATTTTCACACCTTGAGAAGTTTTATTGATATCTCAGGCATCTACACATTGAGCACATGTTCAGAGAGCTTCTCTTACTTACAAATGGGTCCCTAAGAGCCCTATAGTTGCATCTACTTATGAAAGTTATAGAGGATCCCTATAGTCAATTTCTACTTCATAGATTCTAGAGCATTTACAACATATCCAACTTTTAGAGCCTCGGTCTCAACACTTCCATCATACCTCATGATTCCACTTTTTGATATTGGACACCATGATAAGGAGTCTCATTTGAGACTCACTGGTTAGTATCATTCCTTTACAATATGTCTTATACATAGTCTCTTTTGCATGATTTTACATAGCTTATTCCAAAAATACAAAAACAATATAAACTTTAAAAAAATACAAAAATATGTCAATTGTATGCATCATCTATGTTCTTACATTACTAAAACACTATGTTAGACTTATATTATGTCATTCTATACTACTTATTTGTTGATTTATCTATATAACCAGGCTTCACTTGATCTTATTTTAAGTGTGTGTAGTGCATCTAGATCCTTGATTACTTTAATCAACCCATCGAGGGGGCATCTTATGTCTACATTCCAGCTATATATCGATACATCTACCCACTTGGGGCACACTCTACATGACTACACCATCTATGTTATGTCATTATTACACTACACACTTTAGACATCTTGTTGTAGTATGTTCCTTACTTGATTACATAGATATTACATTGACATCCATGGGAATTTATCACACTTATATATTTCATAGCATATACATTAGTCTTGTATTACATATCTTGTATACTCTTGATTCTCAATTTTTATAGTTAGATGCATGTTTACTTCTCCCAGTACTTTGAATGCTTCCACTCTTCACTTTGATTAGCTAGATGTGTTTGCATTTTCTATTTCCTTTTTGCTTCTTGTTTAAATTTTAGGACATTTGCCAAATGTCCTTTTCTCCTGTCTATATGTGTGTGCCTTTCTATGTGCTTGTGGCCTTTGTGCCAATCTTTTCTTGTTCCTTTTGTGTGTGTATGTGGCATTTAAACATGCCTTATATGCCTTGCATGCTTATTTGGCCCATTGGCCACCCTTGTGTGTTTCTTGTTTCTTGCTTTGTATGCTTGTTTGCTTGATCATTTTTCTTTGTGTGCAATGTCTTGATTCCAATCATGCATTTGCCTTGCTTCTTAGATGTCATGATAGACATCATGCTCCATTACTCCATGCTACTAATAACTAACATCTCACATTCTAGATTTATCTTATACACATGCTATTACATTATTATATCTATCTAAGCATGTAATATCCCTTCGAATATCAAAACAAAAGCTCTGAATTGCTTATCTAAATTTCTACAAAATATCCTCAAATAGATAAATAAATCATAGTATAACTCTTATTTATTTGCTCATAAGCTTACAATAGAGGTCCTTTGTCAAGTATACAAAGAATATTGAAAGTACGGCCTTAATAGCCTGAATATTCTACAAACTGGGAAAGAAATTTGAATCTGGTACATCTCGGCCTGCTGTGTAAAAAAAACACAGTCACCGACGTCGGTTATACTGTCATCGTCAGTCGACCTGTAGTCGTTAACTTACTGACGTCGGTGATATGTCGACCGATGTCGGTCTCTGTAGGTCTCTGTTCACCGATGTCGGTGCCTGAACTTTCTGTTGATGCGTACAGATTTTCACAGATCTATACAAAAGTTGTACGACTGCTGATATCGCACAACCTGTATGCTTGATCTTGATCTGTAAAATTATGGGCTAATACAAAAGATCTATATCTGGATATTTCTTGAATTAAAACCCAAAATAATGAAATACCTGTAAACCCTTGTGATAGCTTCTGTGTGAAGTTATCTCTCAAACTTGTAAACACCTGTAATAACTTCTATATGAAGTTATCTCTCAATTTGGCAATAGATCGACTGATCTCTCACAACCTCTGAATCACACACAATGAAGAGTTGACGTTCTTCAATGCAAATGGAATCCTGGAACCCTTGGCTCAGTCTTCACAGAAGAATTTCTTAACAAGAATCAATATCAATAATAGTCATGAATACAAACTCTCTCCCATGAGAATTTATTATACCCCTCCAAAGGTGTGCTTGCTAAAATTAGATTCCCTTAAATTAGACTTAGGGCTTCTTAAATTAGAACTAGGGCTTCTTAAATTAGAACTAGGGTTTTAAAATTAGACCAATTCTTAAATTAGAATTAGGATCAAATAATTAGACCCAATAATTAATAATTAATTAAAATTGGACCAAATAATTAATATTTGATTAAATCAATCAAATATTAATATCTCCCTTAATTCATGTCTGAAAGAACCTAAATGAAATCCAAGCCCATCTCCATCAAGACCCTCTATCCATCCCATCAGCCTACGAGGGTCGCATAATAGGCTAACCATCAACTCTAGACATGTCAACTAAAAAAGGGGACATGACAATTCGCCCCTCTTGAAATTGCTTGCCCTCAAGCAATCGCTGAATGATAAACCAATCAATTCCCCCTGGATCCCAAATGTAGTCATGATCTCTGCCACTGTTAATCAACATGAACTCTGGGCCCTGAATAATATCTGAATCTAGAATGTGAATGCTAGACATTCTCGTATCATCATCATGTGACCCGCCTGTAATAGAAAGCTGAGTCCCTGCCACATGTGCTAACTCTTGAACTAACTCACCTCAAGACAAAGCTCATCCTCATATCTCTCCTGTGTTGGTGCCAATGTGCACTCGTCATCGCACTCTATCATGTCATGTAGTATAGGCATCTCCATTCGATGAAAAAACATATGTTTGAAGTTGCTGCCCCGTATCGCCTTAAGAATATGTGTTTTCCCATCAACCTCAAAATGAACCTCCATGTCTTTGAGACGAAGAGTAACTTCCTCAAATGAATGAAGCCACTTCATACCCAAGACTAAGTCTATGTCCCCCATGTTCACTACATAATAATTAGCCTTGAACTCATAGTTGTTCAAGCGCAATGGGAGGTCTCTAATCATACGCTCACACCTAAGAGTGTGACCATCGGCTACCTTAACTCTAATGCCCTCAAAATCTTCGGTAGTGAGTCCACGCTTCTCCACAAATCTAGCATCTATGAAATTATGTGTGGCTCCTGTATTAAGAAGGGTGGTGACCTTCTGCCCTGCCAAAACCCCACAGAGTTTGAATGACTCATCCAACTGAATGCTGGATAGGCGTGCCTCCTGTATATGAAGCTCTAAATCTACCTCTGCCTTAGGCTCTAAAGTCTCTGCCTCCTCAAAACTATCCTATTATTTAGAATCTTCTAATTCTGCATCCTCATAATATGCCCACATCACATGATTTGCTTTGCCCTTAGGCCTCAAAGGGAAATCGTGATGGATATCATATGGACCTTTGTAATAGAAGCAAAGCTTCTTCCTGCGTAGATCATTAAGAGCCTCTCTATCCAACGGTGGTGCTGCTGGGTTGGCCTTTGAATCATTTTTAAAACCTGATTTATCTATGTTAAAATCTAATCCCTCTCTATCTCCGTTGGAGCACTTATGGTCCCTAGATGAAGAAGTCCCTCTGGAGTTAAATTTACTAGATGGAACTACCATTTCCATGCTACGTGCCTTCTTCATAGCTACCTGTAATGAAGGAGGATCAAAGCCTTTGATCCAACCTCTCAATGGCTTTGTTAATCCCTCCATGAAGAGTACTACAAGTTGCCTCTCTGAAATGTCAAGAACCATTACTGATAATTTCTAAAAGTTACCAATGTATGCCTCTAGACTCCCACTCTGGCGCAACTGAGCTAACTCACTGAAATAGGATTCTGGGTCCTTCCTGTCCAAATGCTCCACCAACCTATCCACAAACTCTTGATAAGATGTGATCTGATCATGATGGAGTGTCACCATCCCGTGGTGCCACCAATCGTGAGCTACTCCCTGAAGATGCAGTGTCGCATATCTGATAGCATCCTCCTCAGCCATCGGTCACAATGTGAGAAATGTATCAAGCTTACTAACCCAGGCCTGTGTTGTCACCTTACCACTACCATCAAACGTCGCTAGTGTGAGCCTGCTCATAGCATGCTTCAAATCATTGTTCTGAGGCCTTGGTCTCCCATTCTGTCGACCTCGATAATGTTCTTTCCTTTGTGTGAGGAATCGGTCAAAAGTAATCATCTCCTTAACCATAAGTGGTAACGATGCCCACTCATCAGTTGCTGCCCTAAGTGTGTCTGTAAATGCTTCCTCATGCTCCTCACCTGCTATCACCTCCTCTGCCTCTTGTCTCACAAAGGTAGGCCTAGTAGGCTTGTTAGCTGTATGAGAAGTAGTCCCAAGGCCTCTCTGTGATCCTGCATCACTCCTGATATCATCACAATGTGGGGAATGTCCCCTCAGAGTACTCAATCTCGACAGTGCTGCTGCCAACTACTGTAGTACTGTGTTATTCTGCCTTTGCCCTTCTCGTATGTCTCTAAGAGTAAGTAAAACCTCTGCATCATCTTGATCTCTAGGATAGTGAGGAATACGGGGCTTGTCAATATTGTCACCCATGTCTTTTGGTTGTTGTTCTAAAACTTGAGTGCCTTTAAGCAAAGCTCTACTATGCGTGAAATACCCGTGTGCTCCCAACCCTTGTGGCTGCAAAAGATTGTCAACCCCTCAGGATGGCAGGATTTAGCTTTGATACCACTGTAATATCCCTTTGAATACCAAAAAAAAAGATCTGAATTGCTTATCTATATTTCTAAAAAATATCCTCAAATAGATAAATAAATCACAGTATAAACTCTTATTTATTTGCTCATAAGCTTACAATAGAGGTCCTCTATCAAGTATATAAAGAATATTGAAAGTACGGCCTTAATAGCATGAATATTCCACAAACTGGGAAAGAAATCTGAATCTGGTATGTCTCGGCCTACTGTGTAAAAAAAACACAGTCGCCGATGTCAGTTATACTACCGTCGTCGGTCGACCTGTAGTCGTTAACTTGCTGACGTCGGTGATATGTCAACCGATGTCGATCTCTGTAGGTCTCTGTTCACCGATGTCGGTGCTTGAACTTTCTGTTGATGCGTACAGATTTTCACAGATCTGTATGGAAGTTGTACGGCCGCTGATATCACACAACCTGTATGCTTGATCCTGATCTGTAGAATTATGGGCTAATACAAAAGATCTATATTTGGATATTTCTTGAATCAAAACCCAAAATAATGAAATACCTGTAAACCCTTGTAATAGCTTCTGTGTGAAGTTATCTCTCAAACTTGTAAACACCTGTAATAACTTCTATATGAAGTTATCTCTCAATTTGGCAATAGATCGACTGATCTCTCACAACCTCTGAATCGCACACAATGAAGAGTTGACGTTCTTCAATGCAAATGGAATCCTGAAACCCTTGGCTCAGTCTTCACAAAAGAATTTCTTAACAAGAATCAATATCAATAATAGTCATGAATACAAACTCTCTCCCATGAGAATTTATTATACCCCTCCAAAGGTGTGCTTGCTAAAATTAGATTCCCTTAAATTAGACTTAGGGCTTCTTAAATTAGAACTAGGGTTTCTTAAATTAGAACAAGGGTTTGAAAATTACACCAATTCTTAAATTAGAATTAGGATCAAATAATTAGACCCAATAATAAATAATTAATTAAAATTGGACCAAATAATTAATATTTGATTAAATCAATCAAATATTAATATCTCCCTAAATTCATGTCCGAAAGAACCCGAACGAAATCCAAGCCCATCTCCATCAAGACCCTCTATCCATCCCATCAGCCTACGAGGGTCACATAATAGGATAACCATCAACTCTGGACATGTCAACTAAAAAAGGGGACATGACAAGGCATACCCCTATAGATCTAACAATCTCTCTTTACAAATTTTGCTATATCTTGAGATCATGAATGTCAATGCTATATCAAACATTTTCACAACTTAACACACTTACATGGCTTATTATTTTGAGGGTAGTCATTATAGGGTCTTCATTCCTACCCTCAAAAGAGGGGGCAATAAATAAGGGGTTTGTCACAAAGATCAAAGCTTCTACCGGTAAAAAAATGTAGTTTTAGACCAGTTCAGTCTAGATTCTAGAATTTAGTATAGGTAGGCCAGATCAGGTAGACAACAAAGAACACAGTCTAGTTTTCAGTTTTGGTTCTAGACAATAGTGCCAAAAATGGGACTATATTTCTAAACCCCAAAGTGTTTAGTTTTTGGCACTAGTGTCTAGACAACAAAATTTCTAGTTTTTCCAAAATTAGGTAGAGGGGTGAGTTTAGTCACAATTTTTCCATAACAATATAGTCTATAATCTAATAGTTTTTAGCACTTTTCCAATCAGAGAATCTAGATATAGGAGGTATCATGCATGGCATGAGGGTTTCCACTTACAATTTAGACATGATAGTTGATACAACTTTTAGTTCAAAATATATGTTCCAGACACCAGTTATTAGGGGTAATGTGCGTGGTACATGGGCCTTCTCTTTTTTGAGTTTAGTACATTTCCTTGTATGTTCCCAGTAATTGCATGCCTTACTCCATCTATAGGTGGTTGGAATCACTTTCAAGTAAAATTTCATATAAGTTTGCTTCTTTAGTACCTAAGTTCTCAAGTTGATTCCATTTTTGGAGGGGATTTTTATACGAGTTCCAATCTCCATCTATCGAAGTGGCCAATATTGGCCTAGTTTTCAGTTACATTTGGCTATCCATGCCAACATTGCCAGATTCTAACACATTCATGGGCTTCATGAGCCATCTCATATGACATTTATCTTATATTGATATCTTTCTATTTAGCTTCACATCATGTGACAATGATAGAGCCAAAGGTCTAGCTAACCTTTGTATACTTAGGCCACTTATTCAAAGAGATTGGACACACAGTCCAGACATTGATTAACAAATGCATGATTTGTTAAATTCATATAGTTGGTGACAATGGAGCCAAATGGCTTACATTTTCATTCTTGAGCCACCTTTTAGGGGATTGAGCACTTAGCTCATCCATTGATACAACTCTTGGTTCAATATTCATCTGACATCACTCAATACAACCCAACATCATAACAAGTTTTGTATTAGTTTACGTACCTGATAAGATGTATTCATTCCTTTCTCTCTTTACCTAGATTTGTACATTATTATTTTAGATATATCATATCTAGCAAGAACTAATCTAATTTCACTTTCCTTATTTGTAGATTCACACAATACAATGTGCTCTCACCATGCATAAATCCAACACCACATAGCTTCTTGGGCTTAGCCTCATAGGTAAGTTCAGGTACACTTCTATTTTTCTCCTTTATCTAAGTATTTCAATTAGCTACATACTTAAAATAAAGGGGGGGGGGAATGTACTCACATAAAAATGTAATTTATACAACTTAAGCATGACTCGTGACATCCAAACCATATGTCTTTCCTGCTTGCTTGCACAACCCACTAGGCATGTTTTAACTACTTCCTAGTCACCTGAAGCCTTCCTAAATCAGCTCCAGTTACCCCAAACTCCTCTCCAAAGTAAAAACATATCCCCTAATGTTCATATTCCCTTGGATAATAGTGCCATAAGTTATATTATATCACTGGACCTTAGGGTGTCCACTTTTTAGCACTATAGTCCAAGTCACTCTTAGCCTCAAATGGTCAAATTTCCTCAAATCCTTATCTTTTTCCCTATCAGCCTAACATGAAGTCATCTAACCTAGGATCATAAATCTACCTATAAAATCCTATTCAAGGGTCATTTATAAGGTTGGCAATCATTCAAAAGTCATGAGCTAGAAATACACTAAGCACACTCAAGAAAATCTTCCTATTATCTGCATACAACCAACCACTATTATTTATAGCCTACTCAAGCTCTCACATAAGTCATGAATCATCTTAAGCTTACCCAAATTTTCATAATACATGCATTGCATATATAAGATTGCATAATACACATTCAATTTGGGAGAACTACATTAGCCTTGATCCCTCCTCAGAGTATTGGTATATAGGCAACATGCCCACACATAAGGTGTGATCATATGTTCAGTACATAATACATACTAATCCCTTTTTCTAGCTGATTCAAGACTACTTGTCAAGCCTAATGAGGAACTAAGACCCTAGAAGATAGAATCATTTGCACATAGAGCTTTATAGATGATTGAGACCTGGGATTCTAGACATAAAGCCTCCTAAAGTATCAAAATAGAACCTAAAAATCTTAGAAGAAGTAGATCAGAGGGACTATAACACCAAAAACAAGACTATATCATTGGACCTTCAAGTGTCCAGTTTATGAGACTACTATCTAGGTAGAAAATAGGCTCATCGGTCCTATTTCTTATAGTTTACCTAGTCAACTTAATAATTTGTAGTTTTAGAATCCTCTGACTCAGTCAATAAATCATTGAAGTTCACACTCTATCCCCTTGTTTGCTATTTTTAGTAATTAATTGATAAAATCTAGATTTAGTAAATCAGTAGGTTAATTTAAGCACATTGTATTCACATATTTTCTAGGTTAATCTAGACCTCTTTACTAATTAGGAAATTAAACCTTTAGTTTCCCAAAAATAGTAAAACACCTTGTAAGATTCCTCTTATGGAACTGGTTCATACTTTTCCCTATCATCGTAAGTTCCTTATGCAATAGCTTGAAGAAATTGAATATCCATCTTTATTATATGAAGAACCACCTTCTACCGAATCTCAACCTACTAATGTAAATACCTTTGAAATTATGTGTCTGTCTTCCAAGCCCTCTATTGAATTCCTTGAAGAGGACATGATCAATGATGAAATTCTTTTTCATGCTAATGACCCACCACTTTTCATCAAAGTAACCATTAATACCACTCTTATTCATAAATTTTTAGTTGATGAAGGTTTTGGTATTAATGTGACATCTTTATAGCTCATCCAATAACTTGGTTATAACAATGATCATCTTAAGCAAACCCATCTCACTTATCATGGTTTTGATAAGACTAATCAAAAGTTGTTTGGTTGTATTTCATTTTCATTAACCATTAGACCTAAAAATATTCAAACCAAGCTTATGGTCCTTGATCTTCCTTTATCTTATAACATACTCCTTGGTCATCCATGAAATCATCGAATGATGGCCTTTGCTTCTTCTGGTAGTCAATGCATTAAATTCTTACATGATGGTAAATGGTATAAGCATGAAGCTAATCCTAACCCATGGAGCATTCAACTTTTCAATCCTAAATCACAATATCATATTCCTATGATTCCTAAGATTAATAGTGCTTTTTTACCCAAGTTCATAAAATATGAATCCTGATTTACAAGTTACTCTTGTGGATTTTGATGATGATGAACCCAATGATTTGAAACATATTTGTAATAATACCAAGTTAGCTCCTTAAATTTTGTAATGGCTTCTTCTTTATCTATTACCCAAGGATCATATTATTCCTCTTATTGATGAGATTACTAATTTTACCCCTACATGCAATGCTCAAGAGCCTTTTTTACCTAGATATGCTTTCACTTACAATGATTTTAGAGTGGTCAAATTATTTCAAGATCTTCTTATTATGTCTCCTCATTCATTTAGTAATATCAAGATTTCACCCTCTAAAACTTCCCCTGATTCTCAAGCATGTTTAATTTCTCCAAAATATGATGATAACTATATAATGGCCCAAGCTCAATATAGAGACTTGGATGTCCATCATTATCAGAAAACCTTAGCCCATATTCATGCTTTTAATCGAGACATTCATACCATTTATGTGGATCATACCTTAAATCCTAAAGGTCATGTACCTCCTACCAATCCTCCTCTTTTCGATACTTCTTGGGTGGTAGAGAAAACTATACCTTTCAAACCTCCACAAATTGTTACATCTCCTTTACCAGCTATCAATCCAATCATTACCTTTAATCCTTATCCCATCGACAAACCCATTGTTATTCCAACCCCTTCTGATCCATCTGCTTATTCTACCCTTGAAACTACACTTGATGCCAAGGTAACCAATGTTCATTAGATACATTTTGAGTATGATCACTATAGCAATCAAATTGTATATCTTGAAGTAGATGTTGAATATAATGGATCTCTTCCTACCTTGCCTAGTGACAAAACTATCCTTGAATTACTTTATGCTTGAGAACCTCAACTTCCTTGACAACATGATAAAATTGGAAATTTTAAAACTAAAACTCCTTGCTTCAACAACTTCATTTCTAACATTGATCCTAAAACAAATCCAATTTCTACCTTAATGGACCATACCACTTTCAAGATGGCAATGTCATGCTTATTAAATAAACTACTCACATCAAATATGGTACTCCATTTTGTCCTTAACCATTTACTGTCTCTCATGGACTCTCACCCATCAAACATGATAATTTTAGCTTATTCTTTGATAAGTATCATGAGGCTTTCACTTGGTTTGATGAAGATATGCCTATAATTGAACCTAGCATTATGGTACATAACATCATTAATTATCTTGATGCCAAGCCTATGTGTTAAAAAAATGAAATTTTTTACCTAAAGTTTCCACTTTATGTCACAAGGAAATCATCAAACTACTTGATGCTAAATTTATCAAACTGATGGATTATTCTGAATGGGTTTCCAATAGTGTTCCCATTCAAAAGAAAGCCAACATGGTTATTCACATTTGTATTGATTTTCATAATCTTAATCTTGCATATCCCAAGGACAACTTACCTTTACCTTCAATTGATGCCATAATTGATTCCATGGCTAGTTATGAAATGTTATCTCTTATAGATGGCTTCTCAGGATACAATTAGATTCATATTACCCCTGAGGATCAACATAAGACTACTTTCACCACAAAATGGGAAACCTATTGCTATTTCAAAATGCCCTTCAATCTTAAGTATGCTGAAGCCACTTACCAATGAGCAATGGCTCACATCTTTCATGATCTCATTCACAAAATTATTGAAACCTATGTGGATGATCTTATTTCTAAATCCAAAAATTGTAAGAATTATCTTTGTCCATCTTCTTAACAATAAAATTAGACTAAATCCTTACAAATGTGTCTTTCGAGTCACATCTAGAAAATAGTTAGGATTCTTAGTCTCTCTCTATGGCATCAATATTGACCCTACCAAAATTAGTGATATCATCAACATGCCCATTCCTCATTCTATTCCTGACATTTGTACTTATTTAGGAAAACTTGAGGCAATTAGATGATTCATCCCCAAAATGGCATATCAAATTCACTCCATCAAATCAATTCTTAAGAAAGGTACTGCTTTATAATGTGATAAGTCTAGTTCATCTCTACATAAATAAACATGGAAAGACTAGAACTAAATAAACAAAAATATTTCTAAAACCACTGAATATATTATTTCATACTCACTTTTGATTAATAAAACAATACATGAATTTACATATTTATAGGAAACTTATTCCTATATTCTCTCCATTGATTCTCTCACTTGAAATCCTAATATTAAGCAAACTCCTATTTATGATAAATTATTATAACCCATTAACAATATATCTCAATAATATAATATTTTAACCTATATCATAATATTTTTTATATAATAATATTATGATTAATAAACCAACTAACTATATTTACCTCTCAATAAATATCAACCTGTAAATACTCAAAATTACTATTTACCTTTTGATAAATACCTACAATGTAAAATCTAAATTCCTAACATTCCCCCCCATAGTTTTTACATGGTAAAAAAACATTTACACTCTCACTTGTTTTATGCTCACCTCTTGTAGCATGCCCTATTTGGATCATGACCTTGATACAAAGAGAGCCTCACTCCTCCCATGGTTTTACAAGTTTACCACAAACCTTGACACGAATAGGAACACCATCTACCTTCAAGAATTATCATGAATAAAACTATATGCCACTACATACTCTTAGGTCTACACACTACTAACGTAATCTTGCTGCACATGACCACTATTGTGCAAATGAATGCATCCTACATTTATTTTATGAGACCTTAATAGACGTGTTATTGAGGGTCATCTCCATAAAGAAGGTTGCCTTGAGATCTCTACAATAGTTGCTCTCCTAACTATTACCAAAACACTATTCACCTCCTATGGTTTTTTGGATCTCTATCACAAACCCTTTCAAGATCCATGAACTGAATTACATTGGTGCTTTCTATCCTTTCACAATGTTTTCACCTCAAGGAATTATGTTTGGAATTTGTACACAAATTACATATCTTGAATAGGTATATTTTTCTATTATTATTCTGAAAAACATAGTGGAAATAAAAAACATACCATACTATATATGTCACCAAAACATTGGTATGGCCCCATCATTGACAACTGATGAGAGGTCATTGAAAGACCTCTTTCCTCTATGTATCCTCCATCCTCTATTAAAATAATCTACTTATTCAATAACTCGTGAAATTTATGACAACCTTGGTGCCTTTAGAAATGACATGTTTAGTAAGTTCTCATGGCAAAACATGACGTACAACTATCTAGATTTACTTGATGTAATAATTGTATTTTTATTATGATGAGCAAGCTTGGATGCCTCATGAACCAATTTCTTAAAGATATCATTAATAAAAGAATTTATTATACACATACCTTTACTGGAAATATCAATCTCTGGGTGCACCTACTTCAGTACCTTAAATATGTAGATTTTGAATTTATTTTCATGTTGTTATGCCTTCTTTTTATTTTCTCTTTTAATCATAACGGGAAAAATAGGGCATTGGTTTACATCGATAATGTGTCCATACAAACAATATGAACATTTTCCCTAGTAATCACCTAAATAGGACTCAATGACTTTTAAAATAACTATGACCTTAAAAACATGACTAATAATTTTGACACTTTTAGGATTTTGAACAAAACATTAAAATATCAAAAGACTTTTAACACTTTTTAAATTTCTATACATATTAAAAAATGGACCTCTACTTAAGAAAAGACATTAAAATTAACTCACATATATAATAAACTTTATAACCTAAAAGGCTTAAATATAATGACTTACACAAATGAGAATTGTTTCCAGAATATTTTATGTGACTATGAAGAGCCGAAAGGCGAACGATCATAATCTGATCATGGTATTCAATTGATGACCACAATTTGTAGCAGTAGACACTTAAAAACTAAAATTATGGTTGAGTAGACAACATATGAAGATATACAAATAGAGTATGCACAAAGGTGCATGCTAGATACAGAATGCATGAGGATGGAACACCAAGTCATGGGTTTGAGGAGATCAGTCGATATGTAGAAACATAAACCTCAAGAATAAAAAAACTTGGCATAAAATGACCAAAGCACAAACTATCTCAAAAAAATGTAGTATCAAATATGATAAAGGTCTTCTCGAGAGAAAATAACACTTTTGAGATCTGTAGACTTGATAAATTGCATATAAATTGTCGACATAAACTTTGTCTGATCAATAGGAACTATGCACATGTATGCAGCCTTTAGAATCAATCAATAAAACTCCACGGTAATGTGAGTAAATAAATATGCTAGTAAAAAATTTCTATTGTGTGATCAATCCATCTATATATTCTGCTATGTTCATAGTGTAGTTTATATTCTACATTCAAGTCTAGAAGTTGTCTAGTTGATTGTGCATGGCAAAGAGCATTGAATCTGATATGAATTGACTACCTATTGGTAATTTGATTATGCTCTAAAATTATAAGGACAAATATAGATCTACATTCAAAGCTATAACTATGTGAAGCACATGTATTCTTATTAGGCAGATAAATAAAATCAGTCATGATATACAGACTCTCATCTTGGACACTACTCTGATAGCAAATGATAATTTTGGTTCAGTTCTGCATAAATAAACATAGAAAGGCTAGAGCCAAATACATAGAAATATTTATAAAACTATTGAATATGTTATTTCATGGTCACGTCTGATTAATATGTGAGGTTACATATTTATAGAACCTTATTCCTATATTCTCTCCATTGATTTATCTCACCTAAAATCCTAAGATTAAACAAAATCCTATTTATGATATATTGTTATAACCCATTAACAATATATCTCAACAATATAATATTATAACCTATATCATAATATTGTTTATATAATAATATTCTAATTAACAAACTTACTAACTATATTTACATCTTGATAAATATCAACTTGTAAATACTCAAACTTACTATTTACCTTTCAATAAATACCTACAATATAAAAGCTAAATTCCTAATAGAATGGATGGATCCATGTCAAAAATCCTTTGATAATATGAAAGATTCTTTACTTCATCCACCTACACTTCATCCTCCTTCTAATGATAAACCTTTGATTATATATACGTCTTCCATACCTATTTCAGTTGAGGCAATGCTTCCCCAATAAGATGATATGGAAAGAGAGTATGCTATCTACTACATTAGTCGAGGCATCATTGATTATGAAACATGTTATACCAAAATTGAGCATGATTGCCTCACCATTTATTTCATAGCTACAAAGCTTCACCACTATATGCTTTACCAAAATACTTATGTCATTATTCATTCCAACCCCCTTCATATTTCTTCACCAAAGCATTTCTTCCTAGAGATAAAATTGGTAAATGGATGGTCCTTATAAAATTTGATCTTGACACCATCACTCAAAAAGTTATCAAAGGGAAAATTATAGCTGATCAACTTGCGGCAGCTCCCATACCAACCACTTATTCTCTTCAAGATAATCTTCCATATGACAATATCCTTTACATTAAAGGTCTTAATCAAGCTATTTCTCTCAAATATTATTTTCATAGTTTTATTGTCAATCTTGAAGCCAATAACCTTGATGAATCCACTACTCCCTCCAATACTACTAAACCAAAAGTAGTTATCAAGGAACTACTTGAAATTAATGTCAACTTGTATGATGATACTTGGACCCTTCACTTTGATGGTGATAAATTCCTTTAAGGAGCCATAGTAGGTTGCATTCTCACAAGTCCTCTTAGAAAGATCATTCCTTTAGCTTTTGACTTCACCTTTGATGTCACGAACAATATGGCTAAGTATGAAGCTCTTATCTTAGGCATGAAAGTTTCTCTCGACTTAGACATTTAGTACCTTCATGCTTTAGGTGATTCTTAGCTTATTTTCTACCAAGTTAGTGGTGATTATCAATGTAAAAGTGAGAACCTCATAAAATATCATCAAATTATAACCACTCTTGCTTAATATTTCATCTCTTTCACTATTGAGCCTATTCCTAAAGATCAAAATTCCATTGTTGATTCTCTTGTCTCTTTAGCATCTCTCTTTCATCCCAACCAAGTCCTTTCTAATCCTAATTTTATTATACAAATAAGAAAATATCCATCCTCTACTTAACCATTAGATTTACTTATCTATCATATCAAGGCTGTTACCATTTGACAAAGCCCATTATACCAAGACATCATTCAATTCTTAGAACATCAAATTTATCCTCCTAATTTAGACTCATAAAAAGATAGGTATTCATAAACAAACTTTCAAGTATGTATTTTGACATAACATCCTTTAGTATCACAATGCTGAAAGTACCTTGTTCCATTATGTTATGCAAAATGAGGCCCTTTCTCTTCTTAAAAAAGCACATGGGGAAATTTGTGGTGGTCACTATAGTAGACGTGTTATAACCCAAAAATGCCTACATATGGGTTACTTTTGGCCTACTCTTGAGAAAGGATGCAATTAAATATGCTAAAAAGTGTAATCTTTGCTAGCTTCATTATGATTTAATATATTCACCTCTAGCCGAACTTTAAACTATCAAATCTCTTTGGCCATTTTATACATGGGGATTTGATCTCATTAGTAAACTACCTTGGTCCCAAGATGGGCATGTCTTTATCATCACCGCTACCAAATATTTTACCAAGTGGGTAGAATCCATGCCCCTTGTTAACATCACTGGTCCTACCATTTCTAAATTTATTCTTAATCAAATCATTTATTACTTTGGTGTTCCCTATACCATCATATTAGATAATGGTGGTAACTTCAAAAATAAGGACATCAAACAACTCTATGCTAAATTTAGATCAATCACAAATTTTCCATGCCTTATCATCTGCAATGCAATGGTTAAGATGAGGCCATTAATAAAATTCTCCAAAAAATAATCCATGAAAGCCACATAGATTGGCACCTTTATCTTTACCTTGCACTTTGGGCTTATCAGACTAGCATACATACTACCCCTAGGGTAACACCATTTTTGCTAGTCTATGGTTCTAAATTAGTTCTTCCTTTATAAGTTGAGCTTCCCTCTCTTTGTATATCTCTTCATGGTATTACTCTTGATGAATAATTATGTGAAGTTCATCTTCATGACCTTGATCTACTTGATGAATGTCTTATTTCAACCTTACAACATAACTGTCAATACAAAGCTTGCATTATCAGACAACATAACAAATATGTTAAAGTCCACACATTTAATGTCAATGATCTTGTCCTTAAATTAGACTACACCCATGACAAAGAAGGTAAATATGCCCAAAAATGATGGGGCCCACATTTAGTCAATGATATTCTTGGTCCAAGCACCTACCATCTTCAAAATAGTGAAGGCCATGTTTCAAAGAGCCCACCAATGCAGAATTACTAAAAAAGTACTTTGCATAAACATTTACTTCTTTTCATGATTTCTATCTGCATCTATCTAACACTTTTTGTAGGTTACTTACATGGGTCTTTCCCTCTGTAGCAAGTTCCTTCCTTTCACAAACCTTTAGTCATCCCTTTTGGTCTTTTAGTTTATTGATGTACCATAGTCTTCTTTATCTTCTTTCATTTTCTCTTTTGACACCCCTTGGGTTTTTATTTTGAGTTGCTTTGTAAGATTGTAGATAGGACCTGACATTCCTCACAAAATTACCACCTTTTACTTATTTTTTTCTCTCTAATGTTTTCCAATTTGATTTTGACACCCCTTGGGTTTTTATTTTATGAGTTACTTTGTAAGACCATGGATAAGACCCGACATTCCTCACAAAACTACCATCTTTTGCTTACATCACTTTATCTTTCACTTGTTTGTTGATACCCCATGGGTTTCTCTTTTATGAAGTTGTAGTGGAAGACCATGGATAGGACCCGACCCTCCTCATAAAATTACCATATTTTTATATCCTTGTTCTCAAACTTTAGCTTTTGCTTCTTTTAATAGATGGAATTTTCACAAAAAATATATGTTAGCATGTTTTCCTCTATTTCCCTTATTCTTATGACAAGGAATCACACTTTACTATCATTGTATCCATTTTTTCCCTTTTGTCACATTTTTTATAATTTGAAGTAATTTAAATTGTTCCATTGTCACTCCTCTTGATTTCCCCTTTATTTCACTCCACATTGGATAAAACAAGGTTGAAATCAAAATAGCACTTTTATTTCACCTAAATTAATGAGACTGTTAGATCCCATGCTCTTTGCAGTTCTCTATCTTAGCAACCAAGTCCCAAGTATTCAAATGAAAGTCATATTTAGCACCCATGTTTGGTTTTTCAAATCTGTATGGAGGATGAATAAAAAAATCCATCAAACAAGTTAAAATCCAAATCATTTGAAACAAAAGGAAATGATATTCAAAAGGTAACACACAAACATCAAAAGTCAACATCACACTAAAAGACATGATTACAAGTACATCTCTTATCTCCAATCAAAGCTCAAACTCCATAATTTTTCCTCACATAGAGTCAAGGTCCATTGGGGTGTGGTAGGCCAATAGATTGAAATATGGGAATTCAATAAACTCTATGGTGCTACCTAATTTCTTACACAAGTACCCAATATTTACAATAGACCAATGGCTCTGTAAGGGGTCTTGAGGAATGGGGAACACATTGTGGGGAGGTAGGTCCATTTTACTTTTCATGTATATAGCCTTCATGGGATAATCTATATACTACATTTATTGACCTGAGACTTGTGTAGATAAGATAAGTTCTTTAGATTCCTTCAGATCGAAAGTCCTTTTGTTTTGAAAAACCTACTTTGAGTGTCTTGACTTCAATAAAGAGTTCATCTACCTTGGTTATTCCTTCATTATCTCTTCCACCCATTTAATCTCCCTCCTTGATAGACAAATTGTGGTTCCAAATCTATTTTCCCTTATTTTTTAATTCCTTTTCTTCACCTCTTAAAAACATGCTCATACTACTTTATTTTAGTTTTATCTATCTTTAGAGTGAAACAACATGTTTGAGAAACGATAGATCACTTATTTTTCTCACCATGAATTACATTCCTAGACTTGTTTTACTTTCCTTTTACCATTTACCAGTTGTTATACTTTCATGTTGTTACAGACACCTGAGTTCGTACCTTTTTCCTTTGTTGAGTGAGGTTGGCTTGTTACTTCTCACTCAACAATGTTATTTTTCCCCTATTATGCACCTTTTTCCATTTTTGAGTGAGATAAGGATTTTTACTGCTCACTCATCAATGTTGTTTTACCATTTTGTTTCTTATTTTACCATTGATAATTTTATTACCATCTTGTTTGACATGTATCCTTGGTTTGACCTGGTGAATTTTTCTTTCTTACTTAAGGATAGCTTGTTTGGGTTTTTCAATCTTTAATAGCCTTGGATTTTTGGTTACCTGATTTACTCTTTCTATTTGACTTGGTCATTTAGTCTAACATAACACTTTTCACCCCAACTTGCCAAATTTCCCAAGTACGTCCCATCCTCATAGCACCATCTATCTTGGCTTTTTTTTGCATTTGTTTATTTTTACTCTTTAGTTTTATATTCTTAGGTTTGATGAAAGTAGTCTCTACACCCTACACAATCAAAACTAACAACACAATAGATAACTATCCAGTGATAAAGGTAAGTGAAGGTACACATTGTATTTACTTTTTAGTTATTTAATTTTTAGTCATTTACTTTCAATTATTTTTGTTTTAAAAATACTACAAAATTTTTGAGCATCAATGTTGTGTATTACTGTGTTCTTTCTTGAAGCACCATACACTTTCACCTTAGTGACACTGATGAGCTTTGAGTGGGGCATATGTATACATATAATATTTTCAACTTTTATCAAATATTGATGCTTTACATCTTGTAAGAACCCATCAAGACTCAATCTCTCTAAGTGCATGACCTAAGGGGTACACAAAGAAAGGGGTAGGTAGACCTTTGGTGATTTTTAAGATTATTTTCCCTTATTGCCACATTATTACCAATCTAACTAGCTCTTAAGACCATTCCCTAAGCTATTTCTCCTCCCTTACACACTCTATTTTTTTTCCTCTTTACATCCCTCTTTTCTTCACCTTGATCCCCTTTCACCAGCTGACTATACTAAGTTGACTGGGCTAACCCTATATAGTTTTGAGCCTCTAATTGCTATACAAGGTTGACTAGGATTGACCTTGTACTATTTAAGGGTATTTTTCATTAGGAGTTTTGTCAGCCCTTTGACTGACCTAACTCAGGACCTAGTGATTTATCTCCCAAAAACATACATGGTTGACTAGGTCAACCCTATACAACCAAAAAATTTGTAAAGATTTAGGGTGAGATCTACCTATAAATACAAGATCATTTTGTCATTATTTGAATATGCAATCAAGAGTTATTATTCGCTCGTGCTTCTTTATAATTTGCTCTTCCACCATTCTACTTGAAGAGTCATAGTTGAGGGTTTCTTCTTGGATAATCTAGTCTTATGGATAATTATTGGATACTTTGGCCTTTCTTAGTTATCCTTACAAACCAAAACAACCTTTTTTAAATCCCCTATGGCCAAGGTAAATATTGAGTCTCAATGGATTCACATTCAGGTAAGTATATTCTAACTTTATTCTCCTCTCTTTAGTAGATAAAAGTTGCATAAGTATTAGATCAAATAATATTACTCTTCATATTCCATGTATTAGGGTCTTACTCGTAATTAGCTTAATTGAGATTCTCCTATACATGTTTTGACTACTTTACTAATCCATTTATTATGCCACAAGCTTTGGTGTGCACTAGATTAGATTTAATTTATTATTTATTAGAATAGAGTGAACATTAAACCTAGGAATCTTTTAGGGTTGTTTTATGATTTTTTTAGACTATAGGCTTTATAATCCTTCCTATCATGGTGTATTATGACAAGTGATCCCCTAATTAGGTCTAACAAATCCCCATATTGATCATGCTCCCACTTAACAAATGTATTCCCAATCGAAAGTGCAAGTATGCTCTATCTTCTTCAATCCAAGATTGATTTATAGACATGATGCATTTTTGATTACATACACTTATTGAAATTTACTTAACATCAAAATTATGTGTTATCATGTTCTATTTCCTAAAGCACCGTTTCGTGTTGTACTCATGTGACATGTGATAAGCTTCAAGTGGGGCATATGTATACACATACTATTTTTAAACTTTTATTGATTACTAACACTTTGTATCTTACAAAAACCCATCATCTTAATCTCTCTAAGTGCATGTCATAAGGGGTGCACTAGGAAAGGGGTGGGTGGATCATTGGTGCTTTTCAAGATTGTTGTCCCTTTTCCACTTGTTATTCACACATTTATCTCTTAAAACTATTTGCGCTAAGCTTGATCTTCTTAGTTGAACCTATTTCAATCATTTTCTACATTTTATCCTCTTTTTCCTTACCTAAATCCAATTTTATCAGTCAAATGTATAAGGTTGATTGGGTCAACCCTGTATAGTTTTAGGTGGTTTTCACTTAGGAGCTATTTTGACCTTTTGCCGACCTAACTCATGACCTAGTCAATTATTGTCTAGATTTGTACAAGGTTGACTAGGTCGACCTTGTTGACTGACATTTTTAGAAGGATTTAGGGTAAGATCCACCTATATATACAAGTTCATTTCCCACCATTTGATAATAAATAAGTGAATAAGAAGTAAGTACAAATGAACATCTACTTATTGGCCATTCTACATGAGAAGTAAAACTTAGGGTTCCATACTTTCTTTGGAGATACGAGTCTTGTCTTGTGGATAAGTATTTTGGATGCATTGATTGGTTGTGTAGCCTAGAGGTGGTTTGTCTTTATTATCCTTACATACTGTAGAGTAATTTCCTACTCTATGCCGTATTTAATTTATTTTTGGGTTCGAGCACTGTAATTTTGGTTCCTTCGTATCCTTGGATGTCACGGCAAAATTTTGAAGCAGAGGGCCGATTTGTTTTGACTAAGTGTCAAAGTGCAGCAGAAGCTACCAAGTGTCACCCTCTGATAGTGAATCCCTTTTCCCCTTTTTGTTTCCTTTGTCTCTTTTTGCCCAAGTATCAAATTTAAGCAGAAGTCACCAAGTGTCGATGTCTGCGAGATCAAGCTGGACAACTGGCATCCTCCGAACACCCTTTTATAACTTTTGGGAAAATTGTAGAATGTGCCACGTACGTAATAATGGCTAAGCAAAATGTACCATGTGCCAGCATCTGTGTTTCATAAGGGCACCTGCATTTTCTTTTTGACAAAGACTTTCAACAAGCTAAGCAGCATAGAGAGCAGAAAGTGCCAGGTGGTAGCTATGGAGGCCTTGAACTACCTTTTTGAAGAAGCAATAGAGATTGCCACATGTCAGCATCTGAGAGACATGGGTCTAATGATTTTTCTCAACGCATAAGGGTGTCATTTCATTTTTCTTAAGTGTTGAAGTGTAGTGGAGGCTACCAAGTGTCACTCTCTGAGTCCCTTTCTACTCCATACCAAGGAAAAGCGAAAGGTGCCACATACCCCTAGAAGAAGTGAAAAATGCCACGTATCTTCCCAGAAGCCCTAAAAGCCACCACATGTTGACATCCGAGAGATCATCTTTGAGTTTCATTATAAAGAGCTTTGTGGGGCCCATATTTTATTTCAAGGGTAAACAAAGGCGGCTAAGTGTCATCATCTGAAGGAACCTAACCTACATCCTGAATATTTCTCCAAACAGAGCTTAGAAGAAAGTGGAAAGCACCAAGTGTCATTTTTTGGTGCCTCTTAAGTAGCAAGATGACTTTCATGGAATTGGCTAAGTGTCCTCTTCTTCAAAAGAGCAGGGCATTCTGTGTGTCCATTTTAAAATCGAATTGGAGGGAAGTTCGGTGAGAGTTAATTCTGGTAGATGGAGCAGTTTGCTGGACATTTTTTTGGGTTTTGCAAACATTAAAGGGGCCATCTATTTGTCCCCTAGGAGATTAAGGTGGAACGGATAGTTGTGCAGCCCAATAGGTATGAAATTTGAAATTTAGGTGCAGAAGGAGGTACCAGATAGGAATTGACATGCCGTAATTAGGGCATCCGCTCTTCTCTAGCATGGCCTTTTCGAGGCATTGAATGCACCGAATCAGGATGTATCCAAGGCATTGAATGTGCCAAATTTCAAAATTTATTTTGTCTAGGAGTCTGAGGCTATAAAAGAAGCAGGATTGTAAAAGAGAAGAGGGGGGAATTCTATAGTTTTAGACTTTCAGAGTTTTGACCAATAATATCATTTGCTTTTGTTTCATCTTCTCGTGTTGAAAGGTTTATATGACTGTGTGTGTTTTTGCATCTTTTGTATGACTGGAAGATTTAATAAGAAGATTGAACACTATGCCCTTGATGTTATCTGTGTCATTTGCAAAGTAGTCTATGCTATAGATTTTCTAGTGTTGTAATTGGTAATGTTTTTTGCTTTTGTCTCATTTTCTGGAGTCTGAAGTTATACATAACTATGTGTGACTTCCATGCCTCTTATGCGATTGGAAGATTCTAATAAGAAGATTGAACACTATGCCTTTGTTGACAATTCCTATATCTCAGCAAAAGACTCCCCTATTGTGAGCCTTTGTTTCTATTATTTCAATCTTTTACATTGATCATGCACTTGTCTACTCTTAAATGTAATAGAATCATATAATAGTCTCATTATGCTCAAGTTAGGATTAGGATTACATTCAGGTGCATTGCCATAGTTAGGTTTATAATTCTTGCATTTTGCATTTTTGTTTAGTCTCCTATCCCTTTTCCCCAACAACCATACAAAAGAAGAGACCAGCTTCTCTAAAATCTGGAGGTTGTTTCAAGCCGCATTGTCCCACAACTTGAAACTTCCCATTGTTGATTGGTTATGATTTAGCACAATTTTATGCCATCAATAGTTTTTGGCATGCTTGGTGGGATGGATCTTTCAATGAGTTGAAGAATTTTGGTGTATTCTTCAGCCAATCAGCCTTTGGAGGGTTTTCAACAACACCCACAATGACTCTGAGTCATCAGCTGATCAAGTAGATATCATCAAGGAATTAACTTTTGGTATGTATAACTCTATCGCTCACAGCTATGAGTCTTATTCTCCTTATGTATTTGATCAAGAACAAGCTTCTCCTGGAATCATGTCAAGTAATAAGGATGCAGATGGTTATGAGCTATACCAATCTTATGACCAGTCTCCCCAATATGCCACATATCATGCTCAACCTGACCTTATTTTCACCTTCAAAAAAGCATTGTTGGGATTTAAAAAATATGTGTTAGAGCTTGACAACAGAAGGGGATATGGCCAGGAAATTCTTTGTCAAGTCATCTATCAAGTAAGGGAAGCAATAGACCTAATCAAAAGTGAGTGGGATCCCATTGAAAGGGAAAATTGGCAAGATCTTACATATGAAATGCTGGATGTGTGTGGATTGATTACATTTCTAGAAGAGAGGCTAAGTGTTCATGAGAACCAACCTTACCAAGTCTACCAAACTTCATATCCACCACCACAAACCCCATATCAAACATATGCCACCCTTGTTCATGAACAAGGTCAAACTTGTCAAGATCGTTTCCCCAATAATGCAGAGTCTATGATAGCAACAAGTCAAGAGAACTCCAAACTCTCACTTTCCCCTCAAGTCCCTTCCACCCTTACTCAAGAAGCTTCTTGTTTTCCATCATAGCCTTCTTCTTCATCCCCTTTCGAAGAAGAATATATTTTGAAGGAAGCAATGGAGTATGCAAAAGAGTACACTCAATTCATGGCTAGTCAAGAGGATTCCATAAGGACAAATGGGGAAGAAATCACCAAAGATTCCCCCTTTGATGAGTGAGAGGATAAGCTGCAAGCTTTTTCCTTCACTTTAGATTAAGAGGAGATTATTTCTGACTTTTTATTTACTTTGCAAGAAGATATGGAGGAACATGGATACTCCCTCGACCAAGTCATTGAGATAGATGACACTATCATGCAAGAAGGCTATGAATTGGCCAAGTGTTGAGAAGACAACATCGAGACTCAACTAAGTATACAGAAGGGATGCCAGCTTTCAGATTCATCCTTTCAAGAGGATGAAGTCATCATAGAGCATGATGATGAAATAAAGTTGGAATTTGAAGAGGATAAGCTGAAAGATAATGGATATCAAAAGGCACAAAGTGAAGAACCAATAGCCAATGATTTCTTGATGACACCTAACAACATGAAGAACCAGTATTCGACAGGCATTCAAGGACAAAAAGAGTTCATAGGTGTTGAATACACATTTTTCTTAGACTCGTTTGAGTGCAAGCAAATTCGTGTGGCCGACGCAGAGGACATCCCATCAAAGGTAGACCCATTGCAATCACTGGTATGGCAACACAAGTTGGCTTGTCATAAATAAGATGTTGGAAGGTTCATTTTTGATCCTGGAGGGAAATAAGGATTTGTAATTAATGTAGTTAGGTAGTTCCCATTCCCGCATTATTTTGTTTTTTGTTTTTTGCTTTCCCACTTTTCTTTAAAAATAAGTGTTTTAAATGCAGAGTCAGAGTCTTAGAAGCTTTAA
Organism: Torreya grandis; assembly: GCA_037957365.1. Taxonomy (NCBI): domain Eukaryota; kingdom Viridiplantae; phylum Streptophyta; class Pinopsida; order Cupressales; family Taxaceae; genus Torreya; species Torreya grandis. The sequence continues at coordinate 545,870 of JARHVA010000644.1, read as the reverse complement.
TTCTTTAATTTTTGCTGCAATAAATGCTTCCCCAAATCTTTTGAGATTCCCAAGGTACCTTGCGCCACATAACATGTATGCCTCACTGTTTCCTGAAGATTGAGTAGGATTTGCTAATGGTCACCCGAAGTTAATGCTATTTGGGACTTGATAGGCTTATAAATATCCCTTTGCAAATGTTAAAGTTTACAAACTCTCAAGTATTCTTGTGAAAATATCTTGCTCATTGTGATTGTTAGCACCTAGTTAAATTATTTTAGCAAGCATGTTTTTATCTTGAGCAAAGTTCATACCAGGGTATCATACAAGAAACATAGAGATGGCAGGAGCATCATCATCCCAACAAGGAGTAGGGACACTAGGATATCTTGACAGGTTACTGGCGAGTAAGTCATACACTACCACTCTTGTGCAACCACCAAGGAGCTACCCGAGAACAAAAGCCCTGGGAGTCGATCAAACCAGTGACCCATCAAGGGTATAAGATTATGCATATGGGATCATGGACCCGACCCTGTAAAGAGCCAACATCAAGAACCTCAGAGAAGGGACACACCAAAGGTGTCTATAAAGAGCTAGGGCAAGGCAATATGAAACATTCAAGATGAGGATCTAGACCTCACAACTGGCTTAGTTTGTCATCCCAACTGTGCACCTATGCCCAGATATAATTGAATTGTGCACAGACTTGCTCCATCCACAATCTTTCTCTATTCAACAAGGCCCCTTCATGTTGCAGGTCACCCCATAAGATATTAGGGACATGCTTGCCCTATAATATGATGATACCGCCACCTTCCCCACCATTGATAGAATGCAAAGTACGTGGGTGAACGTCAATAATCAGACCAAGTTTTTGAGGTCTAAGTTATAAATGGCTGATGGGGATACAATGGTACCCACGCTCCCAGCATCAAGAACTCAGTTCACACCTACCAGCCAAGACGCACTTTCAATGATGGCTCTCATCTTCGGCATGAAGGATGACATGACGGTATACGTAGAGCAAATGGCCATCCTCTTCAGGCTGAAGATGGTTGAAAAAATGCAAGAATATCATCTGGACTTCTTCAAGCACCTTAGGCCCTCACATTGCCCCATTTCTCTCCCTCTGTCCCCAGAAAGATGCCCCTACAACTCACCCCTAGCCAACTAATGGCTCTCCAATACAACCTACCATAAGGATTTCCTTTCGCAAGGGGACATATTGTATCCCCTTCCACCTTCCAGACATAGGATGATGCTGGTAGGAAAGCAAGAGAAGCCCAATTGGAGAAAAAGAGGATTAAAGAGAATAAAATGTCGACTATTCCACATTTGAGGTCATAATTTGACCCCATCCAACAACAATTGACAGTGACCTATTTGTCGCCCAATGTTGCTAAGTTGAGTGAACAAATGTAGCCAAAAGACTACACCATGGATGCAGTGGCCATTGACATGTCCCTATTTAGGCCTCAAGATAGAGTCGAGCTACTGACTGAATCCATTTCTATGATCACAAAAGATTACTTAAAGAAATCAAGGAGATTGCAAAAGATGGAGGCTGATTTGGCCTAGGAGAAGGCAAACTACAATAGTTTGGCCAAACAAATAAATAGGAAAGATAATGAGATAGCTAGTCTGTAGAAACAATTGCAAGATACTATTTCCCTCTAGACTCAACGAGTAATTTAGGCCTAAAATGATTCATTGAAGACAGAGCTTGCACTTGTGAAGGATGCAACAACAACTCTAAGAAGGGAAATGCAACATTGTAGGGAAGAGTCAAAGGACTCCAACTATAGGTTACCCAATCACAATAAGGGCTGCTAGAAGAACAAAACAAAGCTATGACTTTTCAAGCCCAGTTCCAAGCAGAGCAGCAGAGGACAACACAATTGGCAATTGAGCTAGCCAATAGGCCAAGAGGTGTCAAAGTAGTGCAACTGGTGAAGGAGCTCTACAAGTCAATGTGGGCAAGAATCTCTTTAGAGATTCTCTAGCTCAGGCCATTTTTCACCTTCCTACTCAACACGCAGTAACTATGCAAAAGGGCAGAGAATCCAGTATAGAATACTTTGGCCACGATCTCCAAGAGAGTCATAGACTCTCATTCATTACTAGAGAAGCTATATAGCTCAAGGGATGTGACATTGGTAGTTTTGGGGATCCCTGATAGAATGGCCACCATGAGACAGATCAACAAAGAACTTAATGTTGTGGCCAACAGTTGCAGAAGTTGTCTCGATGTCATGAAAGAAGGCATCAGCGAGATGAGATGCCACATTGAAGATCTGGTGTAACTAGGCCTCCCTTCCTCATTTTTGGATACAAGGATGGTGCTGATGGTGGATCAACTTAAACTATTGCTGCTCGCCAAATAAAGGGATCAAATAGCTTTCTAAAGCCTGCGGGATGATTTCTCACCCCTAGAGGTCGAAACCATTTTGGTTCCTATTTTCTGGCTAGAATCCAAGATCAAAGCCACTGCCCAGGTCCTAAAAACCTTTTCACATAAGGATATCATCAACTTGGATCTAGATTTTGTTGAGTTGCAGAGTGAGCAAGTATTATTTGACCATGAGTGGTCCATCTTCCAAACAACACTATTGAAGCTGTAAATTTTGAAATTTTGATTGAGTGGAAGTTGGGTTCTTTTTGGGAGGTTACCAATAACTATTGAGTAATTTCCTACTCTATGTTGTATTTAATTTATTTTTGGGTTCGAGCACTGTAATTTTGGTTCCTACGTATCCTTGGACGTCGCGACAAAATTTTGAAGCAGAGGGCCAATTCATTTTGACTAAGTGTCAAAGTGTAGCAGAAGCTACCAAGTGTCACCCTCTGGTAGTGGATCCATTTTCCCCTTTTTGTTTCCTTTGTCTCTTTTTTCCCAAGTATCAAATTCAAGTGGAAGTTGCCAAGTATCGATGTCCAGGAGATCAAGCTGGACAACTGGGGTCCTCCGAACACCCTTTTGTAACTTTTGGGAAAATCATAGAATATGCCACGTACCTAATAATGGCTAAGTGGAATGCACCATGTGCTAGCATCTATGTTTCATAAGGGCACCCACATTTTATTTTTGACAAAGACTTTCAACAAGCTAAGTAGCATAGAGAGTGAAAAGCGCTAGGTGGCAACTACGGAGGCCCTAAACTACCTTTTTGAAGAAGTAACAGAGATTGCCACACGTCAGCATCTGGGAGATGTGGGTCCAATGATTTTGCTCAATGCATAGAGGCATCATTTCATTTTAATTAAGTGTTGAAGTGCAATGGAGGTTGCCAGGTGTCACTCTCTGAGTCCCTTTTTCCTCCATCCCAAGAAAAAGTGGAAGGCACCACATACCCCCAAAAGAAGCAGTAGATGCCACGTATCTTCCCAGAAGCCCCAAAAGCCACCACATGTTGACATCTGAGAGATCATCTTTGAGTTTCATTATAAAGAGCATTATGGGGCCCAAATTTTATTTCCAGGGTAAATGGAGGCAGCCAAGTGTCATCATCAGAAGGAACCTAACCTACATCTCAAATATTTCTAGAAACAGAGCTTAGAAGAAAGCAGAAAGTTCCAAGTGTCATTTTCCAGTGCCTCTTAAGCAGCAAGATGATTTTTGGGGAATTGGCTAAGTGTCCTCTTCTTCAAAAGAGCAGGGCATTTTGTGTGTCCATTTCAAAATTGAGTTGGAGGGAAGTTTGGTGAGAGTTAATTTTGGTAGATGGAGTGGTTCGCTGGGCATTTTTTTGGGTTTTGCAAACATTAAAGGGGCCGTCTGTTTGTCCCCTAGGAGATTAAGGTGGAACGGATAGTTGTGTAGCCTAGTAGGTATGAAATTTGAAATTTAGGTGCAGAAGGAGGTACCAAACAGGAATTAACATGCCACAATCAGGGCATCCACTCTTCTCCAGCATGGCCTTTTCAAGGCATTGAATGCACCGAATCAAGATGTATCCAAGGCATTAAATGTGCCAAATTTCAAAATTTATTTTGTTTGGGAGTTCGAGGCTATAAAATAAGAAGGATTGTAAAAGAGAAGAGGGGGGGAGTTCTATAGTTTTAGACTTTCAGAGTTTTGACCAATAATGTCATTTGCTTTTGTTTCATCTTCTCGAGTTGAAAGGTTTATATGACTGTGTGTGTTTTTGCATCTTTTGTATGACTAGAAGATTCAATAAGAAGATTGAACACTATGCCCTTGTTGATGTTATCTGTGTCATTTGCAAAGTAGTCTATGCTGTAGATTTTCTAGTGTTGTGATTGGTAATGTTATTTGCTTTTGTCTCATTTTCTGGAGTTTGAAGTTCTACATAGCTATGTGTGACTTCTACACCTCTTATGCAATTGAAAGATTCTAATAAGAAGATTGAACACTATGCCTTTGTTGACAATTCTTGTATCTCAGCAAAAGACTCCCTTGTTGTGAGCCTCTATTTCTGTTATTCCAATCTTTTACATTGATCATGCACTTGTCTGCTCTTAAATATAATAGAATCATATAATAGTCTCACTATGCTCAGGTTAGGATTAGGATTACATTCAGGTGCATCACCATAGTTAGGTTTCTAATTCCTGCATTTTGTGTTTCTGTTTAGTCTCCTATCCCTTTTCCCCAACAACCATACAAAAGAAGAGACCAACTTCTCTAAAATCTAGGGGTTGTTTCAAGCTGCATTGTCCCACAGCTTGAAACTTCCCATTGTGATTGGTTAAGATTTAGCACAATTTTATGCCATCAACACATACCAAAATAATTTCTCATGAAACACCTTGGCCAAAGGAGAGATTGATGCTTGGAGGGTTCATCTTCAAGGTAAGTATTCTTAACTTTATTTCTCCTTTGTAAGAGTAGATAAATAATGTAGTTTTACTTCTCTTCCACACATTAGGATTATATATACATTGATGTGTGTATATGTATTTTATGCATGTTTAGTTTTTATTTTATTTCTAACCCCCACTTTGTGCCACAAGTTTTGGTGAGCACTAGATTAGATTTGCTTTTTTGTTATTAGCATAGGTGAAATATTAAAACCTAGGAACCCCTTAGGGTTATTGTGTGATTATGTTAGATTGGAGGCTTTGAATCCCTCCTTAGCATAGTGTATTGTGATAAGATATCCCCTAATCAAGTTTAGCATATCCCCATATTGGTCATGCTCCCATTTAACAAATGTATTCATAATCAAAAGTGTAAGTATGTTATATCTTCTTCAAGTTATGATTGAATTATAGACATGACACATTTTTTATTTGTGTGTGTGTGTGTGTGTGTGTGTGTGTTAGATTTTTTTTTTTGTTTTCTTCTTGTTGTGTATTTTCTAATCTTCCCTCTTTTTTGGCAATTTTTTTTATCACACTATTTTTTAGGTATTTGTTTGTCTTTTTCATATTCAAGTATTGGATTCAATTATCTTCCCTAAAGATGGATCAAATAGTGAAATATGAAACATCAAAAATCAATTTTGTTACATTTTTTAATCCAAAATAACCCTATTCAAATTTACAGTATAAGAAAAAATATCAAAACCAAAGTTACATCCCTTTATGGAGGGCTTATGTATGATAATGATAGGATATTTGAAAGATTAAGGTAAAAAATGTCTAAAAATATTGAAGCCTTGACTTTCCTAAAGAGATGTTGTGATACAAAAAATATCTCTTCTTGGATTGTTATTACCCACCACCTCAAATCTATTATGAATGACCATATATTTTAAAAAACTAGTTTTCTATTACTCGAGGAGCTTATAACAAGCTATATATTTGATTTAGATGTTATCATAGAGAAACTATGTTGGCTAAAATTATAAAAGGTAATTTAATCGAATTGTTGTTTCCATGAAGATGGAGACCATGAAATGAAAGGACAAAATGATTCAAATGAATAAAATTATTACTTTATATAAGAGACTGTTAGAGTTTAGTAGCACTGGCTCTTCATCCCCTTACCATTTTACATTTAAAAATAGTGTTCTCTATCCTTAGTAATCCTCTAGCAATGTCCTGATGCATCTAACCTCTAAGCTATATGTGGATAAAAATGAAAAACAACATGTGGATATTAATTAAAATAATAATATAGATACATGCCATCATTCTGTAAGAACCCAACTAATCCAAGGTAATTCACTTGAGGGAGTACACTCCCATCCAACTCATATGCTAAAATTTGTGCCCTCCAATCAAGTTGAGGAAGATGACGGTTGAGACATGACTATAAAGAATGTAAACAACTTATTAAACTCCCTAAAAGTATAGTACTCTCATAAATATATTATTACTACTAATGAATCTAATTATAATACCTTCAACATATGTTATGATGGTTTGAATATTGTAATAGAAAATACTCCCATGTCTCCCAACTCAATATTCACAAATAATGATAATATTTAAAAAAAAAATTCCATGTATCCTAACTTAGTTGTTAATAATAATAATAATAATAATAATAATAATAATAATAATAATAATAATAATAATAATAATAATAATAATAACCACGTTTATGGCAGGGAGAATACCATAACTAATTATAATAATAATACTTTTATATATCATGTTCATGGGAGTGTGAATAGCACAAACTATTACACTGAAAACAACAATGTTATTACTTTAAAACCCTACTTGAAAAATGAAATCACGAGTCCTAATGATTTTGGATGGAATGATAAAGATATAATAGTAAACCTCTCTTCCATAATGTAGACAACAAATTTAGTATAGGCCTGCCCTTTATGTCATTTATTAGAATGTTATACACATATAATATTGACAGTGAATGAGGCATTTATTGGTGCACTTTACTTGAGTCTTAATTTATTATGATTTATGATTTTTTATATTGGTTGTTTATCTTGACACTTTGTCATGGGGATTCCCATTTTAGGTTATGTGTCCTGTGTGAGTCTATGGTAATTACATAGGACCAACCTACAACCCTCTCCATTTAGTGAGAGCTTATCTAGGCATAAATTTTAAAACTTATTTTGCGTCACATTTCATTTTATTATTATTTTTATCTATTAGATCTTATATTTGGTCATATTTTTCATGCCAATGGGTCCCAAATTCAAAATAAAAATATCTATAAATATAAGGCTTCACTAAGGGATAAAATATGATTCTCCTCATTCTCAAAATCTAGTCAAAGATTAACATGTTCTATCTATAGGTTTGCTAAATCTATATTCAAGGTTAAATCTTCATTTTCATACTTATTTCAAGGTTAAAATAGGATTAAAAATATATATATTTCCATTCACCATTCCACACATACACATAAGTGGGAGAACTACATTTGATTTTGAGCCCTTTTCAAAGTTTTGGCAATGTAATGTAGTGGTTGGTATTTTAACGAGGATTGATGCAATGTAATGTAACACTTGGTATTTCAATGAGGATTGATCAAGTTCAATCCAACTCAAGCACTTTCACCTAAGTCTCCCCACCTATTTGATGCCAATTTTATTCATGTGCAATAAATTACATTTTTATTATTATAGGTAATTTGCATGATATTATAGGTATGATTACTTTCCAATGACACTAATTGATGCATTTTTAAGTAGTGAAATAATTAATTATGTTACAATCAACTAGGATAAGTCCATGATCAATAGGCTTAGGTGTAATGCACCACTATCCACCTACAATAGACATGTTCAAAGATATCTTCTAATTTTGCCTCTGATCTATCACTTTCGGGTTTTTACTTTTTATGGTTTTTATGTCCACAATCTATCATAATTAACTATGACAAGTTTTTAGTGAACAATATATAATGCATTATGTCACCATCCACTCACAATAGACCTATCTAAACTCTATTTGTAATTATGTGCCTATTATTAATCCTACATAGTCACCTCTTATTCTAATGTTTAGAGTCAAGTTATCAAAACAGTCATCAAGGTGTTTGTGTGTGAACTAATTATATTTATTCTTAGTTCTTTCTTAAAATATAAACTTTCTATATTTATAATTTTGTCAAAATCAAAAGATTTGAATGTTATATATCTTTTACATTCTGATATTTCTAGTTTTACACCTATATAATCACACAAACAATTTATTATCTTTTATAAAAAATAGAGTAAAACATATAAATTTAGATGTGCCCACCCTTAATTTATTAATAAAAATATTAGGGTTCACCATAGCTCCTCCAAACATTTCATATGGAAATCTTATGGACAATATATAGAATGCAATTGAGAGCTTACGTTTACATGTTACCAAGGAAATCAAGGAAAATTGTTATGTTACTCTTCACAAAGCTAAACCCCTCAAAGAAACATCAAGAAAGAAGATAAATTGACATTTAATAATCTCAATGATAATAAATACATCATCATCTTAAAAGTGGATAAATGGAATGCAATAATATTTATCGACACAGACTCCTACCTTGATAAAATGAGAGACCATCTTAATAATAATGCAAGCTATAAGGTTATATTAAAATACCCCTTAAAAAAGGTAACTAAATATGTTATTACTTTGATTAAAAATTCTTCCCTTAATAATGATTTGAAAATTAAACTAGTTTCCAAAGACACCATCATTTCCCAAATCTATGGCATATCGAATATTCACAAACCTAATAATCCCATCTAAACTATTATGAACACTATCATTCTCCAACGTACGAGCTTACATGTTACTTAGAAAAGAAACTAAAACCATTAGTGGGAAACACTCCATTAAGGACACTAATGATTTTGTCAATATTATGGCCAATGCCAAAATTAATGATAATGACATTTTAGTAAACTTTGATGTCATCTCTCTCTTCACAAAAATACCTTTACATGAGGCAGTAAAAGTTATTAGATATATACCTAATAATGAAACTATAAACTTAGTCAAGTTCTAACTTAGATCTACCTATTTCAATTTTAAAGGTGATATTTATGAATAAATAAAGGGTATAGAAATGGGCTCTCCTCTCTCCGTAATGAAATTACTTAGATGATTCATAACCATAGAATAATATATCATAGAATTAAGAACAAAATAAGTAGATCTACAACAATAATTGGTGGAAGATCAGAATAATTGAATATTACGACTGAGCCACTTCGAGGGGGAAACCTCCACAACAATGCAACAAGAACAAAATTTGTGATATGATGATACAAGACTAAACACTACCTCTTATATATACTCTTATTATCCATGGTTATTTCATTGGCCAACCATACTGAGAACATCAAGAAATGCAATAAGATAATATGAAGGTATGTAAACCATAAGTCAAACATGGCATAACATGCCCCTTCCCTTCAGAATAACATTGTCTTCAATGTTAAATTAAACTAGGATGTTTTTATAAGAAAATTTCATCCTCCCATGTTGCATATTTAGAATTTCGGTTCTTTCATTTGATCAATTGTTCCTTAATCACTCTGGTTGGTAGTTGTTTAGTGTATGTGTGAAGGATCTCTTTAAGCTTCATAATGACTCAACCTTCTTCATATAATTTGGGTAGCTTTATTTGAATGGAAAATCTATGTTCAATCACCTTCTTTAGGTAAGATACATGAAATACTAGATCCATGCGAGTGGATAGGGGTAATTTAGCTTGTAAGCCACACTACCAATTTTTTGCAAGATCTGATAAAGACCATAATACTTATGGGATAGCTTGTTATCCTTTTTATGTTGCTTTAGAGACATATATGTATATGGTTAAAATACACAAAGACCTAATCAACTATGTAAAAATTCCACTCATTTTGATGTTGATCTACTTGTTGCTTCATTTTATTTTTTGCCATTACTAAATTTTTATGAAAATTAATGAATACCTCTTATTGATGGTGAATGTCTTCCTCAGTAGTTTAAAACTTGGGATACATTGTTAAAACTGAAGTGATGGATGTGGGGTGATACCCACAAAATTTCATAAAGGGAGACATTTTGGAATACGTGTGAAAATAAGTGTAATACCACCATTCACCAAGTGGTAGCAAATGAACCCATTTATCCTATTTTTTATAAATAAAACAATGAATATACCCTTCTATACATTTGTTGACTACCTTTAGTTTCCATCAGATCGAGGATGATAGGATGAGCTATAAGCCAACTAGGTGACCAAAAATGCAAATAATTTAGTCCAAAAATTACTAATGAATATGGGATATTGTTTACTTATAATGATCTTTGGAGTACCATGTAGTTTCTAGACTATATTGAGAAAAGTAGAAGCTACTGTATTAAAAAAAATTGTGTGATAAGTAAAAAATGAGCATACTTGGTGAGTCAATCCACAATTACCATGATAACATTTTTACCCTTAGACTGTGGTAACCTAGTAATGAAATCCATGAAAACCTCCTCCTAATGCTATCTAGGGATGGATAAAGGCTAAAAAAGACCTTGGGTCTTAATGATTTCACCTTTGTTCTATTGACATACCATGCATTTAATCACATATTTCTAGACATCCCCCTTGATACCTTCCCGAAAAAATCATACTTGATTATATGATATGTTTTCAAAAATATAGAGTGACCTCTTAGGAAAGATGCATGAAGTTCCTAAAGGATTTTATGTTTGAGGATACAAAGGTATAATCTATATTTATTCCATAATGTGTTCCCCTTCTATGTAAAATTTTTAGCTCCGCCAAAACCATGTTGAATATTTTGAATCAAATCATGGGTATCATTATCATTCTCCCATTCTAATCTTGTTTCCTCTAGCCAATATTCCTACCAAATAGTAATTACACATAACAATGCCTAAATTGATTCATCCCTCTAGGATAGTGTATCTGCCACCACATTCTCTTTTCCTTTATTATATAATATTTCAAAATCATAGCCTAACATTTTATTAACCCATTTTTTTGTTCTTCATATGATAATCATTATTCCAAAAAATATTTGAGGCTATCATGATTAGTCTTTGCCTAAAAGTGATGACCCATCAAATAAAGTCTCTATTGCTTGAATGCATGCATAATAACCATCATCTTTATAATAGATTGGTTTGAGCCTATTTTTTCCCTTTAATTGGAAACTTTATAATGCTAATGTCTACCTTCTTGCATGAGTACATCTTCTATGCCATATCTTGATGCATCACATTCCACAATAATTTTTTTGAAAAAACAAGAGTAACTAAAACTAGAGTTGTGCACATAGCCATTTTCAACTGTTCAAATGCTTTGATAGCTAAATTAATCCACTAGGAGTCTTTATTCAACAAAGAGGTGAGTGAGTCTATAATGCTACCATAGTTTTTGACAAACCTATGATAGTAACTAGTTATCCCTAAAAATCTTTGGAGGTTCTTGATGGTCCTAGGAACTTGACACTCCATCATTGCTTGTATTTTTTTAGGGTCAACTTTCAATCCTTCATGTGAAATAATATGAACCAAATAATCCACCTCTTGGATACCAAAAGCACATTTGGAAGGTTTGAAATGAAACTATTATTGTTCTAAAATTGAAGGTATTTATTTCACATGCTTCAAATGGTCTTCCCATTTTTTTTTAGATGAGGATATCATCAAAAAAACCAATGTAAACTTTCTCAAAAATGGTCTATAAATAGTATTTATCAAACTCAAAAATATATATGGTGTAGTTGTGAGTCTAAAAGGCATGGCTATAAATTCATATAGACCTTTGTGAGTTATAAATGTTGTTTTTGGTATGTCCTCATTATGGATTTGAATCTGATGATACTCTAAGTGAATATCTAGCTTGGTAAAATAAACACCACCATAAAATTCATCTAGAAATTCATTAATTATTGGAATAAGAAACTTATCTTTGATGGTGTACTTTTTGAGTTATATACAGTCTTGGCACATCCTCCAAGTGTCATCCTTCTTCCACACCATGACCACAAGGGAGGAATGTTCACTTTGACTATGTCAGATATTCTTGCCTCCAACATCTCTTACACAATAATTTTAATTTCACTCTTATGGGCATAGGGATACATGTAGGGTAAGATGTTTGGTGGTGAACTTAATAAAATGATCATGATGGCATGATCATGCACACGACTTGGAGGAAGTCCTTTTGGCATATCACCAAAAATAATAGAATGATTATCCACACTCTTTGTAAATCATAATGTGTAGACTCCTTGGTTAGTTTAACCTCTATGGAAAATAAGCATGCCACAAATCCCTTAGCACCTTTTCTAAGAATTTGTCATTTGATGGGAACTAACTAGTTATAGATATTTATCACATAATCTACATAGTTCAAAGGTCTTACCTTCTAAATGGAACCTTATGAATACTTCTTGGAAATTCATCTCAATAGTACCTAAAGTGTTGAATCACTACACTCCCAAAAAAATGTTAGTTCCTACCATGGGAATAACAAACATAGCGTAATCTAACAAATAATCTCCCATAGCAAACTTAATGTTTGGCATTTTCCTAAATAGTTGAATGTAGCACTATCTACAATCATGACCTAAAATTATAGAGCTAGGTAAATGAAATAGTTCAAATGAGTAGCCAACTTATTGTTGATAATGTTATGTGTACTCCCAAAGTCAATCAACACAGTCACCTTATGTTTCTTTAGGAAACCCACCACTTTAAGAGCTTGAGGAATATTAATGCCTGAAAGTGCATGCCATGAAATAGTAGGTTGAGAATCTTTAAATTCATCCTCAGGTTATTCTAAACCTTCACCTAAAGCCTCATAATATTCTTCCTCCTCATTGCCACCTTTAATGTAAAATACCTTCTTTTGAACACATCAATTTCATTTGTTCCATTTGCTATCATAGACAAAACATAAATATTTTGCATGCTTTTATTTAATTTTTTGATGGGTTAATCTAGTAGGCTATAAAAATGATGGTGCTGGGAAAGTGTATTCATAGACACCAGTAAAAGGTCTTCATCAGATGAACTTTTTTCCCTTAGCCATGCATGCCCTTAGGACACCCTTCTTTTGCTTTTGAGAACATAACTAATGATACCAAATGAATTACTATGGTTCCAAATACAGAGATGCCATGACCACCTTTTGTAAATAAGGAGTCTGATGTAGTTCAAATAAGTTTTCAATTTGAGTGATCCATGTGAACAGATCCTCACCATCAAACTTGTTCAAGTCCACTTTTAGAAACATCAGCTTCAGGCCTAGCTTGGTGCTATAATTGTTTGGATTGGGAGACCCAAATTGGAGTGGTTGAGATTTATTTTGTAAATTTTAGATACAAGTTTGGCCAATTGCCCAGTTAGTTGTTATAATTTATCCCTCAATCCATTCATCTCCCCTTTCATCCCCATGAATTTCACTTAAACCACATGGATATCATTTTTTTTCAACATGCCATGTAACTCTGATTGAAGGTGTTGAACCATCATTGAAATACACAATTCCAAAACCATTATACCATTATTTTATGTTCATTAAGGTATTTATCACTTGAAGAATATATGGTACCTTATCTAAACAATTGTATTGAAATAAAACACATACAAATATTTATATTAGAGCTAATTATCATCACCACCAATCTAAAAAAGAGTTTTGAAGACTTTATACATAAGATCTCTCAGAATATCCAATCCTCAAAACATAAGAAATGAAGAAAGACACTTGCAAAAGGATGTAAATAAAAATGGGTATCAAGAAAGATATATCAAAAAATCCTTAAATAAAGTCAAAATATGCCAAAGTTACCTTAATACTAGAACAAAATCAAAATGTCAAAAATCTTATCTACCATATGTTCAAGTTAGCTCAAATAAATTAGAAAATATTCTTAAAACAAATGACATCAAAATTTATTTCAAACTTATCAAAAGCATTGGGAGTTCCTTAAAAAGCACAAAATCTCCATATGAATATAAGCTTAGCAAAGGGATTCATGACATATAATGCTCATATGATATTTCCTAAATTGATGAGACTAGTGGATCTTTTCAAAATAGGTTAAAAAACATGCTTAATACCTACATCAAGGAAATATTAATAAATTGATGTTAACAGACAATGAATAAAAATTAAAACATGCCATGCAATTGAATGCTTCTGAAGTATTAGCATTAGAAGGTTTTTAGAAAGATAGAAGGATTAGAGAAGCTACTGATATTAAAAATAAGCCTTACAACCTTCATAAAGATGATGGTTCAAAATTGAGTCACTCTTGAAAATCTCAAATCCACAAGCTTGCCCCACCCTAAGTTTTATTATGTTCCCATTCCATATTTTCCCCCATTTTATCCTTATCTTCCCTTTATTTTGGTCTAGCACTTGCCTTCCATTGGTTTTTTTTTCCTCATTGTTTTATATTTTACTTTACTTTATTTTTATTTTTATTTTATTATTTTATTTTATATTGTTTGTTAATCTTCATTATATTATCTTATCTTATTTTTATCAACTTATTGTATTTTTAATATTTATTTTATTAATTGATTTTGTTATCATATTATATTTTATTTTATTTCATTATTTTATTAATTAATTATGATTTTATTTTTTCAATTAATGTATTTCATTTTATTAGTTCTCTCAATTTTTTAGATTGGTTTATGCATTTTCTTATTTTATTTTGACAAGATTAATTGTTTTAATATTTTATTTTAGTTAATAATTTTATTTTATGTTATTTTTATTAAACTTTCAAATTTATTTATTTTTATTTTATTTAATTTAATTAAAAAAAAAATCTAAACTATTATTTAAATAAATAAATAAAATTGTATTTATGATTTATTTGTTTGTTTGTTTGTTTTTTCCCTTCTTTTTTTGTATTTTCTAACCTTCCCTTCTTTTAGGCACTCTGTTTATATCACAATAATATTTAGGTACTTATTTGTCTTCTTCGTATTCAAACATTGGCTTCAATCTTCTCTTCCTTGATATGGATCCAGTAGTGAGATTTGAAATGTCACAAATCAATTTTGTTACACACTTGAATCTAGAAGAACCTATTCAAATTCCCTTCTTATTTTCATGAGTTGCCTTGTTGTTATGAATTGTTCTTGTGTTATGAGTTGTATGTAATTATTAAGTTTTAGTATTACTTCATTTGGTACCATTGTTTATATTTTGATATTTATATTTTGTACCGATTTATATATTTACTCTTTTCATAGAGGTGTTACTAATACTTGTTTTCATGCTTGCATGTAGCTTGAAAAATGAACTATCCCTATGAATCAAATAACCTATAAAATAATTTAAATGGTGACATATAGGGATACACAGGTATATTTTTAGAGAGAGGCATTCCACCATCACCTTATTTGTCATTTTGTGATGTGTTAAGCCAGTAATGTGTGTACATTTATATGTTATGTTGTGTGTTGTGGCCTTATACTAAATTTGTGATGGTTGATAGTTGTCAGTTCAAGTAGTCATGATTGGCATAATGGTAATAATTCTCATTAATTATATCTTTGAATGCACTAGGATAGTTTCATGCCTATTTTTGTATTAAGTTAATTTTGCTTGCTTATAAAAACATCACTTAATTAAGGTGTTATGGTTTGGTTATTTGAATTTGTTTAGGAATTTATAGTGATTAAATTATATTCATATGGTGGCCACTTTAAGGTCACACCACTTAACCTTTTGGGAAAATATAATCATTCCCCAAATCTTTATGTTTAAGGATTATTTTGGATTAAAAAGTGTTTAATGATTAAAAGGTGAATATTAGATAGAATTAGAGCCATGAAGACCTTGACCTCAGGTTTGGTAGTGGATAAGCTAGAAAATAAATAAATGAAATGAGACAAAAAATAAAATAGAGAATAAAGTAGTGGGTTGAGCCCGATTACGCAGCTCTTGGGAGAATCTTTATGTAAATACTAAAATCTAGTTTTTAGTATATTACAATGATAAACTTGAAATACATTTACCATGCATGACTTGAGCACACAAACAAGGTCCTAATTCACCATTCTCTCACATATGCATGATATCTTATGATTAAATATTTCATTATATTGTTACACACCTATAAGAACCTTATTTCCTACTTCAAAATTGCTACATATCCTACACAGACATCTCCAATCTCTCAGATTAGTCTATATGTACACAAGTTAGTTCCATTATATTCGATAAATTTCACTAGTATATGCTAACCTAATATGGTTGATACCAACCCATTCCAAACAATGGCTATTTTTTAAAATAAAACCTCTCTTTAGGGTTGGTCCATTCACCTAGTATGTTAGTGGTATGAGAAACTACCTAGCTGGACTCATATATAAACATATCAAGGTCTCATTCAAAAGGAACTTGGAACTTATATGATATACATCTATAAAGTATTGCACATTGAGAAGGTATGCATTATTCTTCCCAAATTGATAATATATCATTAGGATCAGTCACAATACAAGTTTGAATCACACTAAAGCCAAGTCAAAGAAATCATTGTCAAGTATCAAATCCAAATCATTAGTTTCATACATACAGTGAAGGATCACAATTACATAATTTTAAAATCACTCTTGGTGGGAGAACTATGTGTGGCTTGATTTCCATCCTCATAGTATCAAATAAGTAAGTGGTATTTAATCATAAAATATGGGTGATTAAAGGTTATCTCAACCCATTATACTTTCCCATTTTCATAGGTTTATGGCCCTAACAAGCACCCCTAGGTTTTCAAGGAAAATTATACTACTTTCTATAGCTTCACACATCATTA
Organism: Torreya grandis; assembly: GCA_037957365.1. Taxonomy (NCBI): domain Eukaryota; kingdom Viridiplantae; phylum Streptophyta; class Pinopsida; order Cupressales; family Taxaceae; genus Torreya; species Torreya grandis. The sequence continues at coordinate 529,215 of JARHVA010000644.1, read as the reverse complement.
GGATTTGGGATCAAAAATACATTGCATATAAAGACAAGGGGAGGTGGTTGTATAGTCATAGTAACACATTTATGCACATGTCAATAACAACTATAAGGTTAATATAAATCGATGATACTAGTCCAATATAGTAGAGCTGACCTTATGTATACAAAAAATAAATTCTATAATGAATGATTTGGGCAATAATTCAGGCGATAATTCAGGTGACGATTCCACTCTAATTGATGACAAAACTTTTGAGAGCCATAATTTTTGCACCATAGCTCCAATTAACTCACCGTTTAAACCATTAGAAAGATAAGAATGAGGAGAATGTGGTGAGATTTCATGGATATTTGATTAATAAAATTTGGCCCCCAAAAATCCAATGGAATTGCCCCAAATTTCAATTTTAGTAGTGTAGTCTAAAAATAGTAAGTTTTTAAAAATACTAATTCCTTGAATTTTGTATTGTTTTAAATCATAGAAGTCAAACCAATTCATCTCCCTCAAGATTGGTGACATTCCACATCCTCACCATACTTTCAAAATGTGTATAAATAAATATGTAACCTGAAATGGAAATGAGACATCTCTTCCTAGAGATAAACATATAGTTGTATTGCGATCTTGAGTAATAAAACATCTCTTCTCAGAGAATTCATTGTTACTATGTTATTTTTGTGTTCCTAAAATATTTTTCAACCAAAAATTCTAAGTTTTGGATCAGTGGTATCAAAGTGGTTTGTTTTGAGAGTGTATGATACCGAGGATGAGGTCAGGCTATAAGAAGCTTGGGTGCAAAATAATAGAGCTTCCAAACTATCCATCTATTCACTCTAAATGAATTTAAATGGAGGATGAAACCAAGACATCCAATCCTTTTAAGGAAATGGTGAATGAATCCCTCCAATAGAAACAAGCATAGATGATGCAATAATTTGCCCAAATTCTCCAACAACTTTTGATAGGAAATTCTGGCTCCTCATCTGCACTACCTGGCTCCTCATCCATGGACCATCCTTTCAGTGCCCCAAAACCCTTAAAGGTTTAGGTAAATTTTGATATTCCTAAATTTGAAGGAAAAATTAATGCTGATGTAGTATAAAATTGGTTGGATCAATTATCTTCCTACTTCTCTATAAATAAGTTCATTGATAGAGAAAAGATCACTTTTGCTCTTTTGAAAGCATTATTGCTCATGAAAAATTAGTGGAAAGTGTACAAAAAGAGGTTCAATACAAATGACATTGGCCTTGAGGTGGAACCTACATGGGATGATTTCATGGAAGTGGTAAAAGAAGAATACTATCCCATTGGAGCATATGATGATCTATACATACAGTGGCAACAACTTTGCCAAGGTAAAGACCAATCTGTTCAAGATTACACAGACATTTTTCATTCTTTATTTTCAAAATTGGGCATCCAAGAAAGTGAAAAACATAAGACTCTCAAATATCATGGTGGATTACAATGGTACATATGGGGGGAAATGAAACTCTTCAATTTGGAAACCCTTGGCGAGGCATATAAGTTTGCAGTGAAAATCGAGTAGAAGCATGGCAAAAAGAATATGAAGAGTCAACCTTCAAAATGGAAAAATGACAAGGAAGGTCAAACATGAGGCCAAAATTAGAAACAAAAGGAGTTTTAAGATAAGAAACCCCAGAAGGGGAAGGCTGGAAAATGGTGTGATTACCACAAAACTAGAACTCACTCCAAAGAAGAATGTTGAGCCATCAAGTCACTATTTTTTGAGTCACAATACTTGACATCTACTACTCTATCTCATACACAACCTACAGTCGAAGAGGATGAAGAAGAGATTGTAGATGCTAAGCTTGACACCATCATTGCTTCATCACAGAACCATGAGGAAAGGCAAAATGACAAGGAAATATTGATCCACTCTAAATTATGGGTAAAAGGTAAGCCTTTGCATTTCATTCTTGATAGTGGAAGTCAAAAGAATTTAATCTCTACTAAAGTTATGAAAATTATGAATCTATCCATGAATCCTCACCCAAAGCCATACAGTGTTGGATGGTTGAGCCCAGGGAGAGACCTCCATGTCACCCATCAGTGTCTTCTTTCATATGCAATAAAACCTTTCCAAGATAAAGTCTTGTGTGATGTGGTCAATCTAGATGTTTGTGATGTACTCCTTGGTCAATCATTCATGTATGATCGACATGACATTTATGAATCATGAACCCAAAGAGTCACCCTCACTCTTGAAACATGATGCTATAGGGTAATAGAGGTACCACCTCCCACATCTATCTCCCTAATTAGTGCTAGGAAATGTAAGAGATTGGTAGAAAAGACAAAGCAATTCATTCTCATGGTGGTCAAACCACAAAAATCCAAGAAATCCAATGTTTTAGTCTTGACTACACAATCAACACAACAACAAAATTAGATGGGACAAATCATATGAGAAAATGATGACTTATTCAAGTCACCCTTAGGAGTTCCACTGCATTTTCAAGTAAAACATTCTATCAATTTGATCCCAGGGTCACCTTTGCCTAACAATCATGTGTATCACAAATCAATTTTAGAGAATGATGAGATAAAAATATAGATTCAAGAATTGATCCAAAAGGGTCACATCATGCCAAGCTCTTCACCCTATGGTAGCTTAATTGTCTTAGCACCAAAGAAAGATGGAACATGGAGGCTTTGCATTGACTATCGAGCCTTGAATAAAATCACTATGAAGAATCACTACCCTCTCCCCAGGATTGATGACCTATTGGACCAACTCCATGGTGAAAATTTATTCACCAAAATTGATCTCAAATTTGGCTATCACCAAAATTCCATCGATCCCACCGATGTCTAGAAGATTGCATTCAAATCTAAGGAGGGGCTCTTCGAATGGTTGGTTATGCCTTTTGGCTTCACTAACATAACTAAAACCTTCATGAGGATGATGGATGACATCTTGCGACCCATCACCAACTCATTCATGGTTATCTACTTGGATGACAAACTCATATATAGTAGAACATGGGAGGAACATCTATAACATGTTTGTAAGGTGCTTCAAACTCTTCAGGAGCACAAGTTATATGTAAATCTTGATAAATGCACATTTGAGATGATAATAATTTAGTACCTTGGGTACACTGTGAATGAAGAAGGGGTCCATGTTGATCTAGAAAATATTTGGGTTATTCAAGAATGGCCTACACCAAGGACCCTCATAAAACTTTATAGCTTCTTGGGTCTTACAAATTTCTATCACATGTTTGTTCTTGGATTTTCACATGTTGCTTGGTCACTAACCTAAGTGACTAAAAGAGGAGCTAAAGCTACATTTCAGTGGGGAAAAATAAAACAAAGGGAATTTGAGAATTTGAATAAGAAACTTTGCTCATCCCATGTTCTTGCCTTGCCAGATTTGTATCAACCTTTTGAGTTGATGATAGATGCATTTGAATATGCTATGGGAGCTATCATCATGAAACATGGCCATCCTATTGCATATCATAGTGAAACTTTCATTGATACAGTCAAGAAATATCTGACATATGATAAGGAGCTCTATGCCATTGTGCAAGCCTACAAATAATGGAAACACTACATCTTGGGGAAAGAGATGGTCATCCACACTAACCACAGACCATTGGAATTCATCTCGACATAAAGCAAACTATGAAATGGGCACCAAAAGTGGGCCACATATATTTAGTAATTCCATATAATAATCAAACACAAAAAGGGGAGCTCTATTGTAGTTGTAGATTGTCTAAGCCACCCACCAATTACTGTACCCACAACAGTTCTTAACCTATGTGGACATGAGACTGCCACTTGGGGTGCTCTGTATGAAGCAAATCCTACCTTTGTTGATACATATCAGGGGCTTAAAAAAGGTAAAGATGATTCTAATTTCTATTTGCAATATAATGTCCTCTATCATATGGGGCACATCTATGTCCCAGCTTCATAGAAATAAAAGATGATCTGGGAAGCACATTTTAGTAGGACAACTGGACACTTTGGTGTAGAAAAGACATTGGCAGTTCTTCAAAACAAATTATACTAGCCCCATATGTGAAAGGATTTAGAAAGGTATCTCAAATATTTCACCCCATGTGTGATAGCCAAGCCAACAAATAATAAGCAAGGATCGCACATGCCATTGTCAAAACCAACCAGGCCTTGGGAATCTATCTCAATGTATTTTCTCTCAGGTTTGCCCACTTCAAAACATGGCAAGGACTATATTTTTATTTTAGTTGATCATTTTTTAAAAATGGCTATCATGATTGCTTGTAATAAAAATCTGCTCAACTATATTTTAGTCATTTATGGCTCCATTTTGGTCTCCCCAAGTCCATTTTCTCAGATCAAGATAGCAAGTTCTTGAGCATCTTTTGGTCCACTCTATGGAAAATGATGGATACCAAGCTGATGAAGTCCATAGCCTTCCATCCACAAACTAATGGTCACACAAAGGTGGTAAACTTCTTGATTGTTCACATGATTCAGATGTATCACTCCAAACATCCATGCACATGGGATGAGGGGCTTATTTTCATACAACATGGATATAATCAGGCCCTGCACAGCTCAACCAAGTATAGTCCATTCCAAGTATGCTTTGGGTTCCAACCTATGGCACTAATTGATATAGCTATTCCATTCTCCACCATGGAATACACACCTAATGGAAGATCTGAGGCAACAAAAGCAACAAAATTCATTGAACAAATGTAACACATCAAGCAACAAGTTCATGACATCTTGGAGAAGATGAATCAGAAGTATAAGCAATGCCATGACAAACATAATATTACACATCATTTTACTATGGGTGACAAGGTTTGGTTGTGGATTTAGAAGGAATGACTTGTAGGCCCACATATAAAAATTCATCCTCTATGATATGGTCCCTACACCGTCACCAAAAAGTTGGAGAAAATTCTTTCGAGTTGAACCTACCAGTCTACCTTGGTCTGCATCCAATATTCAATGTGGAGCTCCTCAAACCATATCATCTACCTCTATTGGGCACTTCAGTAATAGAAAAACAACTAGACATTGATGAGCTTGATCCAAAAAAAATTTCTCTAGAAGAGGAGGATCAGATTGTGGACACCTGGATGAAGACAACAAGAGGACACTCTATTCCACTTTATCGGGTGGTCAAAAGGGGCCAGCTTAGCCACCAAGGTGAGTGGCTCACAGAGAATCAAATCAAGACACAAATGCCACACCTTATGAGAAACATTAACACAATAAATACAATTACTTCCTAAGGAGGGAGGAATGATCTGGGCAATAATTTAGGTGACAATTTAGGTGACGGTTCCACCCCAATTGATGACAAAACTTCTGGGAGCCATAACTTTTGCACTATAGCTCCAATTGACTCACCATTTGAACCGTTGGAAAGCTAAGAATGAGGAGAAAATGGTGAGATGGAATTTATATTTTATTAATGAAGTTTAACCCTTGAAAACCCAATAAAAGTTCCCAAATTTTTAATTTTAGTATTATAGTCTAAAAATAGTAAGTTTTAAAAAATAGTAATTCCTTGAATTCTGTATTGTTTTAAATCATGGAAGTCAAACCAATTCATCTCCCTCAAGATTGATGACCTTCCACATCCTCCCCCTACTTTAAAAATGTGTATAAATGAAGATGTAATTTGAAATGGAAATGAGATGTCTCTTCCCAGAGATAAACATATAGTTGTATTGCGATCTTGAGTAATAAAACATATCTTCTCAGAGAATTCATTGTTACTGTGTAATTTTTGTGTTCTTGAAATATTTGTAAACCAAAAATTTTGAGTTTTAGATCAATGAACCACATGATTGCTTTGTCCAAATTTTCACTTTAAGAATATACTCATAGTCAGATAGTCACCCAAAAAATCTAACTACCCATCCCTTTATGTTACTTACTATATTTAGCATATGCCACTCTTCAAATCATTGCAATCAAGTCTCAAATTTTACATTCACATGTATACTTGTTTTCCATATATTAATATTTTAATTACATTTCAATTTTATATCTTAATTATATTATGTAATTCATATTAATAAAAATTAGGGTAAAATATATTGTTGAACTTGTAAAGATATATAATAGTGAAATACCCTAAGTTTCCCTTAGGATTTCATCCTTCCAAGGTTTTAGTTTTTTTGTCCTGGGGTTTCAAATTTTCATTTATGATTACCATACACAAAAAAATATTTTTAGATTTTTTTATTATGGATTCATGATCTAATTTTTAATTTCAATACCCAAATATTATTTTCACCTTTTGCCCTAGTTCTTTACCAGGGTTTCATATTTCAAGCTTCAAGGTTTTTTAGACCTAATTTCCTAATTACTCCTTAATAATACACATTAATCATGACCATGTTGAATGTAAATTATTGGTTGACACAAGTCATGAAGGTACTATTTTCTCATTATTATACATAGATAATATATCTTGTTTGGATCAATTATTTAAGCAATTGAGTCAAAAGGATTAAATATAAAAAATAATGATAAGGCTAAAATTACCAATGAACAATCCAAAGCCTTCATCCAATCTTATTATTGTAGCATCCAATCCAATATTCCCATTATTACCAATAGATAGTAAGGGGCATGTATGACCTCTTTTATTCCTCCTACTATGGATTATACAACACATAATATCCTCCCTATTAATGGACTTATCATGAATGTTTGAGGTTAATAATACTCATGACACAACTTACCATTCAGGGGTCAATATTTGATAAGGAAAATAGGAAAGGAAGGAAGCAAATTGTATTTTTACAAAATTGGGATGGTTTAAATTGAATTTTGATGGGGCTTGTAGAGGCAATCCTAGAGTTTTAGGAGTAGGTTGTGTGATAAAAGACTTCAGTGGATCTTTAATAAGAGCTCTTTCTCTTAAGCTTTTGTATGGTACTAAAAATGAAGCTCAAGCTCAAGCTCTAGCAGCAAGAGTAAATACGATAATGAATTGTGGAATATCCTTCTTGGAAATTAAAGGAGATTCATAGGTGATTATACTAGCTTTGTTTAGTATGAGAGCAAAATCTTGGAAAGTTGCTAACATTATAAATGTTATCTAGTCTAAGTTGGAATAATTTGAAGGTTGCAAATACAACCACTATTTGAGAGAAAGTAACAAAGTGGCCAACTTTTTAGCCAATGCGACGATTGATCAGTGTGAAGAAGAGAGGATGGATAATGCTAACAAGAGATGGGAGAATTGTATACTTTTTTATCATATTGAATTTTGATTAATCTATATTAATATTTAAAATACTTTTATTTAAAATCATTTTTAATGTTGATATACTTGATTGGCTTGGTTTTTGTTTTTTTCTTTCTAAATTGTTTTTTTTTTTAAATAGTATGGTGTCTCATTATTTATAAATATAGAGAATCATTATTTGAAAATAAATATATTTTTCAAAATATTCCTAAATTATTTTTTAGTGAATGGTCAGTAAGACAATCAAGTTTTAGCTTTCCCCAGGTGTAAAGGCTAACATAAAATGAAGTTGGCAGAATGATTTTTTGGTAGTGCTACCACTCAGAGAATTTATCAATTAGATAGGTTTCTCCCTTCTATTATGGAATTTATTTCTTCATGGTATGGTTATTTATGGCATGCTTTGTTTTATGAGTGGCATTTATGTTGGGTGGTTAATTTGCTTCTTGGTTTAGTGGTGCTTGAGTTTTTAGTTATGGAGGGATGAATAGTTTTAGCCTAAAATTTATTGGATAGCATTTGGCCTTTGGTAGAAATAAGATCTAAGAGATGGAGTTTGCTAGGTTAGTCTCAAAAACATGCATGTCAAAAATTTTTTGGACTCCATCTCTAAAAGTGGTGGAAGATATTGAATAGGTGTTGGATGCAGATATCTTATCTTAAAGTAGGCAAATTAGAGTCAAATTAGACCTAACCTCTCTATTTGATACAAATTTTTTCTTGGTTATGATAGATAGAGAATAGGTGCTTTCAATGGTCAAGTTTTTCATCTACCCTAAGTATAAGATAGAGTTGGTATAGGTTTTGGAAATGCTACCTCTAGGGCTATTTTCACTGTTATCATTTTTTGAGAGAGACTAACTAGGGTTTATTTCATTGGCTATGTTTGATGAACTTGAGCTTTAATTCTTAGCTTTAATGGATTTTTCTAAAGATGTGGAAGCATCTTATGAAGTGTAGATTAATGTCAAAATTTTTTAGGAAGTATGCCTTTTGTGGAAGACCTGCTTAAACCTATTCTTCGATTGGCATAATGGAGAGTGACTAGGCATGTTAAAGAAAGGATCAATGCCATTAAAAGGTTGGGAAAATGAGTGGTGAGAGATTATTTCAAGGTACCTCCATGGTGGAAGGGCAAGTAGAAAATTAATTGGGATGTTTCTGCTAGAGTACAAAAAACATTATTTTTTTAGCCTTGAAGCAGCTTGAAGGAGATAAGACTTGTAGGAAGCTAGTGAAATTGGACAATATGAAGGAGATATTTAGGTAGTCTTCAATGATATAGTAGGTGAGCCACGATTAGCACTAGAGAAGAAGAAGAAACAGTCTAGTCATGGGAAGATGATATAATTGGTAATTCAAGAATAAAGTGTTTGTTTTAGATCTTTGATTGTTTTTGGTCATTTCTTAGTATAATTGTGAATGAACCTATTTGTATCTAAGGATTGTTTTTGAAGAAACCCTATTTTTTAAATAAGGTCTTATGCCTCTGCATGGAATGATGTTGAGGTAGACTAATTATGTTTCTCTTTGTATCTTTTTGAAATAGGGCATGAGACCCTTATAATTCCTAATTATCGATAATAAAAAAGATACTCATGACACAACTACTAAATATAAACTAAATGTCATGGATAATTTAATGAATATATTAACATCAATCCACATTATATTGATGCAATGTTATATATAATAAGAGATGAGTAAAAAAAATTGGACCAAACTTACATATGAAGTGTTTAGACCTATATTACTGATGTTATCCCTATCCATACACCTTTAGTGACCTATGTGACATCCATCCAAAAAATCAAGGCCTTAAAAAATATTTATACCTATTCCTAAATAGGAAACCTTTACCATCCTATGATGACTACACCTATTCCATCACCAACCTCACCTACTAAATACTCCCTTGAGAAAAATTTTAAAGCTTTGCATGCCAATGTATTGTAGCTAAATTAAGGTGCCAAGAGTTATTCATTTCATAGATTCAAATGCTTTTATCCATAACTGCTTATCCCTTTAGATAGTAGCCCATCATTTACCAACAATATTTGTATCTCCTAAATTCCATTATATGAATGTGAAGGTGATCTTAATCAACACTTTAGAATATTTCATGAAATATGTTTTGATTATGAATATAAAGACAAACTATTAAGCAAACTATTTCCAAGAAGTCTTAAGGACTATGAAATACAATGATTATATGATATATCTCTCAAATTCATAATACCATTCAACCCCTTGGCCCACCAATTCCTCACACATTTTTCTGTCAACATTAATGAGAAGTTATCATATGTACAAATTGATAATAGTAATCAAGGATCTAATGAACCAATCAATTACTATATACTTTGATATAAGACCATGCTAGCCAAGATGACTAATGTTATGGATGACAATGAATTACAAGATATATTCAAGCAAAAATTGCTAGCACTACAACATGAGTCCATTATATTCAAGAGATTCAAATCATTTGATGAACTATGCCATATAGCAAAGGACAAATAAGTCAAGTTAATAACTTTGAATAAAATCAATATACATCTACTTATATGACTACTTCAATAATAAAGTTTAAAATTAAACCAAGTTATAAGAACAAACCAATTGATAAAAAGAATAAGGCAAAGATTACATTCAATGCAGTGTCACAATATACAATTGATATCTCCACCAAAGAGGTACTTTCAATATTACCATCCCCTCCTCATGTATTACTAAAGAAGTTTCTCAAGTACAATATTATCACACTCCTTCCTCTATAAGAGCTTGATCCAAGCAGTCTTATACAAAATAACTACAATGGAAATGCATATTATGATTATCATTACATTATAGGACATTCAAAAAATAGATGTTTGAAATCAATGCATAAGATACATGATATTATAGATGACATCATTATCAATTTTGTCACCCTATAGAGGAATATAGATTGCTATATAATGGAAATCAAAAGTTGAATATCTTTAATGAAACATTTTCTAAATGTGAGATAATAGAAATTAAGTCTAATTTAGAGGTATGTCATGTATATAACATGTTTCCTCTACCAGTAATGAGTGAGCATCCAGATTCTAATAGATGTTATTATTGGTACACTTGGTGATAATTCACCATGGTGGATGATGATCACATTCAATGACAAAGAGATAGTTGATGATGATTGAAATTTTCATGTTCTCTTTATATGAGTCTATATCAATGCAAAACCCATATGCAATGTCATGATTGATAATGGTTCAAGTGAAAATGTTTGCATGATGACACTTCTCCATTACCTTGGGTACATGTGACAAGAAATAAAAGATACATCATAATTAGTTAAGGGATTATATGGATAAAAATGAAATTTCTTGGGACACATAATATTACCAATTTAAGGAGGATCTACCATATTGTCTACACCATTCCTAGTTCCACAAATTAATGAGGTATTTGACATGTTATAAGGATTCCTTTAGATAGAAAAACTTTGTGTAGTGCCATCTAAAGTATACCAATGCTTAAAGTACATACACTAAAATAGATTAGTCATAGTTACAGGTGTATAGTATGACTACCCTCTACATCTAGTGGTATCTTATTCCATATGTTTATCTATTTTAGAATATATCTTTCTATGACCTTTCTACCATATTTGGCTACCTATATCACTTACACATGTTACTAGTCACTTATAAATTATAAAGTAATACATAAATATGATAACATACTATAATGTGATATTGATACATGTGGACGGTGTGGACTCATTCCCTTGTTCTATGCTCCATTGATGTTTTTACTCTTTTACATGCTAGGATAATTTTTAATTGTTTATTATGTGTGGCCCTTGGCCTTATTTGATGTGACATCCTTGATGTCCATTTTTTGTATTTAAAAAATGTCTTGTTATATTTGGACCTTGGACTTATGTGTGACACTAAAGCTTGTAATTTTTTAGCTTACTAACATTGAGTGGTGCCATGATCTATATCATGCACTTTTACTACATAGTCTTATTTAGAGATTGTACTAATGCATGACTCATTGCTATTTTTATCTAGATATGAAACTTACATGCCTTGAATTGAATATATTACACACATTCCTTAATCACCCTAAGCATTACTATGATGACATATTATCCACATGTTCACATGATATTACATGATGTTATTTTTATACATGAGATGACATAATTAACTCTTATTTTGAGATGAGTGACTTATTCGATACAACCTTCATATCAAAATGAGGAAATTATAGTGGGATTTCCATTGAGACATTAGCCTCCATGAGTAGGAAAAAAAATAAAAGTACATATTTCAGAGATTCATAATGATTTAGATATCAAATGGTTCATATACATGATAGATATTGGCACATTAATAAAAATTATGGGGATATATGCCATACATATAAACTCACTTTAGAAACAATTGAACATATATTCATACACACTTGTTTGAATATGCATGGGCATATGTACATAGTTCATAGGAAAAGGAGTTATAGATTTCCACATACATATACACTTGAGATATAGGTTCTCAAATTCAGCATATAGATGTACAACATTTTATATAAGTTGGTATAGATTTGAGGGGTATGATACTAGTTCATACACATATGAAATAATAGATTTTACAATTGAGTGGTAAAATTTTGTCATTCCCCTTCACACATATCAAATCTGCTTTCATGATGGGAGCATGAACATTGTTCATTTTGTTTTGATCGTGCATTCTATTCTACATTGAGTGAAAATATAAAATCAAACATGTGTTCATGATGGGGGAATAAAAATTATTAATTCCCTTTAAATAATTCCTTTTTGTAATATGGAATTAACTTGAGAAAACTTGAGAAAATTTGAGAGAAATAATACAATTTAATCCAGAAACTATATGCAATGATTGATTCAATTTTTTTGAGAAAACATATCTTAATGGTTCTCTATTTTTACTATGTATTTTTTTGGGTTATTACATTGCATAATTATCCAAAATTAATTAGGGTTGATACATGTTTCTTTCCCAACCAAATATCTTTCATAGTTACACAAATATGGGGCATAGTCACCCCAACTCTCCATGTGCTTTAGCAAGGAAGCATAAGTTTATCAAATGATTCAACAAGGAATAATCATATCTAAAAAGTTTCAAGGGAAATATGGTTTTCACCAACACATAGGTTTAATCTAACCCTTTTTATTTCAAAAATTTAAAAATTATGTTTTAGATTTAAATAGTAAATTCATGGACATTGCTTACACATGATTGCAGGTTTTGCTATTAAGTGGAATGCATAATTAGAACTTCATAGCAAATAAAAAGGGTGTTATACAAACTCGAGTAGGTTTTATTCTTTTAATATATAAATTTAATTACTATAATAGAAAGGGGGAATTTTTAGATCCTAAAATCTTATCTTTGGTACTTGATAATGACAAGCTTGACACATGTTTACCACACATGAATTAAGCACATAAATAAGAACCTAATATAACATTTTATCACACATGTATGTTATCTTCTTATTAAACCCTTCCATTCTATTATTATGCACTATAATAACCTCAGTATATTTAAAATTAGTTAAATACCACAAATAGTCATCTCTAGACTCTTAGATTAGTTTGCCTTTACACAAGTTGGTTTTGCCATATTTGATCAATATTGGTAGTCAGTACTGATTTCTCTCAACAATGATTTTTTTAAAAATAAACCCGATTATTAGGGTCATGCCATTCACATATCATGTTGATGACATGATAAATTACCTAATTGGACTCATATATAAACATATCAAGGTCTCATTCGGAATAGAATTGGCACTTATCTAATATATATTTATACAATATTGCACATTGAAAAATGTGTCCTATTCTTAACAAATTGATAATATATCAGTAAGAATAATTTTTGACCAAATTTTGGCCCTTTAGGCCAAAATTGGGCACCCTTTTTTCGCAAAAAATGTATAAGTCTATACCTTTGTCCAAGTCCAATATGCAGGTTTTATTTGGAAGAAGTGTTCTTATACAAAGCCTGAAGTCTTTTACATAAAAAAACCCAAGTGTTTTCCTTTTGAAAGCTTTGTTCTTTAGTCTTTTGGATAAGTCATTTGCAATGAATTATTTTGGGTTTTTGTTCTAATCCTTTACTGAATTCCTTTAAACTTTTTGTTTGAGGCTTATTTCCTTAAGTGTATTTCTTTTAGGCTTTTCATTCGATGGAATTCTTTCGAGAAAATTGTTGAGACAAATTTTTTGAAGGCTATGTTGAAAATTTTATGAAGGAATTTTTCAATCTAAAGGACACTTACATTTTTTTTGAAGGGCACTTTCGCTCGATTCAAAGTTCCTGAAGGGTATTTTTTCCTTTTGGAAGGGTCATTTATAAATTTTTTGAAAGGGCCATTATAGAGTTCTAAAGGTCCACTTAAAAAAAGCTGAAGGGCACTTTCATTTTTCGAAAGGGACATTTTCATTTCTATAAAGAACTTTTTCAAGCTAAAAGATCACTTGAAACTTTCCTGAAGGGTATCTTTCTCACAAAAAATGGTCCACTTCAACTTTCCCAAAGGGTATGTGACAACTCTTTTGAAAGGCATTTCAACTTTTTCGAAGGGATGTCTTCAAAAGTCTGAAAGATTATTTCACGAAAAGGTGGACCATTTCAAAAAATCCAAAGGGTATCTTTTGCTTTCAGAAGATCATTTCAAACAGTTCAAAGACACTTTCAACTCTTCCAAAAGGTCACTTGCAAGAAGCTGAAGGGTATGTTTCCTTTCAAAAGGGGTCTTTTTCAATTTTTCAAAGGGTCATTTCAAAGAATCAAAAAGGGCCAAATAGAAATTCCAAAGGAATTATTTCAGAGAAATTGTCTGAATAATTCTTTTAGAAAACTTGAAAAGGTGCCAAAGTACATTTCCTTCGAACATTTTATCCATGAAAATTGTTTAAGGCATGAAGGACCAAGCAAGAAGTCAAAGGAAAAGAAAAAAAGAGATAAAACATTCAAACAAATTCTTTTAAAAAAGTGCCAAGATAAAAAAATTCAAAGAAACACCTGAAATGTGATGGCCCATAGAATGTAAATTTTAGATTGCAAAAACAAGCCATTGAAGTTTAAAAGGAAAAACTTGGTGGGAACCTAAAGGCGAAGATAAAAGGTAACAAGTGGAAATTAAAACCGAGGCATTTTGTTTCAGTTGTAACTTATTCAACTTTAACTGATTCAATTATAATTGAGGCTTTGGTTCAATATAATTCATTGTAACTGATCCATTTGGTGACATGGCATAGCTCACCTACTTCTCTCCCATGCAAATGTAACTAATCCTTTCAATATGACACGTCTCAGTGACCCTTAGACTTCCTTTAATTTCTCTATCTCTCAAGGCTATATATATGCATCTTCTTGGCTCATTTTCATATCCTCCACTGGTTATGGTGAAACTCTAGGTAGATTTGTACTTACAGAACTCTTGAATAAATAATACAAGTTTTTGCCACTCATATGCTATACTATTGTGTATTAGTTCAAATCATGTTATTCTTTTTTAGTGAGAGTTTATCTTTCCTAACCTATTATCTTTGATTACATACCAAATGTACAGAAAGAGTATTATTAGGACTAAGCAAGAAGTTGAAGGAAAAGAACAAAAGAGATAAAAGACTTGAACAAATTCTTTTAAAAAAGTGTCAAGATAAAAAATTCAAAGAAATACCTAAAATGTGATGGCCCATAGAATGTAAATTTTAGATTGAAAAAATAAGCCATTGAAGTTTAAAAGGAAAGACTCAATGAGAACCTAAAGGTGAAGATAAAAGGTAAAAAGTGGAAATTAAAATTGAGGCATTTTATTTCAATTGTAACTTATTCAACTGTAACTAATTCAATTATAACTGAGGCTTTGGTTTAATACAACTCATTGTAACTGATCTATTTGGTGACATGGCATAGCTCACCTACTTCTCTCCCATGCAAATGTAACTAATCCTTTCAATATGACACATGTCTCAGTGACCCTTGGACTTCCTTTAATTGCTCTATCTCTCAAGGCTATATATATGCATCTTCTTGGCTCGTTTTCATATCCTCCACTAGTTATGGTAAAACTCTAGGTAGATTTGTACTTATAGAACTCTTGAATAAATAATACAAGTTTTTGCCACTCATATGTTATACTATTATGCATCAGTTCAAATCATGCTATTATTTTTTAGTGAGAGTTTATCTTTCCTAACCTGTTATCTTTGATTACCTACCAAATGTACAGAAAGAGTATTATTACAAGTCCCTGTTAGTATTCCTTCTTAAGTGTATAGACATTTTAGAAGTGGTTTAAGACTATATTCCTTCTTGGAATTGTCTATTGCTCTCCTAGATGTCGAGTGCCTTCTTGAATCTAACATGTGAAACACTGATGTGACAATGCATAAAGAGTTATGGGTTTTGTGTGAAAGAAGCTTTGTTGGTCTTTAAGTAGTGTATTTTTAGTCAAATTGGGAGGAAATTATTCATTGGTGCATCACCATTTTATTTTCTTAGTTTTTTTCCTTACCCTTTTCATACACACATGATAGATTAGAGAGAGTTTTAGAGGTGCATCAAGGGGAGATTCATCTCAATGAAATTGTCACCCAAAAAAAGAGAGGTGCCCCTAATTTAGAGATTCATCTCAATCAAATTTTCACCCAAAAAAAGAGAGATGATTCCATTTTTCCACTTGGATGAGGAGAAATAAGCATATCTTCAAGGGTACAAATCCAAGAATCAATAGTTTTTGCCATGTCTGGTGGGACATCTTAATCCTAGAATATTGTTCAAGATTGGCACTAGTCTTGGCATTATTGAAGATTAAAAGAAACATATACATTCAGTACCTAGTAGGTCCATTGAAGAATTCAAGTCTTTGGTTGATGATCATTTCCTATTTTCCATGCCAAAGGTGACCACTAGATCTATTGCTAAAGGTGTACCCTTTGAGTTTGTGGAATCACCTCCATATTCCACCAAAAGGTACATATTTGTAAGTACTCATCCTTATAAATGATATTTTGTGTTTAAAGCTTCTAATTTTTTGTTATAGTCCATTCCCAATATCCATAGTGATCATTCACAAATGGCTAGAAGATAAATTTTTTATGCCTTTCACCAGGGCATCTCCCTTACATCTTGCCCAATATGATCAAATTCTAGGATCTACCCTTGAGCACATCAATAATATAGAAAAACTTTGTAATATTCATAATATTAACTAAGAAAATGTAGTTATTAGGTTATTACCCTTGTATTTCAAAGGAAAATTTTTGGATTGGTATGGGACCCTACCAGTAAATTCTATTGGCTCATGGGATGAGTTGTGGACTCTATTGATTGATAAGTTTGGGGAAAAGAGTGATCACCTATATTTAGTTGAGAAATTAACCATAATAAAGAGGGAACCACATGAAGTCATTCAATATTTTAATACTAGGTTCCAAAAAAATTAGGACAGAATCCTAATTCTTGTGAGTCCAATCGTAAACTATGCATTTTTATACTACTTAAAATCATTAAATAGTGAAATTTCCATGATGATTCAATCTATGGGTGTAAACACACTTATTTTCACCTATGAAATAGCGATAAATTCTAAGATTTTTCTTGTTTAAGTAAGAAAGATATCCCCTAGACCTCTAATGCCACTATTCCCTAATTTGCATTCTCCTAGTCAAAGTGCATTGACCACTTTAACTCCTTTTCCTAGTCAAGAAAAACCTTCCATTGCCCCTACCAATGAAATCCATGAGGTTAAAATCTTGCTCCAAATTTTTACTAATAAATTGGTTGCTCTTAAAAGGTAACAAACCCAAGGTTATAGGCCATGTCAATCCTACAATCAGTTTGGATAAATGAACAAACCTCCTTTTCATGGCAATAATCAGGGACAAGGACAAATTACCCATGTCAAGCCTTATCAAAGCTATAATCTTAGTGATATTTCATCCTCCAAAGCCCTTTTCACCACTCAGAATAATTTTGTTCAAGAACAACCCAACTATCCATCTTTTGAACATGGTCAAGAACAATTTGCTTATGCAAATGCAATGCACAATCAAGGTATGGTAATGTAAAGCAGTCAATCTTTCCAAGATTAAAAATTTGAACGATCCATACAAGGTGGGGTATAAAATGGACAACATCAGACTGATTCTACCCTTATAAATCATTTGTAGGGTGAGTTTTATGCCATTAATTTCTTGGAAAATACAAATAAATAGAATACTAGTGTTACCTACAATATTAGGTCCAAAAGGAGGGCTATTGATGAAGCTCAAGGAGATAATCAAGGACCTATTATGACTCCTACATCATCTCCTATGGTAAGTGGGTTTAACATAGCTCTTTAAATTCAAGAAAATTAGAGGATTCCAAATTTTAGGATAGTTGCTACAACTCTACCTCCTCAAGCTACATCATAAAGTGCAAATGTTCATAAAGAGAACCCCAAGGTGAGTAATCCTTCCATCAATGTGGTAGAACAAATGAAGAAGCTCCATATGAACATATCATTATGGGATTATCTATAATTACCAAGGTATAAAGATATACTCCAAAAGGAATTACATGGATTGAGAAAATAGGTTGGCCCATCTATAAATGATAATGTCATTTTGGTAAATAGAACTCAATCTATGGATGGTCAAGTGAAGAAAGATGAGAATACTCCTCATTTTTACCTATCTATAATTAATGGTGATTTCTCAGTTCATAATTGCATCATTGATAGTGGAGCAAGCACATCAATTATGCCAAAATGTATAGCAGATAAGCTAGGCCTCAAGTATGAGCCAATGACTAAAGGAGTTTTGAAATTGGATGGATCACCAGCCAAGACTTTGGGGGTAGTGAAAGGTTTGAATTTGACCCTTCATGCTTGTATTAATTTTTCAATTCCCCATGATGTGGTAGTAGTAGATTTACCTCCCTATTTTGGTTTTTTTTTGTCAAGGGCCTTTACATCCAAGATAGGTGGATATTTGGTAGTTAATTGGTCTTACATGGTGTTTAGGATAAAATATGGCACTAAGGGAAAAAATTGAGTCAAAACCTATTCATAAAGATCACTTGGAACCATATTCACCTAAGGTGTAAAATGTTAACTATGATATCATTGATGAAGATGAGCTTCATATTGACCAATCTCCATCATCTTTCCTTGAAGGAGTTTTTTATTTGTTCTTAGATGAGTGGGGAAATGAAAACTATGAGCATGATCCTTATAATTTTATTGAATAATCTAGTATTTGAGTTTATTATATGTATGAGAAGGGATATTTCATGCCTAATTTGATGAAGCCAAGTCATGATGTGAATGGCTTGTGGCAGCTTTTCTTTGATGGGTCTAGAAGCAAGATAGGGTAGGTGGTGGAGTTATGATGGTTTCACCTTCAAAGGAAAGGTGATTTCAATTCTCACACACCTATAATGTGATAGAGTATGGATTCCTCATTCATGGTCTTGAATGGGCAAGGAAAAGAGGTTTCAAGGAATTTTAAGTGTTTGGTGATAACGAGCTTGTTGTAAATCAAGTTAGAGGGCATAATTTGACCAAGAACTCCTTGCTCAAATCCTATAAGCACAAATAATAAGTTTGGGTCCTTATAGAAGATTTCATGGCTTTTAACATCATATATATTCCAAGGTAAAATAATAAACATGCTGATGGGTTGGCATCTTTTGGTGCTCAATTTGATGTTTTAAAGGGAATAAAAGAAGACAAAAACCAGCCCCATCTAAAGGAGATTGTAAGATCATCCATACTAGATAATGTCACCAATTGGTAGGTCTTTGATAGTGACCAGTAGATAACACTTTTTCTATAAGAAGAGGCTGAATTTTCTTCCAAGAATCAGTCTAAACTACAACAACAATATGGAGGATAGATTGTCCAACTAAAGTCTAACAAGCTCCCTAAAGGCCTGGTGACTCTTGAAAACATATTTAATGAATATGACCAGCTCAAAAAGGAGAAGGTAAGCATGTAAACCAAGAAAAATAAATATGAAAGGATATAAATCTTTAAAGATAAGCTACTTTCACTTGGGAAGGTATGCACTTGTCAAGAAAAACATGATTTCATTAAATTATGCAAGGAGTTTAGTGATATTTTTACATGGGAGTATAGTGATTTGAAGGGTTTTGACCCAAGATTGGATCAACACACTATAGATCTAGATGAAAATACAAAACCCATCAAGTAAATACAAAGGCCAATCAATCCCAAGATTGAGCCTCTCATGAGGAAAGAACTCACCAAACTGATCGAGTCCAAAATCATCTTTCCTATCAAGCATTCTTCTTGGCTGGCCAACTTAGTCCTTGTTAGAAAGATGAATGGGGAGATCAGGTTGTGTGTGGACTTCAAGGAATTGAATAGAGTGTATTTGAGAGACCATTATCCCCTCCCTTACATGGAGCAAATTATTTAATTTGTGGTAAGGAGTGAGAGGTTTTCCCTCCTAGATGGTTATTTCAGGTATAATCAAATTTTGGTGAAAGAAAGTGACGAGTACAAAAAAACCTTCACCAAATGGGGCACATATGCCTATAAGAATATTCCATTTGGATTGTCAACTGCTAGAGATACTTTTCAATGTGTAATGGATATGGATTTTCAAGGATTAATCAATGGCATTATATTGGTTTATCTTGATGATGTGACAATTTTCTCCAAAGATGCAAATGATCATTTGAAGCACCTGAGATAGATTTTTGAGAGGTGTAGAGAGTTTGGGATCTCTCTAAACCCAAAAAAGTGTGTGTTTGTTGTTCATGAAGGTAAAATCTTAGGCCACATTATTTCTAAGAAGGGTCTGTCCATTGATCTGGAAAGGGCAAGTGCCATCTTGGCATTATCTTTACCTAAACATAAGAAGGGTCTACAAATATTCTTTGGTAAGATAAATTTAATTAGGAGGTTCATTCCTAATTTTGATAACAAGGTCAAGCCCTTGACATTTATGCTAAGGAAGGATGAGATATTCACTTAGACAGGAAGGAGAAAAGAAACTTTTGAAGAGATCAAGCAAGCCATTGCCCAAGCCCCTACTCTTACAAGTCCTAACTTCTCCAAGGAATTCAACTCATATAATTTTGTGAATGAAGAGGTAATCTCTACCATGATTACTCAAGCTAATGATGAAATTTTTGAATAGCCTATTTCATTCTTTCTTCAAGGTTTGGAAGGCTATGAGACAAGAAACACATATGTTGAGAAATAAGTGTTTTTAGTCATAAGGAGTTTAAAGAAATTTAGGCATATGTTGTCTAATAACAAGATTCAAATTTTTTTGCCTCATCCTAGTGTGAAAGACCTTCTTTTGAGTAGACATTTAAATGAGAAAAGGATAGGTTGGATCACCAAAGTGATGGATTATGATGTGGAGATCAAAACAACCAAGCTAGTAAAGGGAATGGGACTATGTGAACATCTTGATTCAAAATTAAAAGAGCTAAGGGAGGTTGTTTTGGCACTCCATGATGAACCTATAATAGATATATATCCTACCATGAGGATTTGGACACAAGACATGATTCATTTCCTACAAAGCAGTGAGTTCCCACAAGGTCTTAATAGATCCAAAAAAAGGTACTTTAAGCTACAATCTATTCCCTATATACTTATTGATGGAGTGATATTTAGAAAGGAATTTTTAGGTGTGTTGTTGAGATGTATTCATTTGGATTAGATTGACAAAGTGTTGCATGAGTTTAATGATGGACCAGTTGGTGGTCACTTTTCTCCAAGAACCACAACTTCTAAGATTATGAGAGCTGGTTACTTTTGGCCTAGCTTATTTAAGGACACTCACGCTTGGGTCAAGAAATTTCAAAAGTGTGCTCTTTTTGATGTCAAACAAAATCTAGATATTCTACCTCTTTATCCAATCTAGGTTGAGCAACCCTTTGTGTAATAGGGTTTGGATTTCATAGGTCTGATCAGTCTTCCTTCTAGTGCTGGTCACAAGTGGGTGTTGAGAACCACTAATTATTTTACAAGATGGGTATAGGTTGTATCTCTTAAGGAGGCAAATTAAAACATAGTCCTAGACTTGTATAAAGGTATGGTAACCAAATTCTCAGCTCCTTTAACAATCATTTTAGATAATGCATTAGCCTTCTTAAGAATAAGGACAAGTGAATGGGCTTTGATGCATGGCATTTATCTTAGCACCTCCTCCAACTAATATCCCCAAAGGAATGGACGAGCTGAGTCCAAAAATAAAAACTTAATTAAGATCATAAAGAGGACTATAGAGGAGAATCAAAGGACTTGGCAACCAAGCTGAAGATAGCCCTTTGGGCTAATAGGATCACCCCAAAGAGAGCAATTGGGAACTCACCATACACAATTGTGTATGGAAGGGAGGCTAGGCTTCCTATCTCACTTGAGTTACCAACTTTAAACCTCACCTATCAGCTACAATTGATGGAGAATGAGAGCATGGGAGTTAGATTTGTGAGTTGATGGAGCTTGACGAGACAAGAGATCAAGCTATGCAAACCATGACAATTCACTAAGAGAAAATAAAAGAAGTATTTTGACAAGAAGTCCATGTCAAAGATTTTTAGAGAAGGAGACATTGTCCTAAAATGGGATGAATATAGGGCCAAACCTATAAATCACACAAATTTTGATGCTTTGTAGACTGGCCCATATGTGATCATACAGTGTAAACAACACAATGCTTTCCAAATCTCAAATTTGGATGGAGAGGAGCTGCATATCCCAATCAATATGATATATCTAAAGCATTGTTACTAAATTTGTCTTTTTGTTTTGTACATAGTTTCCTATTTTTCTTGTGTTCCCTAAGTGTTGATGCACATGTGTGAGTTTGTCCTTATCTTGTTTTTTTTTTCTAGGTCTTACTATTATTGTGTGGTGTGCTTCTTTGAGTTTGGTTTTAGCATAATCCTTGATAGTCATATTCAAGAATCCATTGACTCCATTGGCCCTAAGTTGGATAAGGCTACTAGTTTGGTCAGTATAGAAGGCATACTACCGCTACAAGTCACCAATTTATTGTCTAAATTTTGGCCCTTTAGGCCAAAATTGGGCACCCCTTTTTTGCAAAAAATGTCTAAGTCTATACCTTTGTCCAAGTCTAGTATGTAGATTCATTTGGAATAAGTGTTATTATACAAAACCTAAAGTCTTTTACATAAAACCCCAAGTGTTTTTATTTTTAAAGCTTTATTCTTTAGTCTTTTGGCTAAGTCCTTTGCAATTAATTCTTTCAGGTTTTTGTTCTAAGCCTTTGCTGAATTCTTTTAGACTTTTTGTCTGAGTATTTTTTCCTTGTGTATTTCTTTCAAGCTTTTCATTCAATGGAACTATTCCAAGAAAATTATCGAGATGACTTTTCTGAAGGGTATGTTTCAACTTTTTTGAAGGACTTTTTCAAGCTAAAGGACACTTACATTTTTTCCAAAGGGCACTTTGGCTCATTTCAAAGTTCCAGAAGGGTATTTTTTCCTTTTGGAAGGGTCATTTGCAAAAAATCCAAAAGGGCCATTCCAAAGATTTGAAGGTCCACTTAAAAATATCCAAAGGGCACTTTCATTTTTTTGAAGGGACACTTTCAATTCTCTGAAGGAATTTTTCAAGCTAAAAGATCACTTGCAAATTTTTTGAAGGAATTATTTTATATATTTTGTTTGAACAACTTTTTCAAAGGGTATCTTTCTCACAAAAAATGGTCCACTTCAAATTTTTTGAAGGATATGTGACAACTCTTTCAAAAGGAATTTCAACTTCTCCGAAGGGACATTTTCAAAAGTTTGAAAGATTGTTCCATGGAAAGGTGGACAATTTCAAAAAAATAGAAGGGTATCTTTTCCTTTCAGAAGATCATTTTAAATAGTCGAAGGACACTTTCAAATCTTCCAAAAGGTCACTTGCAAGAAGTTGAAGGGTATGTTTCCTTTTAAAAGGGGTCTTTTTCTCTTTTTCAAAGGGTCATTTCAAAGAATAAAAAAGGCCCAAATAGAAAGTCTGAAGGAATTCTTTCAGAGAAATTGTCTAAAGAATTCTTTCAAAAAACTTGAAAAGGTGCCAAAGTCCATTTCCTTCAAATATTTTGTCTGCAGAAATTGTTTAAGGCATGAAAGACCAAGAGAGAAGTCAAAGGAAAAGAAAAAAAGAGACAAAAGACCCAAAAAAATTGTTTTAAAAAAGTGTTGAGACAATTTTTTTGAAGAAATACTCAAAAGGTGATAGCCCACAAAACATCAATTTTAGACTACAAAAATTAGTCATTGGAGTTTAAAAGGAAATACTTGGTGGGAACTTGAAGGTGAAGATAAGAGGTAACAAGTGGAAAGTATAATTGAGGCATTTTGTTTCAGTTGTAACTTATTCAATTATCATTGATTCAATTTTAACTTAGGCTTTGGTTTAGTTATAACTTGTTGTAATTGATCCATTTAATGACATGGCATAGCTCACCTACTTCTCTCCCATGCAAATGTAAATGATCCTTTCAAGATGACACATGTCTCAGTGACCATTGTACTTCCTTTGATTGATCTATCTCTCAAGGTTATATATATGCATCCTCTTGGTTCATTTTCATAGCCTCCACTGTTATGGTGAAACTTTGGGTAGATTTGTACTTGCAAAAATCTTGAAGAATAATAATTTTTTTGACACTCACATGATGTACTATTGTGTATCAGTTCAAATCATGTTGTTTTTGTTTAGTGAGAGTTTATCTTTCCTTATATGTTATCCTTGATTACCTACCAAATGTACAGAAAGAGTATTGTTACAGGTCCTTGCAAGTATTATTTATTAAGTGTATAAACATTTTCAAAGTGGTTTAAGACTATATTTCTTCTTAGAATTATCTATTGCTCTCCTAGATTTCAAGTGCCTTCTTGAATCTAACATGTGAAACACTGATGTGACAATGCACAAAGAGTTGTGGGTTTTGTGTGAAAGAAGCTTTGTTGGTCTTTAAGTAGTGTATTTTTAGTCAAATTGGGAGGAAATTATTCATTGGTACATCACCATTTTATTTTCTTAATTTTTTTTCCTTACCCTTTTCATACACACTTGATAGATTAGAGAGAGTTTTAAAGGTGCATCAATAAGAGCTAGCCCCTAATCTATAGATTCATCTCAATGAAATTATCACCCATAACAAGAGAGATGATTCAATTCTATCGCTTGGATGAGGAGAAATGAGCATCTCTTCAAGGGTGCAAATCCAAGCATCAACAGTAATCACAAGCCAAGTTTAAATCACACTAGATCCATGTCAAATCAAGAATTTTCAAGTATCAAATCCAAATCATTATTTACATACATATAATGAATGATTATAACTCCACAATTAGATTAGGTGGGAGAACTATGTATAGCTTCATTTCCCTCCTCGAAGTATCGAATACATGGGCAATAGTTAATCAATAAATGGGGGTGATTGGGGTCATCCCATATCATTACACTTTCCCATTTTTTCAAGTATATTAGGTAAAATTTGGAATAAGAATTCAAATGCAAGTCACAATAATGACATGCAAAATCAATTCCAAACTTCCCTAAATACTCATGATTGGGCAAAGTAGGAAAAGAGAGTAATAAAATATCAAATGAAAACACAATTATACCTCACTTATGCATCTAAATCCACCTCCAAATGTAGTGATGTGCCCCAAATTGACAAGTTGAATGCTTGATATAAGATGTTGGATTTATTGATGTAGACTCAAAGACTTACAACAACAATGATGTTTTGTCAATAGATAATATTTGGCATGATATCATAAGTTTTGACTCTCATTCCAAATATGGAGATGGAATTAAGGAATGGATGTTTATATAAGAGAGGATGAAGGATTTCCAAAGAACATAAAATTCCTTGGATAATTATAGATCGGAATTCTCTAGAGAGTGTGGAGAATTATAGATTCTCCTACGAATGATTAATGATAATTAGTTGGTGATTAGGTGGGGATTAGAAAGTGATTTGTATTAGAAATTGGAGGGAGGTAGGATTGGAATTAAAAAATCCAAAATAATGGATAATTAAGGATTAGTGATAAGTGGGATTATTAATACAATGATTAATTTTCATGGCTATAAGGTTGATGCATGACAAGAGAAATGTTAGAAATGAGCAAATAGTGACTGAGGGATTAGAACAAATTAATTTTAGGATAAATTAGATGAAATTAATGTGATTAAGGAGTGACTAAATTTAGATGTATATATTTTCCCCCTTTTTTAAATGGAATTATGACTAGAATAATTAATGGTTTTTCAAAGAAGAAAGACATTCATGGATGAATGTTAGTATGTTAGGACAAATGATGCTCCCTCGAGGGCACATGCGGAGAGGGATGAGATGGATGACCACTCAAAAGAGGAAATGAGGGGAATGATATATGAATATAAAAAATGGGTTAGGATGTAATGAATATGAAAAATGAAATAACAAATAATAATATTGACACAAACAATGAGCTAAAAATTTAATGATTCCCCTAGCAAATGTAAGGGAGTGAAATTAATGATGTCATGGATTTGGACATGCCCCAAATGGTAATAAGTCATAACAAATTATAATAAAATTCCACTAGATCTAGATGTATCCTAGGTAAGGAAACATGTTGGGAGAGCTAAGAACTTGGATGATTGATAAATAAGGCAATGAGCTTTGGATGTATCCTAGGAAAGGATGCATGTCAGGAGAGCTATAAGAAGAAATAAGATAATTATTTGACTGATAGATTATAAATTTTATGGGTTTTATCCCAAATATTTTGTCAAGTGGAGATATAGTTGAGAGGATGGGTGATAAATGATAGGATTGAGTGACCAAGGGATAATAGAATAATTGGTTAATGTGATCGAGCTATCCTCGAACACCCCATGTGACCAAGCATTACCTACATAGTCTTAAAAGATCTCAAACTGATGTAGTTCTCCCTAAGAGGGAAGAATATAGTTATGGACAATAGAATAGATGAGGAATAAATGAAATGGATGTAATATACATGTTGTATGTGAATTATAGTGATGAATGTGTTTCAAGGTTATCAATCACTAAGTGATGATATTGATGATATCAATGATGTCCCTAACCTAAATGCATGTGAGGGAGTGAAAGATGATAAAGTGATGACCCTAGATGTGCCCTAATCAATGACATATAAAATGGATAAGCCATAAACTTTAAATTATGATGGTGTTCATGATCTTTAGACGTATCCTAGGGAAGGAGGCATGCTTTCGAGAACTATGGGTCTCAGATTGGATTGATTGATGATTGATAATGTAGCTCAAGGATTCGACTTATGTATGAATTGATGATGATAGATCATGATGATTAAGTATTTGATAAGATGAATTGGACTGGGTAGAGGAGTTGCTAGTTGATTGGATTGACATGCTTGTGAATGATTTGAAATATGAGATAGAAAAGATAATGGATAATCATAGAAAATGACATATTTACATCTAGACTAACATCAGAACCCCATGTGATTGAGTGTTACCTACATAGTCTTAAAATACCTCATGCCAATGTAGTTTTCTCTAAGAGGGAATAATGATGGGAGAGGATAGGATATAATATACGATGATGATGATGGATTGATAGAGATTTTAGTTGTTAGATAGATGATTTTACTCAAATGTTTGATTTGATGATGTTATTAATAATTAATTTAGGATGTTGATGATGAGATAAATGATAGATGTGTTGGAGAACTGATTGGATATTGGATTTTAGATTTTGTTGGCATGATTGGATTAGAAAATTGGATAGGTGATTGATGAGAGGATATAGGTGTATATTGTCTTAAAATATCCATCTATTCTTCATTGTTTCAATAATTCATTGATCATCATAGTCCAAGCAATCATTTTTAATGTAACACTAGTTAGTATGCACCATGATATTTATGGATCCATGATGATATTTTTCCAAATTATATTTTGGATGGACATAAAATACACAAAGATTAAAAACAAAGTGTACAAGTAGCATGCAGCATAATGTATGATTGGTATAAAGAACCAAGATGATGTGTTTGTCATATATTATTTCATAGATGATAAGGACAATATAATAAGACAAAATATTCACAAAATGCCTAATTAAAGACACAGATGCAAATAAGTAGATAATCATAGATTATTAGACATGAATATATACATGATAAAATAAATTTTAATGAGTCATACATCATCAAAGATCATACAAGTAAAACAGACTAGTATCTATATGTAGATTATGTGATTAGTGTCTTATCTATTATCCTAATGAAAGCCTATGAGACGAGTGGTTAGGTTATGATTCTATGTGACAATGATATAAAACATGAGGTTAAATCGGAGAGATGATTGCAAGACATGTTAGATAAGGGACTAATACACTTATTTTGATCAAATTTTTGCCTTGAAATGTGATGGGTTATGTGTTTTGGATAAGGTGTGCTTGAGAAAATTTGACTTAAGTACATAATATAGTTTGATTTATATGGGGTGGGGTAATGTAACCCTAGGTTTGACTTGATTTGAATTGGATAGGGAACTTAAAGACTATAATTTGATATGTTCTAGTTTTTAAAATAGTAAATATGTTATTTGACTAAGTCATAGTTGACCAATATTTGGATTGAAGACACTAGCTCAATTATGCAATTAGATGATATTTGTTCAGGTTTGGATGGGTTGAAAATGATAGCGATGATAATGTGATGTGATAGTGAGATTGAATTTTGCAAAAGAGGTGATTATGATGTGATCATTGAGAAAGATTATAAGATTGTGATGAGCGATAGGAAATGAGTTGGACTAAGTCTTAGGGGGTTGAAATGGGACATTAATGGAAAAGTGATGGTTATGATATGAATTTTGATTAAGATCTAGATGTAGGACAAGACAATTGTGATATTTTGTATTTTTTGGATTTTATGATTATTAGTTTTTGGCTTTTTGGGACATTTTTAGATTTTTTAGGTAGTTTTGGATTATGTATATACAAACAAGGGGTTGCTAGCAAATTAAAAACCAATCCTAGCAACTAGGATGGGGAATGATGGTAGATGGAATGATGAAATTATTTGGGTGATGATCAAAGGGGATGAGGGACAATGAGGAATGGACTATGGATCTCTAAGGACCATATTATGATAGAACCAAATGTCATGCCATCAGAATGTCACTCAGAGGATATGCCAAGATGTTTTAAGAACATGTCTTAAGTCATCTTCCACTCCCTTATGAAGGTCATGATGGGAAGAAAGGATAGACACTATATGATGGAATACATGATGGATAAAGATGGCACTAGATGCTTAGGATGGGTAAGGATGGTGAGAGGACCAAGATGATAGATAAGGATGGTTTGAAGAGAGGTGGTAAGATATGAATGTAGGGATGAAGTGGATTTTTCCCTCAAGTGTCAAGGTACTTATAGACAATGAATTATTTAAATAAGATGTTGTAAATTAATTTTCACCATGGTACTTAGCCAAGGTGCTAGGAAACTA
Source organism: Torreya grandis (assembly GCA_037957365.1). Taxonomy (NCBI): domain Eukaryota; kingdom Viridiplantae; phylum Streptophyta; class Pinopsida; order Cupressales; family Taxaceae; genus Torreya; species Torreya grandis. Next base: position 500,421 of record JARHVA010000644.1, on the reverse strand, counting down.
GTTTTCACCATTAAATAAAATTACGTTTTGTGTGTGTGTGTGTGTGTGTATTCATTTCTTTATGTTTTTTTATTTTTTAATTTTTTCCAAGAATAAGAATATGTACAATACTATACAAAAATGGGGTCATTTGATGTCATCTCTTGATGTTGGAAATGTGAGATATGCATGATGTTGATGACATTGATCTACAATCAAAGTCTATCTTAGATAATTATTGTGACCTTTCTTGACTTTTGATTTTTATTCCTTAGAATATCTTAGCCATGTATATTCATATCCCCTATGAGAGATGATGATTCTTGAGGATGTGGATATTAGGGTATGGTTTTTGATATGAATGTGTGATGGGTGATTGGGAGTTGAGACTAGTAGTCATGCATGCCATTATAGATGTTTGTTATGTTATTGATTTGTGCCATATGAAAAGAGTTATTAAGGGGTCCAAGATTTTTGAAATTTTATGTTCTTTGATCTAAATATTTGGAGGATTATCAACCATATTAATATTGATTATGGAGTCCTTTGGGTTTGTTGGTCTAATTAGATTTTGACTGCCCCTAGCGCCTTAAATAATATTTCACTAGAGGAATTTTATTTTTTACTTGGGTGACTTTGATTTTGTCTTTGGAAATCCCCTAACACCTCAAAAAAGTTTTGACTATGGGAAGATGACTTATGACTTGGCTAATTTTTTGACATAATTTATCTTTGACTTACTCTTGGATCAAATTTGACTTGAGTATTATGCTTGATTATTTAATTATGGATCCTGATAGATTTGGAATGTGATTTATTGCTTTGAAAAGGGTCTCGTGACACACATTCTTATTTGTCCCTATTGATGATTGTGATGAAGTGATTGTTAAGGTGAGGGAAGGGATTGATGTTGGATTAAAGTGGAGGTAATGGATTGGTGAGGTTGATGAATGGAATATAGGCAACATGATCTTCATATAGGGTAGTAGGAGGCTCAACTTTAATGTCAAGTAAATAATCCTCAAGATTCACAAAAGGTTCACTAAGGGTCATCATAGGACATGCATCAAAATTTAGAACAAATCCATTCTAATAATCATTAATTGAGATCTCATCTTAAAGTCACATAGTTATGTTTATGATATTATCATCTTGACATAGATCTATGGACGACCTTGCTATTGGATTAAAATAGAGATATCCTTAAAAAGGTGGGTGTTAGCATCATCTTTGACATCTATAAGGAATGAATATTATGATGTAGAATCCAATATGGATTCAGATGCTAATGATAGATTTGTTCCTAATGTTGATGATGTTAATGTTGAATATGACATTGATCCTAACATTGATGTGGATGTTGATGATGTGATGTTGGTATTAGATGATGTTTTGATCATGGCCACAAGGAGGTCTTATTGGATATTATTTTTCACATGTATCCTCTTCACTTTTCATTTGGTGACAGAGGTTTTAGGTTGAAGTGACTTTTGGAAATGAGGAATCTAATGTGATGGATAGAGGGTAGATGGTTGGTGAATTATAGGTTTATTATCAAATATGGGATTGGAAATGATGGGTTTTTTGCCTTGGACTTGGTTTAGAAGTGGAAGAGATTGATCATGATTAGGAAGTGGACATTTTTTTATTCATTCCTTTTATTTATTATACATGGATTCATTTGATTCATTTTTTTATTTTTATGTCACTATAATCAAGGAGGTCTTGGATGTAATTTTTTGAAATTTTGACATCTCTTAATAGAATGCCCTTAGGTTCTATGGTATTGATAGTTATTTAACCCTAAAATTATATATTGAGGTTATCTAGGGTTAAATTGGATAGAGATAGCATAAGTTACAAGGGTGACAAACTATCTATATAATAGGCCAATTAGATGCTAAACTCAGAGATAATATATGCTAAATTCATAGTGTTAAAAATAGTAAGTGTAACTATTATAGATATGGAAATGAAAAATAAGTAAAGTACTTAGTTAGTTCTGATGTTGACATAGTTCCATCTAGAACTTGAAAAAATTAGGCTAGAAGAGGGTTAGAACAATCACCAAATTATGGATTAAGTACCTCAAGAGCTACGAGCACTAGCATCAGTATTGGATGGTTGCATCTATAGGATTGGATTACAAAGTTGGTTAGTCAAATATTAGTCAATAAATCCATGAAAAATGTATAAAAACTTAAAAAACTAAGCCAACCTATTCCAATGGGGTTTAAAAATGATAATTAAGAAGAAATTTGAAAGAAAAAAATACCAATTACCTTCTTAAATGATTTCACCATCCAAGAGCAGCTCCAAGTTTGTTTTCCCCCTTGATATAGTGTTCTTGTCTTTGTCAATAATGGATACCAAGATCCTCCATTATCTCAAGACCACTGCACATAACCTAAGCTCAATATAATAAATCTAATATATGCCTATCAAATGAAGCTTGCACATAAAACACAATGATCAACACAAATAAAGATTGCGGAGATAATTTTACATTATAAGTTTACAATAATTTAGCCTAAAATGATGGTTTATGCCCTTCTATTTATAGATTTTTACAAATGGGATAAGATCAACCATGACCATCCATCTCAAGATTGAGATGTGTGGCCATGCATTGATCTAATATTTCCAATTTAATCCATAAATTTCCTCATAATGATTTGTGAAGAAGGGGCATTCATTAGGCATGGGTGCTTATAAACCTAATATTTATTGCACTTATGGCTTATGGATGCCACCCCATATATCATGTCACTAGGTGATGTAGATATTGAGAATCAATTTCCAATAATGAAATAATAAATAACCTGCACATAAAATCCACTTGAACTCTTGATTTGAATTAATTAGCTTAAACAAGATTAATCAATTTTAGTGTAATTCTTTAGAAATTGGTGCACTATTAATCAAAATGGTCATAAAGTCATATCACTGGGTCATAATTTGACTTGGTAGGAATTAGAAGGTGATGTTAAATACATATAGATCGTATTCTCATTTAGGATGTTTCCAACACAAAATAAAAAAAGGTGTATGATGTGTACTAATGAATTAGAAGAAAAGAGTGATCCAAGGTACCAAAATATGAAAACATCATTTTAAATTGAAATGAATTGATCAAAGTTAGGAATCACATAAAATATATTGCCCCATTTAGGGATACATTAGCTTAAATTGGTACTTTTACATGACAAGATTGAACCATTTAAGATGTTTTTTAGTGGTTTTGGTCTAAATTATGCATTTGAGTACAAATTGAGTAAGATTGACAATTTTAGCACAAATAGTTAGTTTTAGGATAAAAAATGAATTAAGCAAAATTAAAATAACACAGAGTAATGAACACAATAGATGCCCTGGGAAAACCCTCTTCTCTAGGGAGAAAAAGCTAGCAACATATATCTCTTATATATTTTAGGAATAAGAGCATAAATCTACTTTACAACATGGCCCAAGCACAAGACTGATTAATAGTAATGAAAGGTAGTGCCTTTCCTAGGCATGAATATATAAATAATATGGTTTCTCCTTGATAATAATTCACTTGATTCAAAATGTCAATCTACTATAGGTGATCGATTTCCTCCTTGAAGTGATAATTCTTCTTGCTTTAATCAGAATACCAAATGAAGTGAAAATGCCTTATATAAATACACATTGAGATGTCTCTTCATGAAGGGTCACCCCTCTTCACCAAAGGATACAACTTTTAATAATAAAATAACAATTCAGCCAGAGATATTTTAACATTAATATTATTTGAATTTGATGGAGAAAAATATCTCCCACTACTATAAACATCAATACTCCCTCTTAGATAGGGTGGTATTTTTTGAATAATCCTTATCTCAGAGATGTACAAGAGTTCACAACACGATATCATCCATCATGGCTACTCCCATGTATGGAAAGAACATGTACACAAGTTCTCATCATTAAATCACTCAATATGATGTCATCATCTCATCATGACATCCACCATGGCTACTCCTAGAGGATGGATAGACACATGTACAAGGAAATCATCATGGAGTCTCTCAACGTGATGTTGTCATTGAGTCACTCAACATGACATCCACCATGGATACTCCTAAAGGGTGGAACAAGGGATTTCACCTCAAATTTCTTTGTCACTGAGAAAGATGCATTAACAAGGGATTTCACCTCAAATTTCTCTATCATAGATAAAGATGCATTATCTCAAGTTACAAGAGATTATTTATGTTGAGTGTTCTTCTCAGCATGGGCTTCATTCTCCAAAACTTCAAGGTTGTCTTGAAAATGCACAAACTTCACTCTAGAGAGAGGTTTGGTGAGAATATTAGTTGTCTACTCATTAGTACAAATGTATCTCAACTAAATATCTTTCCTCAGTACCATATCTATGACGTAATTATATTTGATCTCAACATGTTTTGTTCTATCATGAAACACTGGATTGACATATAGTTTCACATAGCTTTGATTGTCATAATAAATAATGGTTAGATCTAATTATTTTCCAAACAATCTTGCAAGGAGCTTTTGAAGCCACACCACTTCTCAAGCTATAACACATGCTACAATATATTCTACCTCTATAGTGCTTAGTGCCACTAAAGACTGCAAACTGCTACACCAAGAAATCATTGCATACTCTAAGCTAAAGTAACATCTAGAGGTGCTTTTATGATCAGTGACATTCCCTGCCTAATCAAAATTAGAATAACCTTGAAAATTGAGATTTGTACTAGAAGTATATCTCAATCTATATACAACTATGCCATGTAAGTATCTAAAGATATAATTAACTATAATTAGATGAATCTACCTAGGTTCACACATGAACTGACTCAGAGCACTCACTACATAGTAAATATCTGGTCTAGTATTGACTAGATACATCAATGATCCAATTACCTACCTATGCATAGTAGGATTTACTAGACCTAAACTAGTTGTAGACTCACTTAACTTCTTCCAATTAGTTTCCATTAGAGTAAACATGTATTTACAATTCATCATCCCAAATCTCTTTAAGATGTCTATGGTGTATTTTCCTTTACTTAGAATAATATCATTGGGACTCTACCACACTTCTAATCCTAGAAAGTAATGCTTAAAACTTAGATCCTTCATCTCAAATTCATAATCTAAATCCTTGAATTTGATAATGAGATATTCTACTCCAATAAGAAATAGATCATCAACATAAAGAACCAAGATTAAGGCCTCACCATCAACTATCTTGAAGTAAATATTTGAAACAACATCATTCTTGGAAAAACCCAAACTTATCAAGTATCGATTAATCCTCTCATACTAAGCATGAGGAGCCTGCTTAAGACCATACAAGGCCTTCATCAATTTACAAACATGAGACTCCTTCCCATGAATAAAAAAACCATTAGGTTATTCAATGTATACTCCTTCAATTACACCATTAAGGAATATTGTCTTCACATCCATCTGATGTAGCTTCCATCCCTTAGCTATTGAAATAGAAATAATAGTTATGATGGATGTATAACAAGTAACTGAAGTAAAAGTTTCTTCATAATCTATTCCCTCATTCTAAGAGAATCCTCTAACCATGAATCTAGCTTTGTACTTTTCAATATTTCCATCAACTGCATGCTTGATCTTAAAAAGCCATTTGGAAAATACAACTAATTTTCCTTCAGGTCTTGGTACAATGTCCCAAACACCATTCTTGATGATAGATTGATATTATTTATCCATAGCATCTCTCCATACTTATTGACTAGATGCTTCCTCAACACTAGAAGGTTCAGACTCAATGATATGACTCATTAATGTTACATAGCCTAGAAACTTATATAGTCTTTTACTTTCTCTAAATGTGCTTCTAGGAGCTACAAAATTTTCTACTTCCTGCATTATTTTCTTATCTCATAGAGGTCTCTTTCAACCTATGATAATATCTCTTGGCCCATCAGTAGGCTCCAAAGGCTCAACTAGATCAATAACATCTTTTGGTTTAGTAAAATCCCTCTGAATCTTAGGAGTATGATCAACATCCATGTCCTGAGGAGTCTCCTAGTCTTCATTATCTATCTCCATGAATGAACCTTTAGACCTTTTGAATGCAACATCTTCTTTAAAAGAGACATCCTTATTGATCTCTATCTAGTTTTATCCTAGAATGCAAACCTTGTAGGCTTTTGATGATTTAATGTAACCCACAAATATTCCTTAGGATTCACACCTATGAAGGCTTATTTAGGAGTCATATTATCTAAAATATGATGAGGTCCATAATTCTAAACATACATTGTAGTTCTGGATGCTTCTACCCAAAGGAAGAGTTGAAAGTCTTGATCATGGATCATAGCTTTGGCTACCTCAATTATAGATCTATTCTTCCTTTCTGCAACTCTATTTTTCTATGGATTGTAAGTAACACAAAACTCCCTCTTAATCCTTGACTCAATATAGAAGTGATAAAAGTCTCCATAAGTGTATTCTCTTCAATTATTAGATCTCAAAACCTTGATTCCTTTCCTAAATAATTTTTTTACTTGAGGCTTAAATTCTTTGAATTTTTTAAGCACTTCTTCAAATTTCTTAGACTTCAAAAAATAAATCCAAGTCTTTCTAGAGTAGTCATTAATGAAAATTACATAATACAAAAAACCACTCAAGGATGCCACAGACATTGGGCCACATAAATTAGAATGAATAAGATCTAGAATACATTTTGATCCTCTTTCACTACTATGAAAAGGACCTTTAGTATTCTTACCCAATGCACATCCTTTACAAGTATCATCATGCTCTTGACTGAGCTTTGGAAATCCAATGACCATATTTTCCATGGATGGAAGAGCTCTGAAGTGAAGATAAACAAGTCTCCTATGCCATAGCTCACACAAACTAGAGGAATCATGCATTAATGCTTGAACTAGATGAATGGAAAGTCTATAAAGACTCTCTTGTTGAATACTAATCACTTGAGCTATCTTGATGATAGATTTATTTGGCCAAGTAAGAAATTTTCCTTTAGAAAATGTAACTTGATATCCTTTGTCCTCTAAGGCTGAAATTGATACAAGATTCCTCTTGATACCTAGAAAAAACAAGACATCACTCAAATAAAGAGAGATGCTAGAATCTAAGTGAAGAGAAGAGGCTCCAACACCTTTTAATGAGTAGAAATAATCATCTTTGATTATTAATTGAAGGTTGGTTTCTCTCTCCATCGATTTTGAAAGATGTTCTCTATATCCTATAATGTGACAAGAAGCACCATTATCAATCAACCATATGTTGTTATCGGTTGGGATATTGCTTAATAGGGATAAAATAAATAGAAATCCAATTGAATTATCTCTTTATTATTTCTAAGGAGAGACATCATCCACATCTGCAATAACAACATGTTGCTTTGGTCTTGTTGCATAATCTCTCGCATAGTGACCATACTTATCACATCTGAAGCATTATATATGGGAGAGATCCTTTTTTGATTCAGGAGCAACATCTGATTTCCTATTGCTATTCTTCTTGAAATTTCCTTTTTTACCTTCTCTTCCTTTCCTCTTTGAGGTTTGAGCAACAATAACTTGATTCTCTTTATTTATAGAACATCACCCATTTCCTCTTACTGCTAGCCTAGATTTATCTTGAATATAATCCACATAAAGGTGATCAAACTTGGATAATTTATATCTTCCACTTATACTTTGAATGAAGGGATCCTAATATTAAGGAAGGCCATTCAAAGCCAACACAACCAGATCTTGATTTTTGATCATATCTCTAATGGAACATAGTTGATCCTTCAACTCAATGATCTTCATGAAGAAGGAGATGATAGATTCTCCTTTATCCATTTTGATGTGGTGAAGTTGTTGCCTCAATGAAAGAGATCTATTAGTGTTATTAATATCATACATTCCTTGTAGAATCTCAAACTTGGCTTTGGTCATCTTCAACTTAGATATGATAGGCACAAGGTGGTCCTTCATAGAATCTATCAATATCTTTCTTGCCTTAGTGCCATTCCTCCTCCATTGAGTCTTCTCAACATCATCAGTTGGTTCAGGCACATCATTCTCCAAAAATTCCAAAAAATTATTTTCTTCTAGTGTAATAAGGACTCTAAATTTCCAAGAGGTAAAGTTTGATACACTGTCAAGTTTATCTTTAACCTTGAGATCGTTCACCACTTTTGAGGCTTGGATAGACTCCCTTGGAATGAGAAGATGAGTAAATAACTTTGATGCTTACTCAAATATAATAATAATCTTACTTAAACCTACTCTAATACCATGTTAGTTTTAGGATCAAAAATGAATTAATTAAAAATTACAAAAACATAGATCAATGAACACAACAGATACCTTGGGAAAACCCTCCTTCTCTAAGGAGAAAAACCCAATAAAATATGTCTTATATATTTTAGGAATAAAAGCAGAAATATGCTTTACAATATGGCCCAAACACAAGACTGATTCATAGTAATGAAAGGTAGTGCCTTTCCTAGGCATGAATATACAAATAATATGGTTTCTCCTTGATAATATTTCACTTGATGCAAAATGCCAATCTATTGTAGGCGATCAATTTCCTCGTTGAAGTGATAATTCCTCTTGTTTCAATCATATTACCAAATGAACTAAAAACACCTTGTATATATACACATTGAGATGTCTCTTCATGAAGGGTTGTCTCTCTTCACCAAAGTATATGAATTTTAATAATAAAATAACAAGTCAACCAGAGATATTTTAACATTAATATTATTTGAATTTGATGGAAAAATATCTCCCATTGCTATAAACATCAACACAAATAGTGTTAGGAATTGGATGTCTACATTTTGCCCTTGTTTGAGAAGGCATAATGATATATTTAGGTGAAGCAACATCTTTTTAAAGAAAATATTTGTCAAGAAAAAATGTAAATGACCCATGATGCCCCCTCGAGAGGACATACTAGGATGAAAGAGAAGGATGAACTCTCAAAAAGAGAGGGAAAGTGAGAGATTAACCCATGGAATAGATCACATCCAGATGAACTAATGCTTTCATACATGGTTACCATCAATGATCAAAATATAATTAGAGGTATAATGGGCCCTAAATATGGGGGGAATAGGAAGAATTTGATCCAAACATATAAGAGATACACTTTGAATTCACCCAATTTGAGAGTGTAAGCTGTGTGCTTATGACATTGATCAATCTTAAGACAAGTTACACTTTAAAATAGTGCCATTATGGGTATGAGTGGGGAGAGGTTGGAATTAGAGGAAAAGGAGAATGTGGTCTATAAAAATATGATAATAAGAGGTGCTTTAGTAGGGTAGATTTGATCATGATAAGATAGTTGTGCCCCAATAGGGCTAATTTGATCATGAATAAAGAATAAATAATGGTTTTGCCCCCATAGGACCGATTTAGATTTATGACTTGGTTCAAATGTTGTGCCCCATAATGGGAAAATTGGAAACCAATTAGCTCAAGGATATAATCTAAAACATAGATTAAAGATGAGTGGGTGAAATCATAGATGTGATGGTACAATGGCTTAGAAAAAGCCATAAAGAACTAGGTAGACAAGAATGCAAAGAAATGAAAATAAGAATGAAGATGGCTAAGATGACATAAGATACATCATGTATCTAAGCACTACCTACATAGTCCAAATAGACCTCAAGCTAAAGTAGTTCACCCAAAATTGGGAGAGAATAGAATGAGGGATGATGAAAATTGACAAAAGATTGACTAGAATCATGATGTATGTGAAGAGATGCACGTCTAAGCATAGAGTCAAGTTCTAAACCTATTGAGCCTATTTTATGCATAGTGATCTTGAGATCTATTCATCAGAGCTGTGTTGATGTTAAGACTTGAATCTAGAGTACAAAGTGCTTGCTATAGGAAAATAAATTAGGCATCGAAAGTATGAATAACTCATAATAACATGGCATTTCAAGTGCATGGAGCCAATTCAAATGTGAATACCTCTAACTAAGGATAATGGTAAAAAAAAGACTAAATCTAGAGTTACATATATTTACATTTAAATAAAAAATCAAAAAAATAAATAAAAATATAAACACAAATGAACCTAACTTAAAATCAAGATACGAACAATCAAGATTCAAGTAGGAACAAGAATGTTTAAAAATGAAACAAGTACAACTTAATTACATGAGATCAAGATATAAATAATCAAGATCCATGTGGACCATCAAGATGTTCTTGAAAACAAAAGAGAAGAGCAAAAATCAAATAGGGAAACATAAGACCAAGGTGAGACAAGAAGTAATACAAAGAGAAAAGGAGAAGAAATAAATGAAGAGCCTAGAAAGCACAACAAAACAATAATAAAATACAATAAAACACCAAGAAAAAATAACCAAAAACTAATAAAACTCAAATAAACACACATAAATAAAAACTAATTTAGTTTAGTTTAAAAATAGTTGTTCATGTACGTGTAGTAGAGGCATTACTTTTCACCACAATGTAACAAAGAACAAGGACACAAAAAATTATTCCCTAATTAAAGAGGAATAACCACAGAAGAAATAGGGGAATAAAATAAAAGGAAGGGATTAGTTGAGCTGACTCTAGTTGTAGGAGATAAGTGGACACTACCTACATAGTTTCATGGATGCATGGTCCAACATGAACTTTAGGGCAAATGTAGTTCTCCCAATAAGTGGGATAGAAGAAAAAGGTGATGACCAGAACATTTGATTAATGTTATAAAATAAAATGGAAGACTTGAAAATTTTGATTAGTCTTACAAAATAATAAGTTGGTGAGATGAGATGACTTACGAAATGGCAAGCCAATGGGACTTAATTTGCTTACAAAATAGAAAGAGCATGACATGGTGGGACAAGATTGTACATAATGTAAAAAAGCGTAAGACAATTTTTTTATTCTTTTATATATCTTTGTCTAATGTTTATGGTGTTTTTGGGATAAAATATGTACAAAGGGGACCAACTAGTCAAGGAGATGCTCATCTGAGAGTAAAAGTTCTAATAAATATCTAAGCTATCTAAAACGGCCCTCATGGATACAAATAATGGCCTAGGGAACTATCTAGGAGCTTTCATAATAGGTAAAGCTAGAAAAAATGGCACATGCTCATAAATTAGTGAGAGTGAGGATCCTAAAAAGACAATAATATTCACCAAAGACCAATAAATAATGATAGAACAGTGTGTAATACAAAATCAATCTAAAGAACCAAGCAATAGGCAAAGATCTTGAGCTGAAAAGATGTTTGTTAGGAATACAGAACATAGATCAATATTAATTAATTAAAGATAGAAATAAAATGCATAAAACACAACATAATAGAGACACATATTTAACATGGTTCACCTAATATGGGCTACATCCACATAAAAACAGCTGATCTTTCTTATTATTTAGTCTAATAAATGAAGGGAAAAACCTAAAATACAACCACTGCAATATCCTCTTCACTCACATTAAAGTTTTGATGTAATTAAAATGCCCTCATATCAAAATGAGGGTTACATATAGGTCAAAAATGCACAAACATAATTTTTATCATTAAATTTACAACCTTATAGTTAATGGTCTATATTTACTATGAAATTACAATATTTTATAGTGCATTTTTAACAAAATTTTGTCACCCCCATGGTGATCCTATTGGGGTCATTTCCCCCCCAAACCCCCTTGTCAAGAACTGGGCATTAAAATAAGATCAAGATCCACCATCCAACAATGTCTGTGTTCACTTATCTATAGAAGAAGCTACAAAATATTATCCTAGCTAAACTTCTTTGTAGAACTATCATCAAAGGTGTACATAATGATGATTAAACATAATTAGGATCATAATTTGTTGAGGGATAAAAGTGTTTAGGTTACAACAAGCACAAGACATAACAAATAATATGGTTCTCAAACAAAACGGTCTAAAGAATAGGGTCCAATAGATGGATGGTCTAGGGTGGGATAAAAAATGAGGTTCTCAAGGAGAATGGTAAAAGGATTATGGTTCTAAAAGAGAAAAACATAAGGTAGGATAAAACATGTTCAGAGTACCAATGATCTAAAATATTTCACTATTTAGAGTCGTGAAAGTAATAGGGCTCATGCGAGAGCAGTCCAGAGTAGTATAAAATGGTAGGATAAAATTACTTCAGCATAAGTTTCCCCCAAGTAAGGGGTCTTGTAGACAATGGTTCAAATTTTTTCACACTTAGAACCTTGTAAGGTGCATAATGTTCATGAGCTCTAAAATTTCTTCACCATTTAAATTATGTAGTCGATATGCCCCTGATCTATAGTTCACCATGATAACATAAGGTCCCAATCAATTAGGCTAAAACTTATTTTTTTCTTGTATTCAACATTTATGTTCATTTGGTTCTCTTTCAATACCATATTACCAATCTCAAAATCTCAAGGGAGAATGCACTTTTTATAGCTTTTTTATAATCTGTTTTGATAGGCTTACAAGTTTTCTAGGGAAAAAAATGCTTACCATCAAGAAGTTATAGCTCTTGCAACTTTGAGACTCTATAGTCCTCATCATCTTCAATATACTCTAGTGATACTCATAATGATATAATCTTGATCTATATCAAGATAATATCTTATGTGCCATAGATAATGGAGTATGAAATGGCTTTTGTTGGGGTTCTATGACTGGTGATGTAAACCCAAAGGGTAGGAAGGATTTACAAGTGCTAATTATGACTAGCATCATTGAAAATCTTCTTTAAAATGGTTACAATGGTTTTTTTTTATGACTCAGCTTATCCATTCAATTAAGGGTTATATGGATTTGATTTCTTGTGCTTGATCTTGAATTTTACACAAAGGTCTTTGACATCTTTATTTACAAAGGATATACCATTATCAGATATAAGGCAAGCTGGGATGGCATATCAACAGATGATATGGTAATTGATGAATTTATCTATCTATTTCCTAGTGACACAAGTGAGAAGAATAGCCTCAATCCACCTAGTAAATTGATCTATAGTAATCAGGTTATGTTTATGTCCATCTAAATATGTTGGGTTTATTTTATTGATGAGATTAAGGCCCCAAGAAGAGAATGGCCATGGTGCTTTGATCAGTTGTAGTGGTAAAGAAGGTGCCTATATAAAATTTTCTTTTTACTAACAAGGAACATATTTCCTTACATAATTACAAGTATCAATCTCTATTTTTTAGCCAATAATAGCCTATTTTGAGGAGTTTATTTGCTAAGACTACACCATTGGTGTGGGCCCTACACATTCCTTCAGTGTTAGCTTGGATTATTCTAAAGATAAATAATGAAGAAGTGTTCCATCATAGCCTTTAAAATAAAGCATACTTCTAAGGAGGGTATAATGTGATAAATGGTGAGGTAAGAGTTTCCATCTATTATTGGATAAGTTGACTAGGAAAACATGATCATGGAAGTAGTTATAAAAATCTTGGAATCATGGTAATTTAGGTGGGGGATTGGGACCAACAATAGTGCATACCCTTTCAGAATATGTTATAATATGTATAAGATGAATAATATTCTCAATCAAAAACTAATTTTCTTTAACACTACTATCAATCTGTACCATGAAATGAATCATTGCCATTGTATTGACAAATCTATTGTTAGCCCTCAAAACTTGTTCAAATAGAGATTTTAAATGACCTTTGAGATTATCAATAAGTTATTTGTAAAGAACAAGCTTGTCATCTCTAGTTTGATATTGATCAATATTTGATTGATGATCAACTATGAATCACCATAAACCTTTAAACTTTGAATATCCTACTATGTAGCAAGGTGAAGCCCTATAATCAATGCCACATACTTGGCCATATTATTCACATAATGAAATTTTATATGAAATGCTTTGGGAATCAGATGCCCCTAGGGTGTAATCAACAATATGTTAGCTCTAGATCCATGGGATGGAAAGGATCCATCAAAATATATCCTCCATTGTTCAAGTTATTGTGATGCTTATTCTATTGCCATAATAGAATCATCTAGAAATTCAAATTTAAGCAGTTGAGTGTCTTTAATAAGGGCTTCTACAAGTTGATCAATTATAACCTACCCATTGACTTCTTTATGATTATAATACTCAATGACAAATTCACTTAGGAGCATAATCCACTTAGCCATGCATCCTTGAAGAGCTACTTTAAACAATAATAATTTAAGAGGATCCACCTTGATGATGACAATAGTTTTGTTATTTAGCATATAATGTCACAATTTTTGGGTAGAAAACACCATAGCTAAATGTGCCTTCTCAATAGGCATATAACTGTGTTCATAAGCCACCAAAGTAAAACTTAAATAGTAGACTACATGTTCTTTACCTTGAGCATCATATTGGGCCAAAAGTGGCCCCAATGTATGTTTTATTGCTGATATGTAAAGAAGTATTGGTCATCCAGGTGTTGGCAGTCTCAAGACTAGTGGATTGGAAAAATATGCCTTGAGTTTCACAAATGCTATTTGACAATCTTCATCCCATTGAAACATGATCCCTTTCTTCAAGAGATGGGTAAATGGGTGGCACTTATCTACCAATTAAGAAATGAACTTGCATATAGATTGGATCTTTCCTTGTGGGATTCATAGTTGTTTAAGATTATTTGGTGGAGGCATTTCCATAATGGCCTTGACCTTAGTAGGGTTGACTTCAATCCCTCATTATGATACAATTAACCCTAGTAATTTCCCTGAAGTGATGCCAAAGATGTATTTTTTAAGATTCAAGTGAACTTTATATTCAAAAATTCTCTCAAATATTCTTTGTAGAACATTAAGATGTCTAGCTCTTGTTCTTGATTTTACTAGTATGTCATCAACATAATCCTCAACAATATCATGCATCATGTCATGGAAGATGACAATCATGTCACGTTGATATGTGGCTCCAACATTCTTTTAACCAAATGACATGACTTAGTAATAGAAAGTTCCCCATGGAGTGGTGAACATAAACTTATGTTGATCTTCTTGGGCTATCTTGATCTAATTATATCCATAAAATTCTATCATTAAATACAACATCTCATACATAATAGTTGAGTCGATGATCATGTCAATGTTGGGTAGAGGAAAATCATCTTTGGGGCATGCTTTATTGATATCTATGAAATTAGTACAAATATGTATACCTGGGGTCTTTTTACTGACTATAAATATGTTAGATATCTATTCAGAATAGTCCAATAGTCTGATGAAGCCTACTTCTAATAGTTTCTCTAATTTGGCTTTTACTAAGAGGGTAATGTATGATGCATCTTTCTTAATTTTTGCTTAACTAGTTTGGCATTTAGATGAAAAACAAGGTGATGTACTACCAAGTGTGGGTTTAATCCTAACATATCTAAGTATGACCATGCAAAATATCTCTAAAATAAATCAAAATGGATATAATATGTTCATGTTCTGATTCAGTAAATGAAGCTCTAAGATAAACAATTTTGGGATCATCGTATGTTCCCAAGTTGAATTCAATTGTGTTTTCTACAAGAAATGTGGATCCATCTTATAAAATTATAGGAAAGGTATGATCATGATCATCTTATTCTGCTACATCTTCTTGTTGTTCCTCCCAAAGTTCTAGATAGTGTAATGAATCAGAATCCACCATCTTAAGTAAAGACCAAGTAGAAAAAACCTTTGGAAACTCAAGAGTGAGATGCTCAAACATTTATTGTTGTTTTGAAGAGATGCTTGTACTAGATTAAAACTTGGGCTAGATGAACCTTATACATCCTTAGGGGATGAACAAACTTTTCGAGCTGACATCACCTACAACATGTGTTCACTTAAAGGCTTATCTTTTTCTTTACTTTTTCCTTGATCGATGAGAACCTCAAAGAGATTTTCACCTAAAGATCTTGATGTTTCATTTTTATTATGACTAATAAAGTTTATTTGATCTTTAAAGTAGGAAAAAGGATCTAATGAAAAATCAAAACCTTGTTTATGATCACCAATGGGCAATCCATCTCATAGGCCCATTTATTCTATAATTGATTCTTCATTTTGAAACTCATAAATCCATATGACCAAAATTTATTGGTCCCAATCAATGAGTTTGGGATGGCAAAAACATATAGAACAATGAGGGTTTGCTTTAGGATATGAATCTCCAATAAAGGTATGGGGTTCTAATTCAATAGGGGAAGCTCCAATGGTAGATCTTTCTTTAAGATAGGAAGCTCTAATGTTGGGATAGGTTCTTGCTTCAATATGGGAAGCTCTAATGGTTAAGGTTAAAATTGCATTAGAATCAAATAGTTCTATGTTAGAAAGCTCATCAAAAAGGTTATAATGGGATGCTACATCACTGCTAGGAGTCTCCTCACTAGTCAATTCAAAACAAACACTCTTTAAAGTTATGAGGTCACCCCTAGGCAATATAAATCCAAGACCATGATTCAAATGAGGTACTCCAACTGATAAGGGTTCTAGGATTCCTTATAGTTGTGGGACAAGGAATTTTCCTATATAATCAAGATGATCTATGATCTAATTAGGGATAGGATACTTTGGATTCTAAAATCAATCAACAAGGCCTTGAGAATATAACTAGTCTCCCTCAGTAAAATCCTCTTGATCTTTCTTTGGCATAATAACAGGTACAAAAACCATAGATGGTTTTCATTGTTTCTTCTTCTATTTCAAAATCATTATGGTTACATTAGGATTATTTGAAGGTTTAGGTTTACCAAATGTTTTTGGATATTTATGAAACTTTTTAACATGGAAGGCATCCTTAATACTATACGTGGAAATGCCCACATCTTTAATAACAACCTGCTCTGCAAGAGAAATGAGAAATAGATCAGTCAAAGTGGAATTGAGATCACTAGGGTTGATATAATTAGATGGAGTTGGATGTAAAACTATAGCCTTGTTATTCTTCATAATAAATTCAAAACCTAGACAATAGTTATAATTATGGAACTCAACCTCGAGATGTTTGCAATACTCATAAGGCTATTGATTGACAAGAATAGTAGCCTTGATCCCATCATGGTGAAAATTCAAGCACTAATGCAGGCTGAAGGGAATGACCTGTACTTCATGGATCCAAGGATGACCAAGAAGTATGTTATAAAGTGTCCACTATATGAAGTAATTTATGATGTGAAATGGACCCAATAATGATTGGCAACCAAATAATGCCAGCAAACTCCCTCTCAGCTTTCTCATAAGCCTTGATGGTGATCATCTCTAGATGAATGTATTTTAAAATGTATCCCAATATTTGTACCAAATTAAGAGTTATGATGTTCATCCCTGAACCATTGTCTATAAGAACCCACTTGATCTTATGATTTTCAATTATTACTTCAGTGTATAGTGGGTTATTATGGCTTGGTCTAGGTGTAGACATGTCTTTTTGATCAAATGTTACTTGATAAAATGAAGACAAATGTTTCATAAGGTTCTATAACTATTTAGGATTTATATCATTAATAATAGTGGATTGGTGTAAAATATTATTTAAGATAGTTTTATGGACTTTAGACATCTGCAAGAGATCCAAAATGGAAATTTGTGTAGGGGTTTTACTCAATTGGTCTGATAGACTATAAGGCTTTTCAACATTAGGATGAGATGGATTGGCTTTGTTTGGAATTATAGGTGGCTTTGGATCCATTATCGTAATGTTCATATTAGATTATATGGAAGAAGTAAGCAAAGGACCTTGGAGAGTAACTCATAAGTGTCTAGTTGTGATTGCACAATCTAAAGGTGGTGGGAAGCTAATATAATTAGAAGACAAATGCAAAAGACCTTGGAGGGTGACTCATAAGCATCTAGTTGCATTACTACAATTTTGATTTGGCAAGGAGCTATTATAATTAGCGGAGGGGTGTTATCCAAAAATAGTAACCCATGTAAATAGAGGTGCAATATGATTATGTGAACTCAATGTGGTATTACTAGAGGGAGAGGGTGTTGATCCTATAATAATGGGTCTCATACTATGATGATCATGAGATGGTTCATATGGTCCAATAGTAATAGTGGAAATATGCATTGTATAAATGTATCTCATGATGTTGTTATAGTTGTAAGGCATGTTGTTGTAACACAAATTATTAGTATGGGTATTATGATCATGATTATGTTCATGCTGATTTTGATTTTGACCTTGATTCTAGTTTTGATTCTACCTCTATCCTTGACTTTGGCTGTTACTTGATGGTGGTTGATTTTGTCAAGGAAAGGGGCCTTGTAGATTCTCATATACTAATTTATGTCCTGATTAGGGGCCAACTTAATCTCAACCTTTCCACTCTCAATGAGATCTTAAATAATATGTCACAATTAGACATAATGATAGGCACCATGACCAATAACACAATGAAAGTTACACCATTCATTCTCTTTGTACCAATTTGGTTTTAGTTGATCTTGAGTAAATGACCTTGGTATTGGCCATACAATCAGGTTAGTTGCTATGAGCTTTAAAATATTATTTCAATTGGTTCTCCTAATTTGATAAAGACCCTAAAACTACCTTGGTTTTTCCTCTATAGAGGTTGTCTACAAATTAGGTGGTGGACTAAGAGGAGCTAATTGTACATTTGGGACTGGTAGAGGTTGCACCATTTATACATACCTTATTTCAGTCACCCCATTTCCAACCATGTTCTTGTTCTTGTTAAAGCCCTTAAGTTTCTCTTGTGTAACTATTAGACTAAAATATTGGGTTGGATTTGAAGTTTTACCCTACATAAAAATCTTGACAAGGCCTTTGGTAATAAGAGCCTTCTCAATATGCACCCCTTTGTCAATAATTTCTTCAAATGCATTAGCACAAGCTAGTCATAGATTGTGTGCGACCTCAGGATGTAAGTTATATGAAAATATGTCCACAAAATAGTTGTCTAGAAAATTATGTTAAAAAAGACCCATTAATGATCTCCATATTTTTAGGTATGCGGCAAAGCTCTCTCCATCATGTTATTTGGCTTTACATAAGTCAACAATGGTCAATTCATGTTCAATGCTATATGAGAAATGCTTGATGAACTTTTTAGATAATTAATTATGATTCATAACCAATCCCTTGGGTAAGTTAAGTATCTAATCTAAATCTTTCCCCACTAAACTTTACAAGAATAAAATCAAAGCAAGTACACACTACTACAAGCAACAACTTGGCATAATATGAAAAATGCCTAAATGTGTTCATGTGGGTTTACCTTTCGTTTGTATTTATCAAACTTTGGTGCCTCAAAATGAGATGGAAAGGGTAATTAGATAATAGATAGATCAAATTTATATGGACATATCTTGTCTAACTTATATTTCTTAACTCTATTATTCATCTCCCATCTTGTCACAATTTTTCCATGCATGTTTGGTGCATTCATCGGTGGAACATAATTCTATTGGGGTGGTATGTACCCCTGCTACTATTAGGGTGGTATGTTCCCATATTGTTTTTTTTTTTGGGTGGTATGTGCCCCTATTGTTTCATGGATTTGGTAGGAATGTACATGTTATAATCCTCAACTTGGTTTTGGTTCACTCTTTGAGTCGAGTAGGTAAGCAGTTGATTCCTAGGAATATGTTACCTTGAATCAACCATGTTCTACTATTTTTTGGAAGTCCTTTATCTATTCACCATTATACGTGTTGGTTTAGATGGACTAGCCAAATTGTCTTGAGGGATTTCCTTAATTTGAACCAATTTTTTGTGTATCTCCATTTGTAATGTGTCAAGAGGTTTTTGATGATTAAATAATGTGTGTTATATGTCTAGCAAAACATTTTGCAGAACCTCTTGTGTCTTACTCTGTTCATTTGAGACATATTCATAAATTATTGTTGTGTTCTCAACCATTTTTTTTTACGTAACTTCAATCATGTTTCCTTGTTCTTTAGAAGCATCATTGTGGGTTGAAGTAGTAACTAGAAATTTTGTTAAATCTATGATAAGCTGATCAGCATACCATGCACTTATTTTCTTAATTTTGGTGATAGTATCTTGATCAGTTGGTTTTGACTCTATAATTATTTATTTTCCCTTATTAGAAGAAGGTATGTTTGATTGTGTAATGTTTTGGAAAACTTGCTCTCATTGTTGTTTTCCTTCTCTAAATAAGGTGTGTAATTTCTCCATAAAAAAATTTGAGGGTAGTCTAGCACTAGATTCTATCAACCTAAAGAGTGTTTTATATTGGTTCTCTTGATATTCAGTATATTTTTCCTCAGATCCTACAGTTATAAGAATGTCCTCAAAGATAATGGAATTGTCTTGACCATCATAATAATGCTCTTCCTCATAACTAGGGTCGTAAGGAACCCCACTATGAGTGAACCTTTGAGTCATGTCTAAAAAGGGTTTCTCTATACATTTGAGTAGATTTGGATTAATGTTGTGCAAACATTTAATCAAGTTATGGATTTTGATCTTTCTTCCAAACAAATGACTAAGTTACAAATGAGACTATAAAAGGAGGGTGACTTGGAACCACACACAATTAGAAGAATGTGTTCATGAATTTACTCAACCTTGGGTAGGGTTGAAATCATATAAATCAGAAGAGGGTATGATAACTCAAAAATCTAAGGTGAAAACGAGTACACTAAAGCCTAGATTTTTGTGATATGTCAATACCATAAAAGCTAGTTTAAATTCAATCTGTTACTACTATAAAACTATAATAAATCCATTCATATTAGGAAGGAGATAATACCAACCAAGAAACTCATGATATGAAAACATGCAATAATTCTTAAGTAAAAAACTAGAACCAAATGAACAATACAACATTTCCACATGGTAATAGGAATGGTAGTATCAAATATGTTCTAGGACTCAAAGCGTGAGTGATACGTAAGATGGCTTACATCCACCAATGATTAAAATTATAATGAGTCTATAATCAACCCTAAATACAAATTAGAAATTCAACCTAAGTTCCCTCAAGTCAAGTGTAAATGGCAAACCCAATTTAACACATCAACCTTATAAACTTAGAAAGGTGTAATTTTAAATTTAAATTATCAATTAAGGACTTAAATAAAATTTGGAAAGTGGTTTAGACTTAAATGGATAGAATAACTACAGAAATTAGATGATATTATATAATGTTTAAGATGATAAATTTGAATAAAGAAAAGATTGATTTTCACTTAGCTAGCATAACGCCTCTTTATTCAAGAAATAAATGGACAATGTGTTTGGTTATGATGTTTGTTTACAAGAAATTTTTGACTCAAATTAAGACCAAATAATCTAAAACCAAAATAAACAAATTCATCTAAGTAATCATCCTTCCCTAAACTTATAAGGTTGCATGATATTGTTGAAGTTTGTCTTTATACGTGCACTTGAGAATAAATTAAGTGTTCATCCAAAATAAAAGTGCATTATATGGTAGGGTATTTTATACCCCCCTTATCTCAAGTGACAATATTATGACATGGAACTTGGGGCATAACTCACATCACCAATATTTCTACAACAAGTGGGGTTTGTCTAAAACTCTACAAGTTACAACCATCTAGATTGATCCCATGTGTACCAACTTTCATGTTAGCACATAAGAGAAGAAACACATCAATTAGATCCACATCAAATGGTTTGTTGTGAAAATATCTTGTCTTTTTAAAAACCACTACATCCATTACTTAGTGTAGTGTGATGTCTAAAATTATCATACATTCAGGGCTTAGCTTACCACTAATAGAGATAGTTAAACCACTTGACCATCATCCCAGTAGGATGATCCCAATTTATATACCCTCCATATAGAGGGGTTAAAGATTATACCAAGATATGAAGTCTTGAATCAAAATTTCCCTATAGAACTTGTGGGAGGTAATGAAGTCCCCTTCGTAAGCCAAAATGCATGAAATAAAATCTAAGTAAAAAGGCTTTACAGGTTATTTTTAGATCACCCAAACCATACAAATTTTGGAGAGATCCTAGACAACTTATTTTTTATGCCTTGTACAAAGACACAATTTTAAATGAAAATGGTGATTTTTATCCCACAAGTTCCCTATAGGGAATGGGGGGAGAGCATACATACACAAATTCCTTTTTGCTCAAACAATTTTAATCAAGCAATGATAGATGACTTATACAAAACAAAACTTTGAGGTGAGTTTGGTTTTAAGCACTAAATTAAAGTGTTTAGTTATGTTCTTTGGCCCCTTGGACTTAAGTTGCAAAAACTTTGGAAAAATAATCACAAAACATTCAATATAAACATGCAATTTTTTACTTTTAAACTAAATGGAAAGATTTCTAATTCTTTTTAAGCACCAAAAAGAGGTTAAAAAGACTTAATTAATCTCAAATTGATCACTTTCCACTCCAAACTAATCTTACATACAAAGTTAGAGAGTATTGTTTAGCTTTGAATCACTTTTTGCTTTAAGATAAGTAACGTCAAAAAACATGCTCTCAGGTCTATGTTTTTTTTAAAACACAAAGACTAGCATTGATCACTATTGATTGGTACTAATTCTTATAAGACCATCACTAGTAGATACCCAACCATGGATGGTAAAAAATAACTTCCAATGGTCACCTATGAACTTGAAGGCAAAAACGTTATGCTTAAATTTTTTTGTTAAGATAAAATCTCCAAAAATTAAGCTTTTGGGTCACAACTATGTTCAGATCAGAGACTTAAAAAATCTAAATCATTAGAAATAAACTTGAATAAAACAAAATGCAATTTTTTATCTATATTTACCCTATAATCCAACCAACCATGAATGGACCTAACCATTACTGATCACTAAGAACCGTCGATGGTCACTATGTAACCTGTATGTGCACAAAAAACATTAGAAACATATGAAAATGAGCTAAAAAAATGATGTTTAAGGACTTATTAATGACTAAAATGAAAATGTAAAATTTACTCAATGTCTTCCTTGCTTTAATGGACTCTATGGTCCCATCGAGCATGCTAAGATGTAGGATTGGATTATAAAGTTGGTTAGTCAAATATTAGTCAATAAGTCCATGAAAAATGCATAAATAACTTTAAAAACTAAGCAAAACTATTCTAATAGGGTTCACAAATGATAATAAAGAACAAATTGAAATAAATCAATACCAATTACCTTCCTAAATTATTCCATAATCCAAGAATGGCTCCAAGCATGTTTTTTTCCTTAATATATTGTGTTTGTCCTTCAACAATAGATGCCAAGCTCCTCCATTATCTCAAGACCACTATGAATAACCTAGGCTCAATAGAAGAAATATAATCTATGCCTATCAAATTAAGCTTTCAAATAAAACACAATGATCAACATAAATAAATATTGTGGAGATAATTTTGCATTATAAGTTTACAATAATTTAGCTCAAAAATGATGGTCTATGCCCTTCTATTTATAGATTTTCCAAATGGGCTAAGATCAACCATGACCATCCATCTTAATATTGAGATATGTGGCTATGAATTAATTTAATACTTGTAATTAAATCTATAAATATCCTCATAATGATTTGGGAGGAAGGGGCATTAATTAGGCATGGGTGCCCATAAACCCGATATTTGTTGCATTTTTGGCTTATGGATGTCACCCCATGGATCATGTCACTAAGTGATGCAAATATTTAAAATTAATTTTCTAATAATGAAATTATCAATAACATATATGGAAAATCCACTTAAGTTCTTGATTTAAATTTTTAAAGAAAAAAAGATTAATCAACTTTAGTGTAATTCTTTAGAAAATGGTGCATAATTAATCAAAATAGTTAAAAAGTCATATTACTGGGTCATAATTTGACTCAAGAGGAATTAAAAGGCAATGTTAGAAGCATACTAACCTTATTCCCATTTAATATATTTTTGACATAAAATAACAAAGGTACATGATGTGTAATAATGAATTAGAAAAAAAGAGTGATCCAGGGCACCAAAATATGAAACGTCATTTTGACTCAAAATGAATTGATCAAAGTTAGGAATCATATAAAATACATTGCCCCATTTAAGGATACATTAGCTTAAATTGGAAATTCTATATTACAAACTCAAACCATTTAGCATGTTTTTAGTGATTTTGGTCTAAATTATACATTTGAGTGTAAATTGAGTAAGATTGACAATTTCAACATAAATAGTGTTAGGAATTGGATGTCTACAACATCAATGTTATTATCTAAACCTATAAATAATACCTACTAGAAAAGGATGTGACCACCTAGATGTTTATGGGTTTGTCTTTGAATTCACTATGGTGTATTCAAATTTGGGTCATAGACTATCGTTCATGAAATTACAAAACCCTAATTCTTCATCTTCATAGTGACCTTGGTGAAAAATGGGTTAGTAGGCACATGGTGTTGAGGTTACCCCAAATAGCCCTCTATTAGTGAGTGTTACCTACATATTCAATACTTTGAATAGGACCTCAAACTGATGTATTTCTCTCCTACATGTTAGTTTTTATGTGAATCATGTAATATGTGTAAAGTATAATAGTGACCTAGCTTGTAACTTAGAAAATATAGCTCTTGGGCTACTCTTTAAGTACTTCAGACCTATGTATGTGTTGTCCTTATGACTGATATAGAAATAGGATTAAAATTAGAAGCTTTACTCACTTGAGTGCTTGATTGAATGCCTTTTGTAAGTTATCTAGTGAGTAAGTGAGAAGTTTCTAGGTGTCTACTAGGTGAGGAATGAATGAAGGTTAATCTTGTATTTATATCAATCCATTTAGAGAAATAACTTGCATTAAACTATTTAGGCTGACCATTAGGATATGTTTTATTTACATATTAGATGATTATAAGGCACTAGACACTTACATTAGAGCATGACACCTATATTGACATAAGTGTCTATCGGGGATGTTAGTGTCTAGGGAATAGGAAAGCAGGTACATACTCAAAACTTATAGAGGTGGAAGATAAGTAGGTTTTAAGCATTATGAGAAAGATAGAGCAAATGTGAGACTTTTGAAAGTAGAAAAGGTCTATAACTGAGAGGAATAACCAAGTTCTAAGTTTTCAAGTGTACAATATTTAGGTGATATATAATCCATAAATATCATCTACATTTGCCCCTCTTTAATCTAGTAATGAAATTATTGGTTTAAAGGAGAATAATTATGTATTTAGGTGTATATAACACACCTTAACTTTGCTTAAGTCTAACTTAAGTGTTTTTTTGGTGACTGACCTACAATCAAAATCATGTTATAGTACATAATTAGTGCATATAATCTATAATTGAAGGTATTGAAGATATTTAAATTAAAAGAGCAAGGTTTAGGAGTACAACTATGTATAGGTGTAACTACCTTGCCTATTGACAAGTTGATTTAAAATATGTATCATTGTAAGGCTTTGAAAATGATATATATATATATATAAGGAGATCTATATATTGGAAAACACATGCCCCCAACCTTAGAGAAAAGGTGAGTTGCCACCCAGTCATTGAGATTAGCTCAACCATGCAACCCAATTATACTTATAACCTATTGACAATGAATGAACAAAGTCAACTCATACTATCAAACTAAGAAGGTTGAATGATATTATTAATTCAAACCTAAAAAAATGGTAATATTGAGTGACTTAGTCACCTCAACCATAATAAAAGTGAACTAACTATTGTAGTAAATTGACTCAATACAGTTCATAAAAGTCCATCCTAGTGGGTGATGGCAATCTTTGAGAGTGTTGTGAATTATGAAATTGATTTGTATTTTTAATATTAGGCACACATTGCATAACATATTCACCTTAGATATATAACATTTTAAAATTATGTATAACAAGGGTACCAATATATAGAATTCTACCACAACTATGAATTTGAATTATATAATTGTATGTTTTGACCAATTCAAAAACTATGAAAGTGTGGAGAACATGATTATAAAGCATGACCCCACTATATATGGAGTAATATAAAAACTAAAATAAGTTTCATAGTGGAGAACATGCTTATAAAACATGCCCCCACTATAATATAGATATGTTGAATATTGAATAAGTGTGGAAAACATGCTTCCAAAGTATGCCCCCACTGAATATGGGTGTGTTGAATATTGAGTAAGTGTGAATAACATGATTCTAAATCATGCCCCCACTAAATATTAAAAAATGTTATAAATGTAAATAAGTATGGAAAGCATGCTTCTAAATCATGTCCCCTTAATCTGGTTATGTCAAATACTAAATAAGTTTGGAGAACATGCTTCCAAATCATACCCCCACTAAATATGAAAAATTATTCCAAATGTATATAACATTTCTCTATGACATGCCCCCACTGATATTCCACCCTTTGAGGTGAGGTAACAATAAAAACTAATAGTTACCTCACATCAAAAAGGTAAGACAACTATATAATCTATGAATGAAACCATGTAGCATATGGAAGAATATGTCTAGGTAAATGTAGTATTTAAGCACATAAAACAATGTGATCAAATGAATTCATAATATGCATGATAAATATCATGGAAAAATATAGATAATAATATTACAAGCTCAAAAATAAAATAAATCACACACACAAGTTCACTAAAAATCAAGTTAACATACAATGGTCCTAGGAGACAACAAACAAGGGGAATGTCTAAATGACACATAATCAAAGGGACATGACTTAGTCAAATGCCCATAAAATATTCAAATGTCTATTAAAAAAATAATGACATATTCAAATTTCAAAGAAATCACACATAGGCATGGGGGTCACAAACAAAGAAGCATATTCAAATGCTCAAATAATCAAGACAATAACAAGGCAAGGCACTCGAGGAAGTGAAAAAATGAAATCATAAGTAACCAACATACACATATCATAATAGTATAGGGATAAAATGTGTTATAAAAAAAACATTAAGTACATAGAATATCAAGTACCTTGAGAAATATATAATCATGGATAAAGGCATGTGTAAGTACATATAAGTTCAAACATGATAATGAAAAGTTATCATCAAACCATATAACCTGTGACTATCATGATCATAGAGGTGAATGCCTCAATGCCCATATGACATGAGTAGAAGGAAGGCCCAACATCCAAAATAAGAATATAACATGTATCTATGTATGTCTATATCACACTCACATAGAAGTGTGACACATGTATGTATAAGTAACTGATATGCTAGCCATCAACATGGAACTAACACATAGATGCCAAAGAGACAATATAATATGTAGGTGGCAAAAATGTTTTTTATATTTTTTAATTTTTTAATTTTTTGGTATTTTTTAAATATTTGAAGAGACTACCCTATGATCCCATCCAAAAACTAGTCATATGTATCTCCTCACTTTGAACCTAGTGAAAGGAAGTGGTGGTAATGCCAAGGAACATGTGTAGGTGAAATATTTTTCATTGTAGTATATATGATGCTCTATGGATGTATAATAGGACTTTGAAGTCATGAAGTAGAAATAGAAGGATTAGAGGTTTATGGAACCCATCTATGTGTGCTCTATGTTTTTTTGGAAAAATAATAAAAGACACATGTTTAGGTGCTCTGGATGTTAGAATATGACGCATGATAGAAGATGGGGATTTTGTGGAATCCAATATATGTATTTGATGTAATGGTCTCTAAAGTATTGGATACCTAGTAAAGGTTATTGTATGTTGATTACCCTTTTGTGGTGGATTAACTTTAGTAGGTTTGATAGTTAGATGCCTAGGTATAAGTTTTTCTTGTTTAAGAGGATGCTCATATGGGATTCTAGAAACTATAATTACCCAATTGGCATGAATGTATTTAACATACCCATGCATTATATGAATTTCTACTTGAAGTGTATGGATCCAAGGTATTCCTAATAACATATCAAATATTCTCATAGAAGGAATAAATGAAAAGGTAGTAATCACATGTGTGGGACTGACCTGTAAACGTAGGTCAATCTTACCAAGGACCTTTTCTAGCTGATCTAGTAGAAGGATGCAAATTGTGATGAGTAAACATAGATGTGAAATTAATGTCATGGTACAAACACTTTTGCTTTCACCATTATCAATCATAATATTTTGTATAGGCTAGTGTTCAATTAATGATCAAATGAATGAAGAATGAATATCATAGTCATCATCCTTGATCTTAGTATCATCAAAAGTAATAAAATGTCTTTAAATCATAAGAGGCATATATAGTGTATAGATACCAATAATCCCATCTAATATGACCATAATGTGATGGTAGAGGATGTGCATTATATTCCATTTGCACTTCTGGTTCTTTCTTAGAATGGTATTACAAAGGATTGTTAAATATTTTATGTTTCTAGTGATTACCAAGTTATGAACTTGATTCCTTGGGAGGATCATCAAATGTAATATTTTGGTCATCAATAAGGTCTTCAATCTTATGCTTCAATTTAAAAAGTTTGTTTGTATAATGCCTTCATCCCTAGTGATAATCACAATAACCATGCATATCATATTATTTGGGTATAGGTCTATTCATATCAACCTCTATAAGATGACGGAGAGATATAAGATGACACTCTACTATTTTTGGTAGTAATGAAGTGGGAGACTTAGGTAAGCATGTAAATTGTCTCCTTGGTGCATTAGATGACACAATATGATTAGGCTTCTATGAAATTATGTTAACCATGGTTGTTTCTTCCATTTTAGGATCAAGAGGTTTTACCTTATTACTTGGTTTCATTGTAAATTTGGAATTAGATATAGATGCAGTTGGTGTTTTTGATACATTCTTGAGCTTATTCAATGAAATAAGCTTCATTTCATTATCCTATACAACACTACATAAGTCATAAAAATATTTGAACATCTTGAAAATAATGGACTCGTGTAAAGGAGTAAGCAACTTTTGCTTGAATATGTCTTACAACTCTTTATCTACCATAGGATTGGTCATTTTAGAAAACATTATCTTTTACTCAAGACATATTCATTAATAAGTTCATTTATTCCTTAATTTATTTTGGTAATTTGAGTAGTGGAAACCTTTTTAGAAATATTAATGGAAAAGTGTACCAAAAAATTGATCTATAATAGGTTTGAATGCTTTCATATATTAGAGACGTAAATCATAAAACCACCTCAAAACATAGTCCTTGAGGCTTATTGGAAATAATTTAGTCTAAATTTTATCATCAGAGGCATAGTCAAGGAATGGGACATAAAAGGATCAAAGATGTTATTCAGGATCACCCTTTCCATCATAAAATCTAGATTGGGGTTATCTAAGGTTAAAGGGGATAGATATAGCCTAAGGTAAAAGGGTGATAAATTGTCTCTATAACAATTTAAATAGATTATAAACCCAAATATAGCATATGTTGAATTCATTAAAATAAGATAAGATAAAAAAAAGTGTGTACAACTATGATAGATATGGAAATGGAAAATAAGTAATGTACTTAGTTGGTTCTAATTCTGACATAGTTCTAGATCTAAAATAAGAAAAAATCAAACTAGAAGAGGGTTATAGAACAATCATCAGATTCTAGATTAAGTGCCTCTAGATTTATAGACACTAGCATCAGCCTTAGATAATTACATTGACATTATTGTCTAAAGTTGATGTAGGTGTCTTGTATAAAATACCTACTAGAAAAGGATGTGACCACTTTGATGCTTCTAGGATTATCTTTTCTTTTTCTCTAGTCCATTCAGATCTAGGCCATGGATTATTTCTCCTCATGGAATTACAAACCCTAGTTCTTCATCTTCATATTGACCTTGGGGAGAAATAGGTTAGTGAGAACACAATGTTGAGCTAACTCTAAATACCCCTCTATTAATGAGCACTACTTACATAGATAATACTATGAAGAGGGCCTCAAACTGATGTAGTTCTCCCCTACTTGTTGGCTTGTCTATGAATCATGAAATATGTGGAAAGTAAGTTCAATACCAGCCTAGTTTGCAACTTGGTAAATATAGCTCTTGGGCTATTAATTAAATAATTTAGGCCTATGTATGTGTTATCCTTATGAATGATATGGAAATAGGAGAAAATGGGGAATCTTTGCTCTTTTGAGTGCTTGATTGAATGCTTGTTGTAATTTTCCTAGTGAGTAGGTAAGAAGTTTCTAGATGTATTCTAAGTGGGGAATGAAAAAGGGTTGATCTTGTATTTATATGAATCCCTTTAGAGAAATAAATCACATTAAAGTACATAGGATGACAATTAGGATATGTTTTATTTGTAAATTAGATGACTTTAGGGCAGTAGAAACTTGCACTAGAGTAGGACACCTATCTCGACATAGGTGTATTTTTTAGATGCTAGTGTATAGGGAATAGGAAAGTAGATACAAACTCAAAACTTGTAGAGGTGGAAGATCAAAAAGTTTTAAGAATTTTAGGAAATATATAAGGTTTGGGTCATCAACATAAGACATTTTAGACCAAGAGATAGGCTAAGGGACATAAGATAGAGTAGATGTGAGACTTATGAAAGTGGAAAAGGTCAAAAATAGAGAGTAATATCCAAGGTCTAAGTTTTCAAAGTGTACAAGATCGAGGTGTTATATAATTATTTTATCTACAATAATATTGGCCTTCTCCATACCAAGAGGGATTATGTTTGGTCAGATCCAAAGGTCTTGTGTCAGTGTAGACAATCATGTTTGTAATGGCTAGTTGATAAAGATGGCTTCCAAGGATATATGGATACAATTATATTGTCTCTCTTCAAAACATGGCTTAGATGTGGAAGCATTGGCCTCTTAATTAGATGATTACTCAGGGTAAAATAATTCCATGATATAGCAAGTTCATATAATTTGATGTGTATTATGGGGAAGACTAGTATTGGATGAAGCTGCTAAGGAAGAATTCATTTTGCTAGTTTGATGGGGCATGTCATGATCAAGATGTTGGAAGCAAAATGATTGAGATGGGGGGGGGGGGGGGGGGTAGGTGGGGTGAATCAGTCTTCAATATGTTAAATAATTTACATAAGCAATCATAGATCATTCCGACAAGCATATTCATATTTAATAAGCATAAGAGCATGAAACACATGAACACAATATGTATGTGGGAAACACATGAACACAACAAGAGCATGAAACACATGAACAAAATATGTATGTGGGAAACCCTCAAGATTAATAAAACACATTGAAACATAGCTTGTATAAGTTTTCCTATATGACCATGAATCAAATTTAGTTGAGCACCAACCCAATAAGGAACACCAACCCCTAAATTTATCAAGCACCAACTTGCTAAGAGGCTATAACCCCCTTGTTGATCAATCACCCACTCAATAAACACTATAAAATATTCCACCTTATTCTTTTTTCCCTCTTACAATTGATAATGGTCTTATTTTCAATCACACTCAGATCGACCTTTCACACAAGCAAAAATTGTCCTTTACCTTCTTTGCTCAATCAGCCCTTATATGGCTTAAAACTATTATGAAAGCACTCATAAATTCATGTAGATTTTTATGACTGATTCATATAATTTATTTTATATGTTTCACCATGTGTGTAATCTCACACAATCATCTTATTCTTTGCTTCACATTTACATACTCTATGCTTACATCTTTAGGCCTAAAAATGATTAGTATATATACAAGACTTTTCTTGTTCATATCCTTCTTAGTCAGACAATCACTCTTATATTATTAGGTAAGCCATGGAATGGATCTTATAATACCTTATAGACAAGGATAAAATTTTATTTGATTCACTTTAGGTCTGGTCTTTCTCAAATAGGACTTACCTCTATTTTAGGTATCATGGAGACCTAATCTCAATAGGCCTAATTAGCACACATTACCCTTTGATAATTTTGGATAAAATTCAAACAATTTTAATGGAATAATCACATAATATTTAATATAAATAGACATTTTTTAATATCATATAGGTTTAATAACATTTTTTTAACTCAAATCCCTACTTGAAGCACAACATTAGAATAATTCATATTAGCTTTGTGTATACTCAAAAAGTTTGTCTAAAATAATTGAAACATAACTAAATTTTTAAAAAAAAACCATGGAAAAAACATATAATTATAATCCTCATGACCTCATGGTAATTAACATGTGCATTATACCTCACAACTCAAAGCAAAGATGCTCAAACCCTTCTCTACAAGAAGTCCACTCAAAACTGTCGATTGATCTCAAAACATAGTCATGGAAACTTGAATCTTTAACACCTATAGGGACACTCTTGAAGTGTTAAAATGAATTATTATTATCTTACATCATCCTTAGAATACCTTACATAAAAAATATCACAATCACACATTACAACTATTGGTCTTATACCAATATGTTGACCTTTCTCACAGACCCTACTCAGTCAAACAAGCCATTTTTGGCTTCTATGTTCAAATCATATTATATTAACTTAAAATATTTTTAAAATAATGTATATTTAAATAATTTATTTAAAAAAACATATTCATTTTATGTTTCATCTAAGGGTAGAGAGCCTCTAGCTCATCACTCCCACTTGCTTACTTGTCAATACACCTTCAAACACAATCATGGTGAGAATGACTTTCAACTCTTGTATAGACACTTTTAGAGACACATGATACATGTAGATGATACTATGAGATCATTATTTAACTATAATATATAATTACACCATATTCAAGTGACAATATTGGTCTTTTAGACCAATTTCACACCCTTACACCTTCACTATCTCATCCATACTAGACAAGTCAACTTATAAGAAACATTCTCAACATATAAAATGAAATCTAAATAATATAATAAATATTAAAGTGTAATAAAGGTAATTAATTAAAAATCCATGTATTTGGATCCATCCCTAATCCATGATAATAAATCCCTAATCATATTCCCACTTCTACCTAGTTTTTCTCATTGTCTGCTTCACTAGGCCTTTTTACCAATAGGTCAACTTCCATGACTAGTTTAACATATTTTAGGTATATAACATGATTATAAACTAAAATTTTCATAATATATAATTCTCAAGCTTCAACCTCCATCTACTTATCAACTTTGACTCGATCAACTCTGCCTGGTATAGCAAATTA
Source organism: Torreya grandis (assembly GCA_037957365.1). Taxonomy (NCBI): domain Eukaryota; kingdom Viridiplantae; phylum Streptophyta; class Pinopsida; order Cupressales; family Taxaceae; genus Torreya; species Torreya grandis. The sequence continues at coordinate 467,431 of JARHVA010000644.1, read as the reverse complement.
TTGAGAAACATGGCTTTTTCTTATAGGGTCCACTCATTCACTTGATAAAACAATGCCACTTAAAGATACTTGGAGAGTCATATATATTATAAAATCATAAAAATATGTCATATAATCCATTCTGATCCATTTGTATCAATATCTTCCATATCAAATCAAGGTTAGGGGTTTAAAGATGTTTAAACCACCTTACAGTCTTAACAATCATTTATAAAACTAAGGCCCTTAATCTAGAAACCAATGCTTAAAAATTTGATAGATGACCCCTACCCATATACCATAGATGTATTAGTTTATCATCTAGTTGTTACACATTCCAATGAGTACATTAAAGTTCTTCTCAGGTTGAGAATCCTTTATTCTATGCACACAAAAAACTTCAAAACCACATTCAATGCCTTTTTTTGCATACTTTCACATCATACTTGGTCAATATACTTAAAAAAATATGACACACTTTTTTCAATGTTCATTTTTCCATGCTTACCTATGAAACTAATCTTAATACCCCATTAGGCCACCATCTCTCTCTCTTTGCTTTTTAGGCTTTTAACCTACAAGTCTGATTAGGCCTTGAAATAAACCTTCTAGCCACTATCCTTGAATTCTCCACCTCAATCACATGTTAAATCAACTTATAAAATTATATAACACTAATTTTTATCCTTCATACATCTTGACAACACCTCATGACCCCTCATTAGGTTAGGTAGAGTCTAAGACTAGTCTAGTTGCATGATAGGTTTGTAGGTCTTACCCTTGTAGGCTCATTTTGAAAAACACATGAGTGTTCCAATGCCACATATGCATGATAAAGTGTTCTTAGACACCCTCTTATGCCTCTATGCATTCATCTCAATAAACCATCATTCTCCTTCTTACACCAGACTAGGCATCCTATGTACAAGCCTTCTCAAGAACCTTGCACTCAATAATTGGTACACAAACATGCATACCATGTACTGAACCTTGACATCAATCTTATAATAATTATTAGGTTACCTTCAAATTCTATCTCAATAGAGAGATAATAGGTTGCCTTAAAATTCTCTCTTATCACATGTCACTTCACCATGCATGCATATTAACATCAAAGACATCCACCTTGACTTTGACATTAATGATAACACTTCTCAAAAAACTCCCCCTTTGTCATTGATGGTAAAACATTCTTTAGTATAATTTATTTTATCTCCCCTAATTGGTCAAACTCCCTTCTTGGAATTTTTCCCCCATTGACATTAATGACATAAAGGGTCCTGTATAATTATCATCTAGATTCACCCCTGCATAGACTATCATAGGCAAACCATGTTGCTAAATATCTCCCCTTCAAACAAGGAATCCATCATGCTTATTATGCCTAGATAGTGTCTCTATGAATCTTAATGGAGTCACCACTTCTTATAAGGCTCTAAAACATTGCAAGCTCAGGATATTCCTAGATCTCCATACTCTCATCTGACTGAATGTCCTTTAATACCCTTTTAGGCTTGATTTTCATTATATGTTTGATCTCTTCATCATCCATTTGATCATCAATGTGGGTTGACAATAGGCATTCCTGACTTGTTTTCAAATTTCAATCATGATCTATCATATAAATTATTCTACTTGAACTTGTAGATTCATCATGACTTATCTTCATTATATTTAGTTTTTAAACATTTATTTGTCTTCTCTCTAGCAGTCTAAAGGCTTCAAACCTTTTATTTTGACTTGATGACCTTCTAACATTATTAGGATAGAATATTGAAATGTGTCCTACATCATGACACCTATATCAAACCACCTTATACATACCTTTTGACTAATGTGAGCTATGATTCCTTCCACAGTCCCATGAATACTCATTCTTGGAGGGTCTTGTACATTCTCTTGCTCTATGACCAAAATGATTACACACATAATTGTACCCATTGAATGAATTAGTATACCTTATATCATTTGGATATTTTATAGGTCTTTTCATATTGACCTTATTGTCTTCAATAGTTTTCTCCTTGACTTGAGATGCCTCTTTTTGGTCTTATTTTAAACCAAGACTTGTTTTGTCACTTGAAAACTTTTGAAAACTCAAGATATCATCTAATTCTTTAGTTCTCTTTTCAAACTTCACAAATCTCCTTACCTTGTTGGATGCTTGATTCAACTCAACTTTCAAGGATTCCACTTTAGTTTCATACCTAATGCACTCTTCCTCTTTAGATTTTAGGATTAAATTAACTACCTCCATCTATGCCTCAACTTAATTGATGATCTCACCATACTCTTTGAAATCATTACTCAACCTTTCCTCAAACAAGTCAATCTACTCCTCATAGTCCTTAATAAGTGTTCTTAGTTTATGATTGTTTTTCCTTTGAAATTTCAATTCCTATAGTGCACTTACCAATTCTATCTCAAGATCTACTTTAGCTTCTTCTTCATCTGATTTCACATAAATCATAATGCCTTTCCCACTTGAACAACCATCATTATAAGATTCTATAGACATAAACAAATTTTCATTATTATCATGTTCAGGTTCATGACTACCATCATCACTATCAAAAACACTTGAGTTACATTAGAAGTATTATCTTCTTTAGTGTAGAAGTTTTTCTTATTCTTGAAAGTTTCTTTTTTGCCTTCATTGTTTCTAGAGTCCTTATTTTTATCAAGCTTATAGGTCTTTTTATCATCTTCATGTTCTTCATCATGTTCAGACTTATTCTTTTCGAGGTACTGGGGTCCAAAGTGGTCAATTTTACCATAGTTGAAGCATTTGAATGGCAACTTACCTTTATGCTTACTAAATCCAAATCTCAACTTCCTTAAAAACATAACTATGAGTTGATCATCATCAACATCTAAGCATTTCTCATCCTTGAACTTCTTGGATTTTTAATTATTCTCAATTTTGAAAGCTAATTCTTTCTTGGAAGGTCTTCCTTCATTGGTTCTCATCTCATAGGCAGTCAAGATTCCATGAATCCCATCCATATCTAGCTTGTCTAAATCTTGCATCTCTTCTACTATAGAAACCTTAGAGTCAAACTTATAATTTAGTGATCTCAAAACATTTTTAATAATAGTATATTCTTTGACTTCTTCTCCCAATCCTCTAACAATATTGACAACTTCATCAAACTTAAATAGGTAGGATAAAATGGTTTCATCTTCATTCATTTTTAGTATTTCAAACTATATTCTATGAGTCTACAACTTAGCCATCTTTACCTTGGTGTCACCTTCATATATGGTCTTAAATTTATCTGATATATCTTTGGATGGATCACAATACATTACCTTCACCAGCTCTACCTTTGATAGGCAACAAAGAATGGCATTCATTGCCTTGGTGTTGTTTTCACTAGCTTTCTTACCTATTACATCTATTGGTGGAATAGAAGGGGTAGTATAACCATCCATAACTAACTACCAAATATCATGTCCTTGTGACATCAAATATATCTTCATTATAACACTCTAAAATGCATATTTATATTCATTGAACAAAGGAGCCTTACTAGTAGAGAAACCACCTTGAGGTTATTGACTAGCCATCCTTACTTCTAGGATCTTCCTTTAGGCCTTTAGCCTACTTCAAAGGACCATGATTTGATACCAAATTTTGGAATAAAAATTATTGAGAGGGGGTTAAATTAGTCTTCAATACTTTAAACAATTTACATAAGTAATCATAGATCATTTAGACTGTGATCTAGGAATTTGACTCAAGATAGGATGTTTAGTATCATGTTAGTTTCAAAATGAAAATAAAATGAAACAAACACACTAAGAAGCATAACATCTCTAGGCCTAGACACTAGGGAGAGCTTAGTTAACAAAAGAAAATGACAAACACAACTAAAAAGTAAGGAATAAAATACAAGAATTCATTCACCTTCCTTGGATGTTCCAAATGTCTTTGTAGTAGTGGCTTACTCAGTTTTGTGCTCATGAAGACCTTGGAAATGGAAGCTTGGCTACCTCCATCTCTCCTTGGCACCTTTGGCTTCTGGCTTGGCTCAGTTTGGAATTAATTTGACATGGTGACACTAATTATCAAGACTTTGAAGATATTTGAGCATAATAACTTTACACCAAAATAGCTTAGAAATGATGTTCTTAGCCTCTCTATTTATATATTTTTTCAAATGTGTAGAATAAATCTAAACCATCCATCTTGAGATTGAGATGTTTTGAGCTAGTAAGGAGACGTGTGTCTAAACTAATAAAGGTTGAAATTATTTTGTGTTTAATTACTCTATTTTGGATATGATTAGGATATAATCAAGATGTCAGTGCTGAAGAGATGGTGTCATTGCTAAAAATACTTCTTGAAGTTGAGGTTTGTTATAGCACGTGTCAATAGGCATCATGGTATAACATCATGAGGACTTGGCTGAAATATGCATGAGGACTGACTCCCTTAATTTGATACTCAATATAAAACAATGCATCAATGATAGAAACCATGATGACAATGTAAACATATGAATAGAGATGGATTCAAGTGTAAGTGTGGGCAAGAAATCACTCAATAAACACACATAAACTGAATCAAGGTAATAATGTTGAAAGCAAACAAATAGATAAACAAACAAATAAAATAAGTAGAAATAAATAAACAAAAAATACAATAGAAACTCTATGAACATTACCCTTAGAAAATAGGTGACAACTTAATAAACAAAAAAAATAAGGGAATTAAAGAAAAGTAAGGGGATGGCCGAGCTATTTCCATATGCACTAGGCAAGTGGATGTTACCTACATAGTTCTATGGATGTAATATCTAATAAAAAACTTCAAGCCAAATGTAGGGAATGGAGAGAATGTGATAATTGATGAAAAAAATAGAATGGATGTGAGAAAAGAAGAGGAATGGTCTTGAAAAATAATAAGTGTGTGATAGAAAAAGGCCAAAAAGAATGGGGAAACTAAAGGATAAGTGATTTGCTTGTAGCTTAGTAAGGGTTACTAGAATCCTTAAGGCAAAGAAGTGGTCGATGTTTTTGTTCTTTTCTAATGATTTTTCAAATGTTTTTAGAATTTTTTGAATTATCTCAACTTGATCAAGAATGATGAGACACTAAATGGTTCAAGATTGTAAAATGGCAAGTGTTTAAACTAAGGTTGCTCACAAAATGATGAGGTCATTCACACTTAGGTTGCTCATAAAATGGTAAGAGTGTGGCTTAGGTTGCTCACAAAATGGAGAGAGTGTGGCTTAGGTTGCTCACAAAATGGTGAGAGCATGGTAGTCAAGGTGACTGAGCTAACCTCAACAAATCTCAAGTGCTACCTACATAGTCCCAGAGTAGGACCTAAAGTCACTATAGTTCTGCCCTTATAGTGGAAGAATTTGACTAGTGTAGTAGTCAATTCAAACAAAATAGGCATAATTTGTAAAAAGGCATAGTATAACATAGAAAGTGGCAAGTTGATATGTCAAGGCTTAATGTTGCCCCTATTTTCCCCATATGTGGTTTTAACTAGGACACAATGACATAGATCAAAGGTACTAATTTTCCCAAAGGTAGTTATAATTAGTAACAAGATTGGTGGTAAAAAAGGAATAAAAAATGAAAGATGTAACTACTAAAACTTTTGTCACACTATCCCAAAATATGATCTCTATCTGAAGTCCTTAAACCAACTGATGAAACTAATCAGATACCTTGATGCTAAAAATGTGTAACAAATGACAAAAACCAAGGTCAAACAGGCTAGACTTTAGAACACACTAGGCTGATAGGTCAAAAGTGAAAATTGGATACAGTGAAGAAGATAAGGATGGTATTTGTACAAATAATAATGGTGATAAAATGTCATAATTGAAATGGTCCTTATAGACAATACACCTTAGAACTCAAGCACGGTACCACTTAAGATGAATAATATTCATTGGCTTACGAAGTTCATCTCTATCTAGTGTGGTAAGCTTGTATGCTCCTGATCCATTCTCTATAGTAATGATGAAAGGTATTATCTAGTTTGGTTTGAATTTCCCTTTATGCTTCTTCTCAGCCATGGTATTCTCTTATTTTTATTTAAGAGCAAGATCACCAAGTTCAAATGTTTGATACTTAACATGTTGATTATAGTGGCCTTGGAGTCAGTTATTATATGATTGAAGATTATTGAGCATGGTTATGCATTTCTCATCAAGTAGGTCTAGATCTTGTTGGTGAGCTACTCAGTAGTCATGATCATCTAGGACATGCTTGAAAGAGATGCATAGTGAAGGAAATTCAACCTCAATGAGAAGGATGGCTTCAGTACCATAAACAAGTGAGTATGGAGTGGCTCTTGTGGGGGTATGATGATTAGTAAAGTATGCCCAAAGGGCAAGAAATATCTAAAGGTGCCAATCACAATCGGCCTCGTTGACCTTTTTGAGAATAATGATAATGGTTTTGTTAGATGCCTTAGCTTGGCTATTACCTTGAGGTTAATATGATGTAAATAAATATTATGTGATGTTATATTTAGTATATAGCTGATCTACATCCTTGTTCTTGAATGATCCTCCATTATCAAATATAATGTTAGAGGGGATACCGTAGTAGCCAATGAGATGGTTGAAGATGAATTTGGAAATTTGCTTTCTAGTCACATAAGTGAGGGGTATAGCTTCAACCCATTTAGTGAAATATTAAGTGGTGGTAAGGATATGTTTATGGCCATCAGATGAAGTGGGGTTGATCTTCCCAATGAGTTCAAGTCCCCATTTATAAAATGGTCATGGTATCAACATTAGTTTTAGATTTTTTGCTAGGGCATGAATCAGATTACCATACCATTGACATTTGTCACACTTTTTTACATATGTAGTGGCATTTGCATCCTTTTATGCTAATAATAACTAGTATGCAAGATATTTTTGGATAGGAATACCCTGATAGAATGAGCACCACATACTCCTTCATGAACTTCTCTTAACGCTAGCATAGACTCTATCAAAGTTAAACAATAAAGCAGAGTTCCATTAAAACTATGATGGTAAAGGGTGTACCCAAGTAGATTATAGCAAGTGGAATGATGAATAAAGGTTTTAGTTTGTTTTTGAGATAGGTTAGATGGCATAACTTAGTTATGAAGGTAGTTGTAGAGGTCTGAGTACTAGATAGAATTAGGACCAATAATATCAAAAATCATTTCAATAGTTAAAGGTTCATGAGATGGTGCTAACAAATTCTTGATGAGGAATCGATACTCTCTAGCTTTATCTATTTGTTGAATCAAAGAGCCAATAGTAGACATGGTATCTGTAGTTCTATTACTAGCCCTTGGTATGTGTTCAAATTGAATTTTGGCAATTTGTTGTTTATGAGTGTCAACCATGGCTTTATATGGAACTAGCTTGTCATCTTTGGTCTAAAAATGATATGTGACATGATTGATGATTAACTAAGAATCACCATAAACTTGGAGATGAGATATATACTAAGGCACTACTTTTTGAATTCTTGAAATAAGTGCTTCATACGCGGCCATATTATTTGTATAGGGAAAGTTGATTTTAAATGATTTAGGTTTTAGATCCCCATGTGGTGTAATAAACAATAAGCCTACCCCCAATCTATGTGTAGTAAATGAACCATCAAAATATAGATTTTAGGGCTACTCCTCAAGGGGTGTGTCAATGACATTCATGATGGATTCATCAAAAAATTGAAACATGAGTAGTTGTGTGTCTATGAGAGGTGCTTTAATAAGTTGATCTATAATAACTTGTCCCTTGATTACCTTTTGATTGACATACTCTCTATCAAACTCACTAAGAAGCATGATCCATTTAGCCTTTCTACCGTACAAATCTATTTTAGATAGTAGATACTTGAGTGGATCTAATTTTGAAATGACCATGGTCTTATTATTTAACATGTAATGGCACAATTTTTGAGCTATGAAAACCATAGCCAGATAATATTTTTTAATAGATGCATAGTTATGTTCATATGTAACCAAGGTATGGCTTAGGTAGTATACAACATGCTCTTTTCTATTGTCATCATGTTGAGACAAGAGTGCCCCCAAAGCATGGTCGGTAGTTGATAGGTATAACAAGAATGGCTTTATGGGCATAGGAGGTAATAAAATAGGTGGATTAACAAGATAGTCTTTGAGTTGTTGAAAAATTATTTGGCAATGATCATCCCAGTGAAATGCAACTCCCTTCTTCAAAAGGTATGTAAATAGATGTCACTTGTCTGTTAACTAAGAGATAAAGCATTGAATTAATTAGATCTTACCCTATAAACTATGAAGTTGCTTTAAATTTATTAGTGGTGGCATCTTGATTATAGCATGGACTTTATCTAGATCGATTTTAATACCTCTACAAGACATGATGAATCCAAGTAATTTGCCTAAAGTTACACTGAACACACATTTTTTTAGATTAAGTCTAACTTTTTACTCCCATAATATTTCAAGTATCTTGCGTAGCATTATTGGATGGTCAACCCTAGTTTTGGATTTTCCTAATATGTCATCAACATAGTCTTCAACAATATCATGCATCATATCATGGAATATGACAGCCATGACCCTTTGATATGTAGCTCTAGCATTATTAAAGCCAAATGGCATTACTTGATAATAAAATGTTCCCCATGGAGTGGTGAACATTGTTTTATGTTGGTATTTTAGCATTATTTTGATCTAGGTGTATCCTAAAAAGCCATCCATAAGTGAAAGCATTCCATACCCTACAATGGAGTTGATGATTATGTCAATATTAGGTAAGGTAAAATCATCTTTAGGATAAGCTTTGATGGTGTCTCAAAAATTAGTATAAATTCTGATCCCTTTAAGCTTTGTAATAATATGTACCACATTAGAGATCCATTTTGAGTAGTTAATAGATTAGATACATCCAGATTCTAAGAGTTTTCCATACTCTTTCTTTACATATAAAACAATGCAAGGGTGCATCTTACATAGCTTTTGTTTTACCGATTTGGTGTCAGGATTAACCACAAGGTGGTGTAGAACCAAGGCGGGGTATAAACTTGGCATGTCAGAATAGACCCATGTAAAGATATCTATAAACTCTCTCAACAGAGCTATAAAGACATCATTTTCTTCCTCAATGAGGGATGTGCCTAGTTTTATCTATTTTAGGTATGATGGAGTCTCGATATTTACCTCTATTGTATCTTTGACTAGAAGGGTCAAACCATATTTTAGGATAGTGGGAAATGACTTGAACTATTGGATTATGTCAGGGTCCTCCATTAGGACTTTCTCTTCAACTTCTCCTAAGCATGATGAATCTAAGTCCCCTAATGGGAGATCTGGACATGTGACAAAAATAGTCAAAACTTCTTAAATAATTTGATTAAATACTTGTTGTTACTTAGATTTGAACTTGGATTCATATGCAAGTTCATCGTTGGTGGTCTCTTAGTCTAAATTTGAAGAAGAATGAACACCTCCATCTAATGGTGCATAAAATAGGTTTTCACCACTAGACTAGCCTTTATCTTTACTTTTTCCCTAGTCAAAAAGCACCTCAAAGAGGTTTTCACTTTGAAACCTTAATGTTTTACTTATTTTTTTTTGGCTAAGGGTACTCACTCGCTCTTCAAAATAGGTTGCAAGATCTAAGTGAGTAAGAATCTTCATTTGTGATCTCCCAATGAAACATTGTCTCTAAGGCCTAAAAATTCATAGAATGCCTCATCATTCTAGAACTCATCAATTAATAGAATGGATTATTGTTGGTCCTAATCTAAAAGTTGGGGATAATATAATGGAAAAGGGTTACAATAAATAGCCAGGGTAAGGGTACAAATAGCATTATTATCAAATAGGTTCATTTCAACTAGGTTATCAAAGGTGAGGCTATGATCGGACTCTACTTCATTTTCAGCATCATCATCATTAGTCATTAGTGATGGAGTTTGAATAAGATATGTGGGTTCACCCCCAGGTAGTTTAAATCCAAGTCCATAAGGTCTTTCATACTTAGTCATGTAAATTGGCTTGACGGTCCTTATTGATTTGGTCTGAGGCCTCTTCCTTCATAATTGTGACACTACAAGATCCTATTGGGAATAGGATACTTTGCATTTTTTTAACAATTAGCTTGGTTGTCATTGTATAATCATGATTCATCCCCTTCAAGAGGGTTAGGTTCTAGGCTAGATGCTGGTACAAATGTGACATGTCCCTTATCTTTTTTCTTTTGTTACTAATGAATATGTGGGGTGACTTTAGGTCACCTAAAGGTTTTTGGATTCTGAGAAAGATTGGCAATATGAAATGTATCATGGGTCACATACTCTCCCAATCCATTATCTAAAATGGTGAATGATTGGATTTAGGAGGTGACATGTGGGAAAGCGAATTCAAGGTATTAGGATTTATTCAATTTTTTGGTGAATGATCAATAATTATAGCATTTCCTTTATCCTACTTAGAACTTGGATTCATGTCGTACTAATAATTATAGATTTGAAATTTGGCCTCAAGATGCTTGCAATATTCATATGGGTGTAAATCTCCTAGAATATTCACTTCCATCCTTGGGTAGGAAAACTTGATACATTGGTGCAACATTGATGGGACTGCATCAATCTCATGTAACCAAGGCCTACCTAGAATTATATCATGGGTCAAAGGTGTAATGACAACTAGAAAACTAATGGCACCTTATGATTCTCTTTCCTAATTATCATAGGCTTTGATAGTTTTTTTTTGGCTGGAGAACTACCATTGTGTACCCAAGAAGCTTGATGAACTTTAAAGACACTATGTTGAGGATAGATCCATTGTCTATAAGGACACATTTCACTTTATGTCATCTTATATAAACTTGTATGTATAATGGATTATTATGAATCAGTTCAAGGGAAGACATATCGCTTTGGTTGAATGTGAATTGTTGGGCTAGACCTAGGTGTCCAACCAAAGCTTGAAATTTATTAGGGGATATGTCACTACCAACAGTGGATTGGGTCAAAAACTCATTGAAGATGTTCTTGTGGATTATTTACGTTCACAAAAAATCTAAAACAGAAATTTATGCTAGTGTCTTCTATAATTGTTCCATAATATCAAACTTCTTGTCTTGGTCAGTAGTGAATGGTTTATTTTGAGGTTGAATGGTTGGTTAGATGACAGGGAAAGTGGTAGATGGTTGTAGACCTAGGATAGTAATCTTTAACCTCTGAGTTGTGATTGCACAATTAGGATTAAATATTAGACCATTATTGCTAACCAATGTTAGGAATGGTGTGGGACCAGATAGAATAAGTCTCAGTTACTAGTGCACTTATATATGGTCATGTGGCAAGGATGAGTTATCAATATAAGGTCCAAAAGGGGAAGTCTTAGTTTTTTAGTTTTCCTGTATGCACTCCCAGGTCAAAGAAGGATTATCCATGTAATTTAGATAAATATTTTTATTTAGCAACAGTCTAAGCTAATTAGTGTTTGGTCTAGGATTAATGGAGATTGTATTAATGCTACCCCCTACAATATGACCTACAACCCTATTATAGTCATGTGCGAATGCATGGTAGGTTTGTTGGTTGTTATTGTTTTGACCTTGGTTTTGTCCATTGTTCTATCATTATGGGTTCTACTACTAATTTTTTGATTCTACTAATTTGGCCTTTCATTTTAATACTATTGATTTTGTTGCTACACTGGCCATTATTGTTGTTGATGATTATTTTGTTGTTTCTAATTGTTATGTTAGGGTGAGGGGTTTTGATAAATCCCAAGAGTTTGATTAGAAGTGGAAGCACTATTATCTAATTTTATCTCCCCATTATCCAACATATTCTCAATTAAATGCTTGATTTGGAAATATCTTCATAGATTATGCCTATTGACCTGATGATAGTCATAGAATTCATTTTCATAGTACCAATCAAGATAAGGAATGCCTTGCAGATAATGATTTGGTATAGGCCAAATAATCATATTAGTGGTATAAATCTTCTAAAATATAGACTTAATAGGTTCTCCTAGGTCACTAAAGACACGACGTACAAGGATGGCTCTCCTAGGAGGATGGGTTTGCACTGGTAAAGTTTATTATATTTCTTGTGTAGGTCTTGATTGTTGTTTTTATGGTATTGGTTTGAGAGGTTATTGGGTAGGAGTAAGATAAAAAGGTGGTGTAGATGATGTTTACACTATTTGGACATGATAAAATTCAGTTACTCCATTTCCCACAACATTCTTATTGTGGTTGAATTGCTTCAATCTTTATTGGTTATTAACCTATGTCGGTTGTAATGCTTACACTTGAATAGGATGTTGATGTTGGCCATTTCCCTGATTGGTACCTTGATTTTGATTAATTAAATTAAGCTTGATGACTCCTTTATTGATGAGCACTCACTCAATCAACAAACCTTTATCAATGATCTCTTTGAAAGTATGTGCACATTGTAGTTCTAGATGATAAGCTATCTCACTATGTAAATTTTTAGTAAACACAGTGGCTAATGTTTATCTAGTAAACTATGGGTGAAATAGATTGCAAGGATTCTTCATCACTATAAATAACTTGCAAAACTCTCACCAAATTTTTAATTTGCTTATGTTAAGTCCAATAATGAAATCTCATGCTCAAGATTATAGGAAAAGTATTACACAAACTTATTAGAAAGATCATCAAAATTTGTTATTGTATTTTTGGGCAACTTCAAAAACCACTCCAAGGCTTGTCTAACTAAGCTTCTTGGAAACAACAAAAAAAAGTATATGTCATTATATGCCATTAGTTGACACACGATAATTAATTTGGTCAAATGACCATTAGGGTCACCTTTCCCTATGTATTTGTCAAATTTAGGTGGTTCATATCCTAGAGGGAAGGGTATCTACAAATACTCCATGTTGAATGGGTAGGAACACACGTTATCCAATTTAAACTTTTTATTATATTTCCTAGCCTATATAGTAGTAATTGCATCCTTCATTTGTTGTAATTCTTGGGATAGGAAACTGGAATGAACATTGGTTTGAGGGAGAATATTAGTTTGGGTAGGTGGTTGGGAGGTCACAAGTGGGACACTTTAACCAGGGTATGATGGAGATACATGTTGGGGTATATTGGTTTGGTTGGGGAATGGACTAAGAATACCCATACATGGATGATGATGTACATGAAATTGCACATTTGGTTGAATAATATTTTGGTTTGGGTTGGTGATAAAGGTTTGACTTGGAGGATTTTATGATTGGGATGGAGGGATATAACTATATTGTGCCTATTGTGGTTGAAAAGAGATATGTTATCAACTAATCAAACCTTGATATGGAGTGGGAACTTGTGGACCAAGACCCTATCTCTAAAATTGTGGCACATTTTGAACCAATGGTTGTCTAGTAAGTACTTGAGAAACATGGGGACCTCCTTATTGCATGAATCCCTATGAGGAATTGAAATTAGGTTACAAATTCACCATCTATCATTGACCAATATTTGAATGTTATTGCCTAGTCATTACTTGGTTTTGAATTAGCATATTAGTCTATGACTAAAGAGGTATGTTCATCATTAATTGGTGAGGTGGAATATTAGATGCCCTTAATTGAGATGGAAATGTATTTGTCCTTTGTTATGTTGATATAAGATTGTGTATGTTATTATGGAATACTAATTGTTACTTATTGATGAGGAGTAGGATTCATCACATTCTATCATTGAGGCATGACATTAGCCATTGTTTGATTACCTAATCCCATAGGTTATACACTTGAGGAAGTAGCTAATTGAGGTTGGGGTGTAGAAAATATTATTCCCTAGTATGATGATCTACTCATGGGATTTAACTATAGACACATGTTGTTGGCTAATTGTGTGTGTGTTAGTACCACTTTGATCAGGATTGGACATTGTTTGCACATTGTCCACTATGTTTAGCTCACTATTATATGTAGAATCCAAAGACACTTATTCAATAATGGGCATATGCATCAAGTTATCTATTGAAGTAGTTTGTAAAAATGGGTCAAAACTCAGATTCTCTTGTCTAGTTAACTATATCAACACTCCTGTTGAAGGAACTAGGTCAATAAGAGGCTTACTAACCATGTTCATCTGATTGAAATTACATGCTAGATTTAGGTAGGTTTGATATGCTATCTACATTTGGTGATATTCCATGATGTTTTTGCCTTGATACATTATTTGGACTAGAGTGATAAGATTGCTAGAAGAAGCCTGTTGATCGTAAATGATATTGTGGGGCATTATTACTAGACTTGGTAAATTTTCATGGAGAAAGTCTACTAGAAACTTGGCCCCTACCTCTATGGCTCTAACCAAAATCTTATCTTTTTTTTCTAACAAATGTCACTAAAATAAAAATGGATTATACGTGGAAGCCGTATAGTAGAATATGATTGTTGAAGAACTAGCTCATCCATTGTGGGTATTATAGCTAGGTATTACTTGTTCCTAGTCTTATTCTAAATAAGGTAGTGTGTTAACTAGATAGTTATCCAATGGATCTTGGCTTTGTGCCCATGATTGAGTATTATAAGAGGGATAAGAATCCATCTCATAAGTAATATTATCCACATAGGGGTCTTATACCATTTCTTCCTGTGCCACCACATTACTAATCCCTAGATTGTACATGAATCCACTATGAGTGTTGAAATACATGTTAGGATCCATAGTCAATGCTTTACGATAAAAGTTCAAAGAGTTCTAAAAACTCTAAAAAGGACAAAACCTAAAACAAATGATGTTTCAACTTGGTCTAGATTTGTTAAAAGGATCAAAAGGTTTAGGCAAAGATTTTTGAGGAAACAAACTAGTGTAAAGTATCTAATGTTTCACTATTCACACAAAGATAAGCAAGTAAATGGACCAAAAATCAAAATGCCAAACTCTAAGGTTGAAATGTTTTAAATCAGTCTAATCTAGGAATTTAAAAGTTGCTAGGTCTTTTAGCTAAACACGACGTTGAAAGCTAGGCTCAAACAAGGCATGCGCTAGGACTCTTGGTCAAACAATATCAAAAACTAGAGTTTGAAATAGATGAAATTTTTAATATAAAAAATTTCAAACACTTCTAACAAACACTAGGCATTTGATTCTTGGACATGAACTTGATCAACTAGGTATAAGGTATGAAACAAAAGGCACTTTAGAGATAGTTTATTTTCTCATAAATAATAGTATAAAACTTGGTTATTTTGAAAAATAAGCTAGACAAAAGTGAACTGTATAACTATGGTTTAAACAAAGGATCACAAAAGTACACTCAGATTGGTCTAAAAATGGAAATCTATGCAAGAGGTTCTATGAAACAATATTTGAAATGTTTTGGGTAGTGTAACGACACTACACTACCCAAAAGGTGTGACAAAAAAGTTTGTTTCAAAAACTCTCTAAGGCAAAGATAATTTCCAACAATTTGATAGCATAACACTACTTTTCTTGACTCAAAATTTTTTAGTACATAGACTCAAAGTGCAATTGTTTAGCACAAATTGGCTTAAGTCTATCAAGTGATGATAATGATTATGAGTCTTAAATGGATATCAACCCAAATTGTAAATTGAACCTAAGTTCCCTCAAGTTTAGTGCAAATGGTGAACCCACTTAACACATCAACCCTATGAAATTGTAAAGGTGCAATTTTGAATTTAGATTATAAGTTAAGGACTTAAAAAAAATTTGGTAAAGGTTTAGACTCAATTAGATAGCATAATTGTGCCAAAGTGGATGATATGACTCCCAAGCTTTTGAAGAACTTTGAACAAGGCAAATTAATTTTTTCACATGGGCAGCATAATGCCTCTTTGTTCAAAGGAAAATTAGGACTATGTGTTTGGTTTGAATTATTTTTTTACACCAAGTTTTGACTTCAAACAAGACTTTAATCTAGGACAAGACCAACTAATTAATTGCTCTTAAATCCTAAACTGACAAGGTGTATTGGTATTGTTGGAATTCATCAATATACATCATTTGAGAGGATTTTAAGTGTTCATCCAAAAGTAAATGCAAATTATATAGTAGGGTTTTTACACCCCCCTTATCTCAAATTATAGTACTATGACATGGACCTTGAGGCGTACCTTACACCAACAATACTTGCATGACAAGTGGGGATTTTTCTAAGATCTAACAAGTTTTTGAATGTTCCAGGGGAATCATTTGCATAATGACTTTCACATTGAAAAATGCAAAAGAAATGCATAGATTTTAAGTCCATATCACTTGGCTTGTTGTAAAAAGGTGTAGTCCTTTTTGCAACCACTAAATTATGTTATTCACTCAATGTAGTGTGATGTCCAAAGTTCCACTACATCCCATGTGCAACTCCAATTAGGAGCTAAATGAATTCAATGCTAAGAGTTGAAACCTTGGGTCAAAGCTTCCCTAAATAACTCCTAGGAGGTGATGAAGTCCCCCTCATAAGCCAAGTTTGCATTAAAATAAAGAAAGCATGAAACTAGAAAGACTTTAGGTTATTTTCAAGGTCACCCAAACTTTGATGAGTTTTTGGGGAGTGTTTTAGATGACTTTATTTTTAAGCCTTAGATTAGGCTACTTGCAATAATAATGGTGATTTTGATTCTAAGGGTTCCCTCAAGGGGATAAATGGAAGAGCATACATACAACATCCCTCTCTTTTCCAAAAAAAATTTAATCTAAACAACTAAGTAAATAAAAAAAGCTTTGAAAAGGTGAGTTCATTTTTAAGCCCAAAGGGAAAGTGAGGTGGTGTTCATTTGACCCCTTGGTATTAGTTGTAACTTTGAAAACATTCACCATAAACATCAAATTTTTTGTTAAACACCAAAACAAGGTTCCTAATTGATTTTAAATCTTGCAAAAGGTGATCTAAACATGTTTTTAGCAAATGTCAAGCTTGGTCCTACAAAAAAAACATTAGCATGTCCTTTAGCCTTGAAGCTCTTTTTGGTTTAAAATAATGAACTTAAAAAAAAGAACTCTAAGGTATATGTTTTAAGAAAAACACAGTGACCATTGTCAGTTTATATAACTAATGATGGTTACATTTTCTAACCAATGTCAGTTATCCAACATACATTGGTTATATCAATTTGACCAATGGTAGGTATCCAACCAATGTCAATTTTAATAATTGACATCAATTAAGTTATGCAACTGATGTTAGTTTTACTAGCTAATGCTGGTTACTACTGTGCAACTGATGTTAGTTTTAGTAGCTGATGTCAATTATTGTATAAACCTATGGCAAACAAAAATGGCAAAAAAAAGTTAGAAAATCAATTTGCAAGAGTTTTAAGGATCCAAATGAATATTTTAAAGCTATAAAATGATCTTCTTCAGGTGTGAGATGTGTCTAGTCCCACTGGGCATGCCATTATGTGATCTAGGAATTTAACTCAAGAGAGGATGGTTAGTATCATGTTAGTTCCAAAATAAAAACCAAATGAAAGAAACACACTAACTAGCATAACATCTCTAGGCCTAGACACTAGAGAGAGCTTAGTTAATAAAAACAAATGACAAACACAACCAAAAAGTAAGTAATAAAACACAAGAACTCCTTCACCTTCCTTGGATGCTCCAAATGCCTTTGTAGTAGTGGCTTGCTTGGTTTTGTGCTCATGAAGTCCTTGGCAATGAAAGCTTGGCTACCTCCATCTCTCCTTGGCACCTTTGGCTTATGGTTTGGCTTGGCTTGAAATCAATTTGGCATGGTAACACTAATTATCAAGACTTTGAAGATATTTGAGCATAATAGCCTTGCACCAAAATAGCTTATAAATGATGTTCTTGGCCTCTCTATTTATAAATTTTTGCAAATGTTTAAAATCAAAATGAACCATCCATCCTGAGATTGAGATGTATGGTTGAGGATTAATTTATTTTTTGGAATTAAGTTTGTAATTATCCTCATCATGAAATTGGAAGAAGGGGCAATTAAGAGGCATGGAGAGCATCATAGAAGGCATTGATGAGGCATGGAGGGCATGAACCCTAATATTTATGACATTTATGGCCTAGGGATGTCTTCCCAAGAAATGAGGTGAATTGATGATACAAATATTCAATATTCATTTATAAAAATAATTATTCAAAAATTTTACATGGAATTATTAATTATGCCTTGATTTGGTTTAATTATCTCTTAAGCATGTTTAATCACTTTGTGCACAAATTACTCAAATTAATCAGAATGCGTTGTTATTGGTCTAAAATTTGACTGGATTGAATTGGAAGGCAATGTTAGATGCATTAGATCCATTATCCCATTTAGGATGTTACCAATAAAAAATAACAAAGGCACATGTCTCATTTAAGAGGTTTGATAGGAAAGAGCAATCTAGAGCACCCAGGTGTAAAATTAGCATTTTGACTCAAAATTATTTGATTAAAGTTAGCTGGCCCACAAATTGTGTTGCCCCATTTAATGATGCCCTAGCCAAAATCAGCACTTGAATATGTTAGTTTCACATCATTTAGCATGTTTTAGTGTTTTTAATCCAAATTGTACATTTTGGGTGGAAATTGGCCAAAATCTTGATTGGAGGTTATTGGTGGCCATATTTAGGTGTCTACATAGATAAGCATGTTCATATTTAAAAATCATAAGTATCAATCCATAATATCATGAAATACATGAGCATAATATGTATGTAGGAAAGCCTCAAGGGGAATGAAACCCACTAAAACATAGTTTGGATAACTTTCCATATTATACCATGAATCAAATTTAGCTAAGCACCAACCCAATAAGGAACACCAACCCTTAAATTTACCAAGCACCAACTTGCTAGGAGTCCATAACCCCCTTGATGATCAAGCACCCACTCAATCAACACTTTGAAATAGTCCACCTTTTTCTTTCTCCATCTTAAAATTGATAATGGTTTTCTTTTGCTCTGTCACACTCAGATCTACCTTTCACACTAGCAAAAATTGTCCTTTGCCTTCTTTGCTCAATTAGCCCTTCTATGTATTAAAACTATTACGAAAGCACTCATAAAATCTTGTAGATGTCTATGACTAATTCATATTATTTATTTTATATGTTTCATCATCTGTGTAAGATCACACAATTCTCTTCTTCTTCACTTCAAATCTACACATTCCACACTTACCTCTTTAGGCCTAAAAATGCCTAATATATATACAACACTTTTCTTGTTCACATCCTTCTTAGTCAGCCAAGAAATATTATCTTCGTAGGTCATCCATGAAATGGATATTATAACACCTTATATATAGGGATAAAATTTTATTTGAGTCCTTTTAGGTCTGACCTTTCTCAAATAGGCCTTATCTCTCCTTTAGGTCTCATGGAGACCTAATCTCAATAGGCCTAATTAGCACACATTACCCTTTGATCCTTTTGGATAACATTCAAACACTTTACATAGAATAATAACATTATATTTCATCTCAATATACCTTTGTAAATCTCATCTAATTTTAATAACATTTTTTATCTCAAATCCCTACGTAGAGCACAACATTAGAATAGTTCATATTAGCCATGTGTATACTCAAAATGTGTGTCTAAAATAACTCAAGCATAACCACAAATTTAAATATAAACATAAAAAAAAATATACAAAGAAGTTTCATGACCTTAGGGTCATCACCATGTGCATTATAGCTCATAACTCAAGGCAAAGATGCTCAAACCCTTCTCTACAAAAAGTCCACTTAGAACTACCAATTGATCTCAAAACATAGTCATGGAAACATGAACCTTTGACACCTATAGAAACACTATTGAATCCTTTAAATTAATTATTATGATATTAAATCATCTTTATATCACATTACATCAAAAATATCATAAGAAAACATGATAACTATTTATTTTATAGACCAATATGTTGACCTTCTTTCTCGTAGACCCTACTTAGTCAGACAAGCCATTTTGGATTCTATGTTCCAATCCTCTTATATTGACTTCCAAAATTTTTAATATAATGGATATGTAAATAATGTATTAAAAAATAATAATATATGTATTTTATGCTTCAGATAATGGTAGAGAGCCTCCAACTCATCACTCCCACTTGCTTACTCAGACTTGTCAATACACCTTCAAACACAGTCATGGTGAGAATGACTTTCAACTCTTGTTTAGAAAATTTTTAAGACACATAATTCATTTATATTATACTATGATAATATTAGGTAACTCTTAGATATAATGATATCATATTCAAGTGACAATATTGGTCTTGCAGACTAATCTCACACCCTTACACCTTCACTATCTCATCTACACTAGACAGGTCAACTTATAAGCAACATTATCAACATATCCACTAACCTCAAAATCATATAATTAATACTAATGTATACTAAAATTATTTAAAAATAACACCATTTATTTTTATCCATTCCTAATCCATGATAACACATTGCTAATCTCATTCCCACTTTTGCCTAGTTTTTCTCACTATTTACTTCACTAGGCCTTTTTAGCGATAGGCCAAATTCCATGACTAGTTTAGCATATTTTAGAAATATAACCTACTTATAAAATACCATGGCCATAATATATAAATATCAAGCTTCAAAATCCATACACATAGTGGCTTTGACTCAATCAACTTTACATGCTACAACAAATTTCCAAGAAACATGTTTTTCCTATAGGTTCCACTCACTCACATGACAAACCAATGCCACCTAGAGATACTTGGGAGAGTCAGATACATGATAAAATCATAAAAATATGTCATCCAATCCATTATTATCCATTTTTATCAATATATTCCATATCAGGTTAAGGTTAGGATTTTAGAGAGGTTTAAACCACCTTACAGTCTTAACAATCATTCATAAAAACCAATGCTTAAAAATTTGAGATATAAACCTTACCCATATACCATTAATTGCTTATGTTCTCATGCATAGGCTACACATTCCAATTAATACATGAAATTTATTCTCGGGTTGAGAATCCTTTATTCTGTGTATATAGGAAACCTCAAAACCATATTCCATGCCTTTTCTTATATACTTTCACCTCAGACTTCATCAACATACCTAAAAAAATATGACACGACTTTTAAATGATAATTTTTCCATACTTACCTATGAAACTAATCTTAATACCCCATTAGGCCACCATCTCTCTCTTTGCTCTTTAGGCTTTTGACTTGTAAGTCTCATTAGGCCTCAAAACATACCTTCTAGCCACTATCTAGGCACTCTTCACCTCACTCACATTTTCAATAAACTTATCACATGATATAACACTAATTTTCATCCTTCATAGGTCTTGAAAACACTTCATGACCCCTCATTAAGTTATGTAGAGTCTAAGACTAGTTTAGTTGCATGATAGGTCTATAGGTCTTACCCTTGTAAGATCATTTTGAAACACACCTAAGTGCTCCAATGCCTCATATGTATGCTCAAGTGTTTAAAACACTATATTATTCCTTTGTGCATTTATCTCATTGAGCCACCATGGTCCTTCTTGTACTATACTAGGTATCCTATGCACAAGCCTTCTCAAGAACCTTGCACTCAATAACTAGTACACAACATGCATACTATATACTAAACCTTGACATCAACCTCAAAATAAAAATTGCATTGCCTTAAAATTCTCTCTCAATAGAGAGATAATAGGTTTCCTTCAAATTCTCTCTTGTCACATGTCACTTCACCATGCATGCATCTTGACATCAAAGACATCCACCTTGACCTTGACATTAATGACAACACTTCTAAATATAAGACTATGACTAATGGACATGAAATTTGACTATGATGGGTTGACACATAGAGTATGAGTAGGCTTTTTATTTTTTTGAGGCCATGGATTAATATGGGAGAAAGGATGGATAACGTGATTATGGGGGGTTTTGGATCAATTTTATATATTGTACCATTAGATGAAGGTTTGCCTCTAGTTTGGTTTTATGTTTAACTTTTTATGATGGGATGTGATAGGTTTCAAGTGGAAAAACTTGAGTAAATTTGATTATGACATGATTTATTTAAAATTTAAATGATTGGACTTGATTGATGTATTGACAATGAGCTAAAATAAGCTTTAGGATTTGACTAAGATGATGTGATAGGTTTGAAAAGCCAAAAATACATGAATAGGTTGTAAATGACCTTTTACAAGGTTGACTTGACTTGATTTAGATTAGATCAAGTTATTAAATGATATGCTCAAGTTGGGATTGGATGACTTAGATGCTGAGGATGTTAATATTTGATGGTTTGTACGATTCAAACTTGACTAAGTCTAGATGCAAGAAACCTTATGATCATGACTATGATAATTGAAAAGGGAATGTTACCAAAGTGGACCAAGGTAAGTTTATTATAGACTCAATAGGATTAGATGTGGTTGGTGATCAAGGATGATTACAGACTTGATTGTAGTAGAGATGATTTTTTGAAAAGTGTGGATATGGATAAGTATAGACTATAGGTGATGTTGCTTTATGGGGTAATGATGGGATTGAACTTGGTTTAGGATTTTGACTTTAGGGTTATATTAAATATTTTAAGGATGTAAAAGGATGTTAAGACTAGGGGATGTTAAATTTATTAGTCATTTAGACTAAAATTGAGGTGAACTTATGACTTGTTTGGGATGATGGATGGAATGTCTAGGTCTAGGGATGTTATGTGGATTGATGTGTTGGATAAATGAATGATATATTAGGCTTGCCTTTAGTTTGATTGATTTGATATGAAAGATTACTCAAATTTAGATAGGATATACCTTTGAGAAAGAATGTCTATAATACTTTAGCTAGTACGAATGATTGAGATGATGATAGCATGTGGGTCCCTAAATTTTAACTAGGTTAGGAAAGAATGATTATTGATGTGGATGATGATGACTGCTAGATTAAATCTGACATAATTGTGGGTGATAGTAAGAGGATTATGTGTGCTAAGTTAAAATCATTATAGTGGTATGATAATGATGGGTATTAAATTCAATATGGTAGAATGATGGGGTAATAATGAGTGTTAGCAAGGTATCAATAAGTGTTAGGTTCAAACCAACAAAATGATAGGGTAACGATGGGTGTCAAATTCAAACTAGTAGAGTGACAAGATATAAAATGGAGGGTGTTAATTTAAACTATCTGAATGATGGGTTATAAGATGATGGATTTTAGGATTAAATTATTAGAGTAGACAAGTTTATATCAAGGTAATGATGGGTGTTAAAATTAGTGAAATGGCATATCTAGACCAAATGTCAGTTGAGGGAGGGTATCCCTAATCAAAGAAAATTTTGATAAGGACTAGCTCAAGGTGGTGGATTACATAAGTTTTTTCAAGGTATACAAGGTATACAATTGTGTTTTGGATAATTTAAAAGGGTGCTTAGGATGTATATGGGTTTAGACTATGACAATAGGGATGACTAATTCTAGGTGGGTTCAACTAAGATGGGAATGACTTTTAGTTTAGGCATGCTTAAATGAGGATCTAAGGGGGTGATTTAAGGTAATATTTTAGATATGGTGAAGGATTATAGGTTTGACAAAGAGGCATTTAAGACAAAATGATGGGTGATGGGGTTCAACTAGGCAAGTTTAGATATGGTTAATATAAATGGTAGATTATGACTAAGACAAGATGGGATGATGATTAGGATAAGCTTAGATAATATCAAAATAAATGATGGGGTTTTGACTAAGAAAAGAGATTAAGTCAAGGTTAGATATGGTTTTGGGTGATAGGACAAGATTATGATGGTCTTGTAAAATATTAGACAAAGAATTATATTTGACCTAGGTTTGAGTGTTGTTGATAAGGTAATTTTTTCATGTGTAGGTCTTAAGGTTTGAAAATAATATTGGCCTTGATGACACACAAATAAGATCAAGTAACACACAAGCCTATGCTAGTGACTAACATGGGATTATAACTCAACACCCAACCCACCGAATGAGTCATGATGAGAGGTGACTAGATCAATCTCCCAACCCTCTCTCACTACCATACATGGTGAGTGATATCTATGGAGGATGTTTCACATGATATAGATACTTGTTATGGTTGAGAGGTCTTATTCTAGGTTAAATAAGATCTTTAAGGGAGTCCCTTAAACAAATTGTGGAATGTGGGGCCTGAGTAAATGTAAGGTGGTGTTTGAAGCTTGAGTATCAAAGTGTTACCTCATCACTTCATAGAATATTGTATGAGGATTTATGCTTAACTTACCAATAGTTATACCTAATTTTTATACTCTACCAAAACATGGAGTGTGGTCTTATGTGTGGTGATTAAATCCACATCACAATCCCCCAAATATTATGGCAAGTGTGTGGGGATGAATTCTACATCATTTTACCTAAAAAATGTGGATATTTATTAACAATTTTTTATCCCCATGAATTTCCCTATGGTTGTAGGGGAGAGCATAAACTGTTGTAGCTTTAGATGACAAACACGTAGCCAAAAAAGTATGCTAGATTAAATTGAAGTTTATAAACATAAATTAAAAATTTAATTGATTTACCCTGATTAAGATGTGATAATAAAATTATGTAAAAGTTTACAAAATTCCAAGTCTTTGATAAGAGGCCCACAAAATAGATTGATTAGTAGTCTTAAATTGGCTTCTTGAGGGGTAGAACCTATAATAAAATTGATAGATTGATCATTATTATTAAACTTAATATTTTTCAAATAAAGTTGAATATGCAAAAAACATGATTACATAACAAAGTCATGTATTTGAGGGTCAATGTCATATTTCCATAGTTCAAAATCATAGATTTACACGTGAATTCACTACAAATATAAGTTAGATATAAAATAGAAAATATGAAACTATGAACCTAAAAGTCAATATCACAACTATAATAAAATAATTATAGAAACAAAGACGTGAAATTTAAATAGAACATAAAATTTTATACATGACTTATGTCACTACTAATACTTATAATGTCACATTTCTCATTGACGATGTTATGTCTTGTGAAACATGAGTTCATACCTAGGTAGTAAAAATATCATAACAAAAAAAAGTCATGTGTAGAGATACAAACTCATGGTTTTGGTTACCAATGTTACAAGTCATCAAATGTGATTTTGTGAAAAACAATATAGATAGTTTAAACATATGAAACTAATCAACTTGGTGACTATCTAACATGTTATCATGCAAATTATAACAAAAAATATTAAATATTTTAACTTTATCAGCTTATAAATAGACAATCTAAATAAAAAAGGACAAGTTTTGATCACTTTTAAATATTTAACTATTTAAACAAAGAGTACCAATTGAAAGACACATAATAAAAAATCTATTATATATGTTTAACAAAGAGGTTTGGTAATGATTTTAAGTTTTCACTTTCAAATTTTAAAACACAAAAAAATCAAAATTGTTGCTTCTCAACACAATATAGCGTATTGAGATCTCAATGTCACATTTTTCATACTCAATACCACATGTATGGAGTCACAAGTTGGTTCTTAAAAAAATAAAGAGCCAATGAATATAAAATCATGGTTATGGCTAGAAAAATTATTGATTATAGAAACAAATTCATGGTTCACAAAACATGATATTGAGATAGGTTGACAGATTGTTAGGCAAACCATAACAGTCATAGTTAGTGATCATGTATAATGTCATGGATATTAGTTACAAAATCACGTTTCCAAAGATCAATCTCAAATATGCATAGGGCAATGTCATAGTTTCAACCTATAAGTGAAATTACAAGATTTTGGAAGCTCTAGCCTCAAGTTCTCCTTCAAACATGTCTTACAAGATTAATCTCACATACCAAAACCTCAAGAAGGTTAAATTAAAGGAGGGATCCCACTATTGTCACCATTATGTATTATATAAAGTTTGGAATAGGAATTCAAATGTAGGTGACAATAATGACATTTAAAATCAATTACAAACTTTCATAAATACTCATGATTGGGCAAGGTAGGAAAAGAGAGTAGCAGAATAGCAAATTAAATACATAATTATACCTCACTTATACATCTCAATCCACCTCCAAATGTAGTGATGTGAATTAAATTGACAAGTTCAACACTTGAATAAGATTTTGGATTGTTTGATGTAGACTCAAAGACATACAGTAACAATTATGGGGATCTAAAACTTTGGTGGAAAGATAATTCAAGAAACAAGAAAAACACAATTGCAATAATGCTAGCTCTACGAAGAGATGTTTTATTGCTAAAAATTGCAGATACAACATATGCCTATCTCTGGGAAGAGATGTCTAATTTCCAATTCAAGTTACATCTTCATCTATACACATTTTTAAGGTAGGAGGAAGATGTGGAAAGTCACCAATATCGAGGGAGATTAAGTGGTTTGACTTCCATGATTTACAAAAATACAGAATTCAAGGAATTACTATTTTTAGAAACTTACTATTTTTAGATTGCACTACTAAAATTGAAATTTTTGGCACTTCTATTTGGTTTTAGGGTCAAAACCCACTAAGTAGATTTGTGTTCCATCTCAAGATGTTCCCCTCATTCTTAGCTTTCCAATAGTTCAAATGGGGAGTCAAATGAAGCTATAGTGCAAAAGTTATGGCTCACAAAAGTTCTACCACCAATTGGGGTAGAACCGTCACCTAAATTATCTCTTGATATATTGCTCAGGTCATTCCTCCCTCCTTGAGAAGTAATGGTCCCCATTGCATCAAGATGTGTCATCAAGTTTAGAAGTTGTATTTTGATTTGATTCATGATGCATACTTGTAATAGACTATGCTTTGTGGAGCTGTGATTTATGGAGCTATGAAGGGCCCAATTGTTCACCATTTTTATCTGACCATCAATCTATGCATGGAAGACCATGAACTTATTTATCTTGGTATTTATTTGCTTTTATTATTCTGGTGTTTGTGTAGTCAGGGCTATAACATCGGCGCTTTTGGATTCATGTGGCTTGACCACCATGAGAATGAATTTCTTAGCACTAATTAGGGAGACATATGTAGAAGGTGGTACCTTTGGTACCCTACAGAATTGTGTTCCAAGAGTGAGGGTGATCCTTCAAGTTCTTGATTCATAGATTCCATGTCGATCATACATGAATGGTTGACCAAATAGTACATCACAAACATCCAGATTGACCACATCACATAAGACCTCATCTTGGAAAGGTTTTATTGCATAGGAGAGAAGACATTGGTGGGTGACATGGAGGTTTCTCCCTAGACTCAACCATACAATACTGTATTACTTTGGTTGAGGCTTCATGGACAAATTTAGGGTTTTCACAACATTAGCAAAGATTAAATTCTTTTGACTCCCACTATCAAGAATGAAATGCAATGGCTTACCTTTCACCCATAACTTAGAGTGAAAAAACCTTTCATTGTCATCTGGCCTCTCCTCATGGGTCTATGATGAAGCAATGATGGCATTAGGCTCAACATCTATAATCTCTTCTTCATGCTCTTTGACCATAGGGTGTGTATGAGGCAGAGTAGTAGATGTTGAGGATTGTGACTTAGAAAGTAAGGACTTGGTGGCTCGATATTCTTCTTTGGAGTGTATTCTATATTTGTGGTAATCACACCATTTCCTATTCTTCCCTTCCTTTTGCTTCCAATTTTGGCCTCAAGTTTGACCTTATTTGTCACTTTTCCATTTTGAAGGTTGAATCTTCGTATTCATTCTTCCATGCTTCTGCTCAATCTTCACCATGAACTTGTATGCCTTACCAAGGGTTTCCAAATTTAAGAGTTCCATCTTCCCCCCATATATACATTTTAGTCCACCATGATAGTTGAGAACCTTGTGTTTGTCACTTTCCTGGATGCCCAATCTTGCAGATAGAGAATGAAAAATGTCAATGTAATCTCGAATAGACTATTCATTACCTTGGCGAAGTTATTTCCACTCTATATATAGATCATCATATGCTCTAATGGGGTAGTATTCTTTCTTTATAGCTTCTATGAAATCATCCCAGGTAGGTTCCACCTCAAGGCCATTAAGATATGTACTGAATCTCTTCTTGTACACTTCCCACCAATTTTATATAGGCAATGATGCTTTCAAAAGAGAAAAAGTGATCTTATCTTTATCGGTGAATTTATATACCAAAAAATATTAAGACAATTGATCCAACCAATTTTCTACTACATCAGCATTTATTTTGCCTTCAAATGTAGGGATATCAAAATTCACCTAAACCTTGAAGGGTGTTGGGGCACTAAAATGATGTGGGGGTGCAGATGAGGAACCATAATTTTCCATCAAGATTTATCAGATAATTTGGGTGAATTTTTGTAGCATCTACACTTGCTACTATTAGAGGGATTCATTCACCATTTCCTTGAAATGATCAGATGTCTCAGTGTTGTCCACCATTTGAGGTCATTTAGAGTGAATAAGTAGATAGTTTAGAAGCTCTATTATTTTTCACCTAAGCTTCTTGTAGCTTGATCTCATCCTCAAGATCATACACTCTCAAGACAAACCACTATGATACCACTGATCTAAAACTTAGAAACTTTGGTGGAAAGATAATTCAAGAAATAAGAATAACACAACTAGAATAATGTTATCTCTACGAAGAGCTGTTTTATTTCTCAAAATTGTAGATACAACATATGCCTATCTTTGGGAAGAGATGTCTAAGTTTTATTTTGGGTTACATCTTCATTTATACATATTTTTAAGGTAGGATTAGGATGTGGAAGGTCACCAATCTTGAGGGAGATTAAGTGGTTTGACTTCCATGATTTACAATAATACAAAATTTGAGGAATTACTATTTTTAGATACTATTTTTAGACTACGCTACTAAAATTAAAATTTGGGGAATTTCCATTTGGTTTTTAGGGGTCAAAACCCACTAAGAAGATCTTGTGCCATCTCATGATGTCCCCCTCATTATTAGCTTTCCAATAGTTCAAAAAGGGAGTCAAATGGAGCTATGGTGCAAAGTTATGGCTCTCAAAAGTTTTGCCACCAATTGGGGTAGAATCATCACCTAAAATATTTCTCGGATCAGATGGTTTGTCAATAGACAAGATTTGGCATGATATCATAAATTTTTCCTCTCATTCCAAATATGGAGATTGCATGGAGGAATGGTTTTTTATATAGGATAGGGCGAGGAATTTCTAAGGAATGTAAAATTCCTTAGATAATTCTAGAGAATAATTCTCTAGAGAGTGTGGAGAGTTCTAGATTCTCCTAAGAATGACTAATGATAATTAGTTGGTGATTAGGTGGGGATTATAAAGTAATTTATAGGAGAAAGTGGGGGTAGTTATGATTGGAATTAAAAATTCTAAAATAATGGATAAGTGAGGAGTAGTGATAACTAGGATTATTAATGGGAGGATTAATTATCATGGGATAATATAAGGTTGATGTATGATAAGATAAATGTTATAAATGATAGACTAGTGACTAGGGGACTAGAATAAATTAATATTAGAATGAATTATTAAAAATTAGTGTGAAGAAGGAACAATCAAATTTAGATGTATACATTAAGTTTCTATCCCTCATAATCACACCTAGGGTTTCAAGGCAAGAGATATTGATTTTTGGATCTATTTGCATAATCAAGGTTCAAGATTCAAAATACAGAGTGCACAAAGATAGGTGAAGGTGATTATATAGTCACATTCCTAAATTTACACAAATTTTAGTAC
Organism: Torreya grandis; assembly: GCA_037957365.1. NCBI lineage: Eukaryota > Viridiplantae > Streptophyta > Pinopsida > Cupressales > Taxaceae > Torreya > Torreya grandis. The sequence goes on along the minus strand of JARHVA010000644.1, from coordinate 437,829 downwards.
TAACCAATATGTTAATATCAACCAATGATACATACCCAATCTAATGATATATACCATGTATAGATAAATAATCAGTTCTAGAACTAAACAAACCACATGACTAATTTATCTCAATTTTCACTTCCAAAATATAGTCAATGTCAAACATTCACCCAAAAAATATAAGTACTCAACCCTTAGTTGTACTCACTATATTTATCATATGCCACTTATCATATCATTGCAACCAACTCCCAATATTTCACATTCAAATGTATGCTTGAATGCCATATCTTAATATTTGAATTACATTTCAAGTTTTTATTCATCTTAATCAATATCAAGGTAAAACACTTTTCCAATGCATTATGAAGTACTTATATTTTTAGCCTCCACTTCACCTTATCCCTAATTTTTATATTAATGGAGTTATTGGAGGTGTTTTCTTATGTATTTATTTGGAATTTTTTCAAATTGATGACTGAAAAAGAATGAAAAGCAAAGAGTTCTCCAAAGATACAAAGCAATCTTACAAGTAGTAGTCGATTGAGAAGTCAGTTTTGGTTTTTTTATTCCTATTATTCTCATTTTATTTCCTACTTCTATATTTGGGTTCCATGGTAAATTTAGTGGTAGATGAAACCAAGAGGACAAGGCATAATCATAATCCTGACAAGCATTTTATGTCTTACATGATTCTTCATTCACCTTATCTTTTCAAAGTGATCCCCTCTACCAAGCATAAAAAATGTGTCTACTATTTTTTATCTACTTCGATATTTTCGTAAACTAAAATTAGATCTATCTTTTATGGATATTATGTTTGGAATCAAACCCTACCTACTCTTTTATTTTATTTTTAATATGAATGAAAATTCCATTTATTTTTGCCATGAGAATGCTGAAATTTTAGATAAATGGATATAAGCCTAGATGGTTACCTTTTCTTGATATGGTTGTAAGCCTGGACTATGTGAACTCATTATTGTCTTATATGTTGTGCTTGTGTTATGTTTTCCTTGAATGAATAAAACCTTATTTTTCATGTTGGATTATTGAAGCATGCACACTTTATTTATCTCATTCATTTTACCTATGTATTTCTCTATTGCATTTTTCTCTTATTTGATGGATTCTTGCATGATCAGGTTAAAAATTAGGGTGGTAATCACCATTTATGGTTTGGCTCATCTTATTCATTCCCATTTTTCATCATCAATTAAACATTAAGTTACTTGGTGGATATGGTGAAGCAAATGTTTGGTTTTACTATTAGATTCTTTTTCTTTTTCATGATTGACTAGTTAGAGCATTGTTTTTAATGTTTCTAAGTATTTTAAATATCACTATATTTTATTATCATTGTATAATTATAAGGAAACCCCTAATTTATTAATTAAATATATATGGTATTCAAAATTTGTATCTCTATTTTATATCCTTGTCTTATTGTTTTATAATATAAGATATGTTCATGATTTGGTTGTGATTTGGTGAAGGCAAAGTGATCATTAGAATTTAGATCATCTTATAATGGAATAACCTAATTAGGTCACCCATTATACTCAATATATATTATCATTTAAATTTATATTGCATGTATATACTTTGTATTGGATTCTAGTAGTGAGTTTCATGATGCTAGATGCCATAATTTATATGTTTATTTTATTCATTATAAAAATTATATGATGTTTTTACCTTGTTAGTAGGGTAGTGGTACTATGTAAGCAGTATGATGATTTTTATTTTTATTATTCATTAGGATTTTATTGTATATTTGATTTCATGTGGATATGTTTTGATAACACATTCCTTTCCTAATTGTAACTTAAATAGAGATATAGGAACAATATCAAAAGTAATCTTGTTTTGTTGAGGAAAGGGTTGTACTCCATATTTGCATAATGATATCATGGATTTTTTTACTTGATCTCCATACATAGATTTTACTATTAAATTTCATTCTAATTATATTCTTATCAAGGAAATGGGTTGTATATATTTATTTTCAAGTTATAATGGTAACTTATAACAATATAATTGTGTATACATTACATGGAAATTGTGAAAGCTCTAAAGAGATGAAGGTAGAGACATTATAGTTATCATACTCTTGTAATCATTTATTTATAGTTAATGTGACTATAAACTTGCATGTGTATATATATATATATATATATATATATATATATATATATATATATATCTCACTCAGTAAGTATCAATCATAAAAAAATACTAACATTTTTTGCCAGTATCAGTACCTAGTTGAAGGTCGCTATCTCCATTGAAAGGGATAGTGATTATTTCATTTTTCTCTTTTAGTTATAAGTTGATATTTTAATCAAAGGCATAAGGATAATATATTAATACCCTACCATCAATAGGACTGTATCCTCATTATTGTCTTAATGGTGTTCTTTAGAAGAGGATTACTAAAGTGTAATTGGATCTGTGTGTTCCTCAGTATAGAAAACTATGTTTTATTGTGGAAACTCTACATGGGTAAATTCAATGTTGATAAGGTTTGTCTTCTTGTGTTTTTAAACAATGTCATAATGTTCTATGTTAGTTTTGTCAATTTTAGATGGTATTAATCTTTTGTGGTAGATTAAATAGAATGTTGTGTTTTGATAATGTTGTACCTTGTTGGAATTGTTATGGAATGATATTTGAACCTTGATAATTTTTTATAGTTTAATTTAATTTAATCATTGTTTTATGCCATGATAAGGTTATGTAAATATAAGCATACTTTATCCACACAATACCAATAGCTTGACATTTAACCTAACATTGTGGTGTTAAGTGTACTCTCTATGAATTGGGTTGTATTCATCTTATAAGGTTAAGTTTCATACCAACTATGTGTTCAATTTTATAAGGATTTAGTGAATAGTTTGATGTGGTTGATCAGTTATCCTTTCTTAATTGATATTATTAGAATAAAATTATTAGGTCCAAGTCTAATTTACATGTTTGGTGTGTATTCTAACCTAGTGACTTGGAATTAATTGGCAATTGTTATTCATTCCTTGGTTATGACTCCTTGTTAAGGCATACTAATTAAAATATAAATTAAGTTGAATATTTTCTCTATCTTGAGCATGCAATCTTAAATTCACTTGCCAAGATATATCAATTTTCAAGAGTTTTATGTAGTTAGTTATTATTAAAGTATGTTTTTTGAATGGTGAGTAAATAAAGTGTAATTGATATTTTGATCATTGATTAACCTTATGATGATTTTCTATGTCATGAGGAGACTAAAGGAATTCTATTTCAGGGCTTAGATCATGGAAATTATATTTTGGTATTAACCATCTATATTGTTCTTGAATTTAACTTAATATTTGTTCAAAAAAATGTTGTACTTATTTTATAACTCTATCATCTAATTTTCCCATCTCAAGTATTCTAGATTATGTTGAAATTATTGGATAAATTATAAAGTGTTTATCCTTGACTCATTGATCATGTAATGAATATTGGGTAATGGAATTAATAGGTTGAATAGTGTTTTTACTGCACTGTTTTTGGCAAGAATCTAGTTGAATGTGAAAATAATATCTTAGTTCAGTAGATTTAATCCCTATTGGTTAGGCATAATCCTATACATTATTAGATGATTATTAATTGAGAAAAGTTATGGATTAATCTACATTTTTAATGCTGATTATTGTTAATGAATATATGAATTTATTTATGTTTGGTAGTTTTCTAAATTTATTGGATTACCAATTATTGATATTGTCTAAGATATTTATATGTTATTAATATTAAGATCCAATCACTAAAAACCTAACATCTATATGACTCTTGGCATTTATATAAAGCCTTAACCCCAAACTATTGAAGTGATGATTTTTATCTATTTCCAGCTAAACCTTAGAGTACTTGGGTATCTTTGCTTGAAGTACTAATAGTCGAGAAGACTCTGACACCCTTTCTTGATTGGGGTAAATTATATGATTCTAACACTGTGTAATTCTATTTAATCAACATAGGATGAAATATTATCTTGTATTGGTATATTATGTGAAGTTGTTTCATCATGTCCTTGAGGCAAATTAAACCTTGTTGTATACTTAAATGTATTTTTGAGTCAGACCCAACTAATATATGTAATGACTCTATTCAGTATTAATCCTAACATGATAATTTATGTGCAACATGATGTTATAATTATTTATTATTATAATTTTTTTAGTATAACTTTATTATACAAAATAATAAAATTATAGAAGATTTCATAACAATGTAGTTGATTGGTATTCATTATTCAAACTCTATGTCAAAGTAAAAATGTCAACATAGAACATGGCACCAAATAATAAGAAACAAATATAGATAATACATAGTGCTCAAAAACACATTACATCAATGAAAATCACTCAAAATCACATAACAACCTAGAATAAAATTAAGCACAAGCCATAGCACCCAAGGGAGGAGGTGGAGGATCATCCTTGGGTGGTAGATTAGTCCAAGAAGAAGGCTTTATAGAAGGAGTATCTAGTTCTACCCAGCCATCCAATGGGTCCAAAGTCAAATATATTGCCCATCCATCAATGGGTTAAGTCTGAGTAGTAATGCAAATAGGAGAATCCCTCCAGGAGGGATGTGTATCCTATTTTCCATATGGTGGCGATGACCTTCATTCCCCTTATGGGAAGTAAGAGAAGAAGTGGTTGTAACTTTAAGAATAGATTAAATGCCTTATAAGAGGTGGTAGTGGTAGACCCTAAGGTGGTCCATCAAGTGGGATATGATTCACTATGCATGGAGCACTCCCCCAGTAATCCAACAGCTCATGCAGATGACTAACCTCCATGGAAACTTTCTCAATTTAGACTTGAATCTACATGAAGGCCAAAGATATAAAAAAAACCTTGTAATTAATATATAATATACAAAAACATTCAACATTTTCAAAGAGATCATTATTTATAGCCTTCTATAATTGGAACACAATCACAACTTTAAAAAAGTTCCATAAAGAATAAATACTAGTAAGAAATTTAGTTGAATCCCAAATCAAGGAAAGGAACTAAGAGAAAGACTCAGGGGGATAAGGTTTAAAGAGGCTTTGAATCCATTTTCAAGTAGACTGAACTCTGATAAAAAATTAGAAGATATGTTTGAAAGAATCTAGCACTTGTAGGTGGGGCACTTGGGTTGAGTAATTCCAATATGGGAGATTCACTCCTCAAGTGGAAGGCATCGGTAAACTAAGAATTAGAAGAAGTGGGCCAACTTGGGCTCAAGATGAGACTTCCAAATTTGATCAAGCCTAATAATCCATGAACTAAGGGAGGAATTAATACACCATCACATAGTGATCTTATGGAAAGCATAAGATAAGGGGCTCATAACTTGATATAGGAGTCCTAGGAATAGTTTTTAAATTGGGTATCATAGTTATAGTCTTTCCACCATGAGAAAGGTAGTTGAAATTCCAAATTGTGCAACATTACATCTGGAATAAGCTCCTAAATGTGAAGAACAAAAGTTAAGTCTAAATTATTCAAATGAAATTATGCTTTCAAATCCAAGGAATCCAATCCATGGTAGAGACCGTCTCAAATGGTATAAACTCCTTTCCTGAAGATCCTTAGAGCTTTGATCCCAAGTAACTTTTCCAATAGAACATTAGTATTGGCCATAATATTAGACCACCATTTATTATGATCATTAAAAGATAAACCAATGTGAAAACCATCACCAATCCATTTCAAATGGGGCTTAACAGCCTTGAAATACTTTCATATGCTTTTGGCCACAAAAGAACCCTTAATTTTCACTAAAGTCAACATCATTAGAAGGGTGTGGAAGCCAATATTTTTCCAACTGAGTTTTCCATAGGGGATCCAAAGGATAGATAATGTCCCAGTGATAGTTTCTATAATTTAATACATTTGATGGCTCAAACAACCCATTTAGAATATAAGGTTATGCTTTTCCTATAGATACCAATAACTCCCATACCTCCCTTATCATGAGGGAGGTAGAAGATTTCCCAAATAACACAATGGAAACTCCTCATTTGTTTGGCATTAGACCAGAGGATATCCTTAGTAGTTTTGGCCAACTTATCATAGAAAGCCTTAGAGGGATCCTAATAGAAAAAGTAATAAACATGAAAAGTTTCCAGGATTTAAGTGTAAACTTATAATTTCCATGCTAAGGAGAGAGGTTTGGTAACCCAATATTCAACCTTATTTGACACATGTTTAATGACATATTACCAAATATCTATAGGATAATGATCAAAGGCAATGGGGATGCCTAGAAACTTGAATTTTTCTCTTCTATTGATCCATTTCCACTTGAAATGAAGAATCCATTCAAGCATATGCATCTTGTTTTATCTAAAATATTAATTTTTACTCCATTCCAAACTAGACCTAGAGGCTAGACAGAAAAATATCAATACACTTCATGGATTCTAAAATTGATTTTCTTATTCTTCAAGGGTGAGTAAAGTATCATCATAAAAGTGACCATTAATGAGTTGAGAAGACCAGTCAGGTAAAACAATACCCCGAAAAGACCCCACTCAGCTCTAGAGGTAAGAAGATATCCTAAAGCTTCTTTAGAAATAACATAAAAAGCTAGAGCATGAGGGAAACCTTGATGAGTGGAGCAGTGGAGGAAAATAATATCAAATTTGAGACCATTAATGGTGAGGTAGGTAGAAACATCTACCAATAAATTTTGGACTACCAATATAAATAACTAAGTAAAACCAAGAGCCTTTAGAATTTTAAGATAAAAGGCCAATAATTCCACCATAGGACTTTTTAAAATCCAATTTTAGGTAAATGGTCCTCTGACATGAAGTCATAGCCCATTCCATAGATTTATAGATAGTAATAAGTTTGTTAATAATATATCTACCTTTCATAAATCATGTTTTCTCTGGTCTAACCATAATAGGAAGTATAATGAAGATAGTTGGCAAGAGATATAATAAGGATATTATATGAAGCATTTAACAAAGTGATAGGTTGTTAGCTAGTAATGAGCTTTAGGTCATCATCTTTAGGTATGAATTTGATATTACCTTGATTGATTATGACACCCAAATATTTATTTTATAGGGCTTTTTTTTAAACTTGAAGAATATTAGGCCCAATGAATTCTCATGTTTATTTATAAAATTTGTAGGGAAAGACATCAATAACAAGATATTTATCATTACTTATGTAGTGAAGAGCCTCTATGACTTCATGGATACTCACATGTACTTCACAAATCCATAGGTATGTTGGTTTTATCATTGTATCTCATGGGGAACCACATGGTGACATTCCTACAAAGCTTGGGTTCTTTCCATTATTTTTGCATGATCTTGAAACACTAATTTATAATGGTTATGAAGGGAGGTGAGCCTTGCTTGAGCTGACTTGATAGCCTTGATATAGTCTCAGGATTGTTTGGCCTTGAGGGAATTGAAAAATTCCTTTAAATCACTATCTCCAATTTTGATCCAATGTATATGAGAAAGAAGTTGTGCCCCTCTAACCTCATGACCATCTACCATCTTGATTTAGTGTTTGAGCATGGTATCAAGGTTTTGTAAGTGTTGATCAAAGGATTATGTTTAAGGAGGGAGGAAACTCTATAAAATTCCTTAAGCATGGATTCATCACACCATTTTTTGACATGAGTGAAATGTTTCCCATAGTGGCAGGTAAAGGTGGTGGCACACAAAATAACCTCATCCACCACTCATTCCATTTAACAACATAAGATGGATAGGGTGCTAGGTTCCAAACCTAGGTAATAATATGGATAGTGCCTGCATGGCTCAAGAGAGATGTGTTGAGAATGATCATGTGGCATTTTGAACTAACATGTGATCTATACCACTCTATAATATATTGGGGCATGATCTAATAGAATGTATTCAGAATGAACATTGATAGGCTATCCATTAATTTTGGAGATTGAGAAAATATTTTTTCTAACATGTAACACTCAAGCCTTTTGAAGATGCAACCGATGCAGTATGGTAGTTGGACCACATAAATTAAGGAATGAAATTTATTGTGTTCCAATGGAGGATAGGGTTGACCTATTATTAAAATAATATCATGCTTCAATTCTACCTGCACCATCTCATGGGTAAGGCACTGAAGTTATCAATGGGGTTTTCAACCATATTAAAATCCATACACATGAGCCACATGGTAATGAGTAAATTTTTAGCTAGATATCACCATAACAAATATCTATCAAGGAAATTATTTGGAGTCTAAATGTTGAGAACACCTAATGAATGACCATCAATATCCAAAAACATCTAAATCACTTGATGTGATAAGTCTTCCCCTTGGAATTAATTAATTTTGGAAATTTTGTTGACATTAATATATTGGCACTGCCATGTCCCTCCTCATATAAAGTGGATAATTAGGTGTCATCATGATGAATACACTTTAGATTAGTCTATAAAATAAATCTATAAATTTTAGTTTATAGCAGATAAACACAATTGTTAGTAGGCAACATGAATATATAATTTATGAAAATAATTTATGAAACCTTGAACATTCTAGGGGAGAATATTCATTAAGAAATGCCATCCACTTGGATCTCTTCTTGGACATCATCAATATATGCAAGGGTTGTAAAACTATTATGTTATTTTAGAAGAGAATACCCCTCAAGGACATTGGAGCGGTGTTTAGCCCCATTTTCCTCTTAGGGTGAGTGACCACCACCATGGGATGGGATACATGACCACCTAGAGAAGGGTCTACTTCTTAAGGATATCTTAACAAAAGAAGAACCTATTTAAGGATGAAAAATTTAATAAATGATGTTATGTTGGGCTTGTAAGGATTTGACAGGATGGGGAGGAGAGGTGGGAACCTCTAGGTAAGGCTTGGTTACTGGAGGAAAAGGGATAGGGGGGAGGGTTTCAGCCCTAACTGTGATTTTTTTATAGAAACCATAACCTAGTTGTCACACTTATCCACCACTTTCGACTTATAAAATTTTAAAGGGTCTAAGGAGAGTTTTAAGTGACCTATAAGGGGATAATCCTTGATACAATAATCAAGAGCTTGACATCAAAAACAAGTATTGGGAAATTTGAAATAAATAACTTTTTATGCCAAATAGTGTTCACAGATGGTGATAAATATGAACTATTTTAATTCCTTAGATAAATCAACCTCAACACAAACATGCTTGTTAGTGTTTGAGGAATATAACTTGGGTGGTTTATGGCATAATACTCATCCAATGAGATGAATAATTTGGTGAAGAAACATATATAGTGGAATTGGAAAGCCTAGAAGCTTAATCTAGACCTAAACCCTAAGGGAGGCCTAGTAAGTGACTTTGAATTCTCAAGTACAGTGGGATAGAATCAAGATCACATTCTAGAGAAATTAAAAACTTTATTTGTATAAGAGGTTTTGAAATTCAAATAGATATTTGAATGAAAAAATAAAAACTCTTTGGTAAGGTTTCAAACCCTAACGACATGGATCTCCTAGGTATCTTGTTGGAGATGAAATGAGTGATTAGATAGTCTTATATTGAGACACAGCCAACAAAATATTTAATAATATAATAATTATCATACCATTTATATACATTATCAATGGAATCTAGTTGCAAACATAATTGATTTTGAGAGGGGAGGTCAAAATAGTTAACTCATCATACACCTTTGGGACAAACTTCCTAGCTCACTTGGGTGTCATTATTCTCACCATTTGAAATAATAGTTATGGATAATCATGTGGAGGGGATTAAATAATTTTATCTTACCCAAAGGGTAGCACATCAATCAAAATAAATTCATAGAAAACCTAGATTTTCCAATAGAAGTAGTACACAAAGTAGGTAACAAATCTATCAAAAAAAGACAAGTTGGTCATTGGTATAATTATTTGAGTAATGCAAGCTTCACATTTGATCATTTGTTTTAATATATATATATATATATATATCCTTAATTATTAAAAAACAATGGAGTTTGAAATTTTAAGGAATGACAGTGGTATTAGAGCACAAGTTTTTTATCCTAAGCATCTCTAGGGAATTATTTTGTCTAAATATTTATCTATGTATCTCAAGATCATGAGAACATGAAATAGAAGAGGTTATAATGGAAATAATATTACTAAAGGTAACAAAGTGAGTAGGAGATCTAACATATACAAAAAATAATAATCATACCCCTGTCATTGATAGTAATGCCAACAACGTTGTTGTTAATAACAATGCTAATGATGGTCCTAAAATGCCAAAGGGGAATGATGAGCTTTTGGTTGGTATTATTAGGGTGCTCACCACCATCTAAAAAATTATATATGTTCAATAAAACCACATGGATAATCTAGTAGTTCTTGACAATAATAAGCAACTATAGGATAGCCATGTAGAAGTAGATGGTGACCTTTCTAAACCATGAATTTCTATTGATCCTATCATCAATGAGCTCAAGAAGATTCCATATATTACCTATGTCAAGGGATAATCTATAGATGTTTTTGAAGCATGTCTAGTAAACATGTAGATATACTTCACCTTACATAATATGAGTGCTAATGTAGAAGTTAATTAGTCAACCTATTAGTTAGTAGGTGATGTTTCCTTGTGGTAGAAGCATATCTATATTATTAAGGGGTATGAATATTTGACTCTCACTTTGGAGAATTTTGAGAAGTAATTCAAGAAGAGATATCTAAATTATAAATACAAAGATAATAAGATCATTGAGTTTCAGCTATTGAAATAGGGCATAATGACTATGACAAAGTATGAGAGAAATTTTTTATCTCTCTTCCATTATTTCAATTATATACATGATGAGGAGACAAAATTCACTAAGATAAAATTGGGAATACATGAGGTCCTACTCCATTATGTGAACATGACCTATCCCTACACTCTAGTTGTGGCAATTGAGTCTACACATCAGGTTAAGGACAAATAGAAGTCTCACCTTAAAGCAAGACAAGAATTTAGAAATAATACATTGCAATCTAAGCCTAAGGCCCTTATCTCTCTTACTGGAAGGAATTTTAAGAATAAAAATTAGGAAAAGAATTTCGTGAAGAGAAACACTAATTTTAGAAGATTTCAAAATCTAAATAGATATTCAAAGCCTCCAATTTTCCCAAGGTAGGGTAGTGTAAAGAAGAATCAATCACAAGATAATTCCCATGGACCAGCCATTAGTTCTAATATGGTACCTTTACTTGGATATTTTAATTGATTCTAGTACAATAAATAATTTTATTTCACATTATATTTCCATTAAATGTAAAACTAAATCCACTGGACTAAGATAAGGATGTGAGGTAGAGTTTGGTACTAGCAAGAGAGTCTGGGTTTTGGAATGCATGAAACAAACTTAACTTTGTTTAGGAGTATTAAGACCATGTTGAACTTATTGTTTCTAACTATTTTTCGCTTTTCACATTCAAAAGAAATAAGAAACTAAAAGGTAATGGTCAGGGGTTTGTACATACCCGGATGAAGTTTGTGCACCATATCCAGACGATTGAAGGAGCTCCTCTTTGGCTATGGAGGATGACACCTATAGATAAGAAAGACTTAGACAAGAAAAATGTTAGATAGATAGATGGTGGACTGCCAAGCAAAGATCAGTCTTAGAAGTGCAAAGACTTTCTGGAGGGATGACAGTCCACTAGTCGATAAAAAGAATGTTGCTAGAAAGAGAAATGGTGAAAGACTAAATTAAAAAAATAAAGATAATGCATACATGTATTCTACTATCAATCTGCCACAGTCACCAACGTCGGTTAGCCTACCGTCATTAGTTGGTTAAGCTTGCTGACATCGGTTAGTCTGCCGACGTCGGTAGGGGCAATGGTCGATGTCGGTCAAGGCAATGGTCTTGGACAGGTTCTGGACGAGTCTCTGGTTGACAGAGGGGTCTAAAAGGAGTCTAGGTCTATGTAGGATGGTAAGATAGTGGATAGAGTCTTAGGAAGGACAAGGTAGGGAGATAGGTTGTCAAAAAAGGGGTAAGAGTATGAAGAAGGCTTTTCAGCCTCTCCGAGAAGAAAGTCAGGTCTAGTCTAGTTGATATCTAGAAAAGCTAAATAGAAGCTAATTGTTAATGCTTTCTGAATTACTAAAATGAAATAGAAGAGGTATACTTAGCTCTTAGTTGCTGAAGGAGTGTAGAAGACTTGTTACTGATGCAGCTGATGTAGAAGACTTTTTACAATGTTTCAATCAGGGGTGGAGTGACTAATGCAGAGTTCATGTAGCTTGTGATGTTTGGTGTGTGTCTGAGAGAGAGAGAGGTCAAATTTTGGGTGCAAGAGAATTCACATTCGGGTCTGTAATCTAGGTCTGTGATTAGTTTTCCATTTAGCCTGCAAGTTGGTTTTAAGCAACCGATGTCGGTGATCTTGCCGGCATCAGCCGACAGGTAATCGACGTCAGCGGCTAGAGAATGGGTAAAAAGGCTAAAATTAGCCTTTTCACTATTCTTCCATCTGCCAAGGTCAATTGTCATTGATAAACAGTCTGAAGGTGGGTTTAATGGGTGTGAGAAGTTAGTGGGAGGGTTGAAATGGGGTTTAAGTAATTAAGATTTGCCATGGGGTGATGGAGGTATCCAAGGAGAGGTATCCAAGGTGGGGTGAGGTGTCATGGGTGATGTGTCAAGGGTGGTGTTATTAATTTAAAATAGTTAATTTATGTTAAATTAATAAGTGTGTGGTTAGGAATGTTTAGAAGTGGACCAAGGGGACCAAGGGGGGGAGTCGACCAAGGAGTAGACACAATTTTGGTGTCTACATTTGCCCCTTTTTGTCTTGTTGGTTGTTTTGACGAACTGCAAGACAAAAATAGGAGTTGGTTGCCCCAGATATGGGATGAGATCTTTTTTGTCATGTTGGTTGTTCTGGTAAACTACAAGACAAAAATAGGAGTTGGTTGTCCCAGATGAGGGATGAGGTATTCCCCCTCAAAGCGAGAGTCGAGGGAAGGTAACCTAATATCGAGTGCCGATTTGATAGATAGCGGATGGAAATGGTGAAGTTTGAGTGTGAACGCTACAAAGGGTGAGATTGCGCATATACCACTCCACATGATAGGTAGGTCAAATTGTCGTGTTCAAAGGTCGAGGAGTGCTAAAATTGAAATAACCGGTTCAAGGCATTTAGTCATAGCTGATTGGGTTAAATGATCAAAGCTGTAGCTCCAATGGTCATCGTGTTCCAAGTATCCTAGGCTTAAGAAGTGCTCCTAGAAAACACAAAAATGTCACAAATATTGGGGATCAACTTGCTCGCAATCCAACAATACGTGTGAGGGTCATAATATGGGTTACGGACAATTTGCTAACTATTCATGAGGTATCATACATGCAATCGAACAACCAAGGTAGAGTTGTCTCAAAAGTGGTCATGGTCTGAGGAGATAGTCAGGATCTCCAAGGTCATTGGGCGAGTTGAGCTGAGATATAAGTGATCTCAAGAGTTGTGTGTTGGGGAGATGGATGTGGTCTCCAATGTGCCCCATGAGAAGTCAAAGGTGACTCCTACAATGTCAGGGATGGTTGTCTGGTCATGATTTTGGGTTAGGATAGAGAGTTGGTCCATTAGATGGATGGACAAAGGAATGGCTGAGCTAACCTCAGAGGACCCCATGTCAACTGAGTGCTGCCTACATAGCCCCTATCGTTAGGGGCCTTAGGCCGATGTAGTTCTCCCTAAAAGGGAGAAAGAGGGTCATTTATGGATGGGGTCGGACTAGGTGAAGTCATGGCTCAAGGTTAAAAGGTTTGTCCATCAAGTAGATGAACAAATGGATGTGGCCGAGCTAACCCCAAAAGACGTCATGTCATCTGAGTGCTACCTACATAGCCCTTGTTTGAAGAGCCTCAGACCAACGTAGTTTAGACTGGTTGATAGGTTGGTTTGGTTAGGTTATAAATGATGAGGGTATGATGATGTTATAGTATTTTCCATATTGGGTGATGGTGTATTCTGTAACATTGGTTGTGGTTTTTCATCCCTAGCAATTTTCCATATTGGTGATGGTGTATGCTAAAAATGAAATGAGTTTATTTATGCTTTAGCAAGTAATGGTTTATGCTTGACATAAATTGTGTGGTTGATAGTTTCCATGTGTATTGGTTTCCATAGAAACTAGTGTGAATAGGCTATGATAATGTTAGTGGTCTGAAAAAGGTTTGGTTGGTTTGGTTTGGTTTAGAAAATGATTTGGTTGGATTTGAATTGGTTGTATGTGACCAAAGTGTGTAAGAAGTGAAAGGTGTGTTGCTCTTTCATTGACAAGGACCATAATGATAGCATAGATAAGGGTTTTGCAAACAAAAGCCCCATTCATGCATTACGTCTTTGACCATTGGTTGTGTTAGAGAAGCAATCGAATCACTTGACATTGAGTGAGCTTGAAATCCCTTGATTATGTTGGGGTAATAGGTTTGATGATACGTTAGGATAGGGTAACCCTTTTCAATAGGGATAAATTTGCCCCTTTTTATAGGAAACCCTGAGAACGACTATAAGTCAAGTCCATGACCTTTTTTTTTTGGTAGACTGATCAATGCGGGAAGTCTACATGGGGATGCCATTTTGTTTTGTGGTCATTTGTGAAGCTGATTGATGTCAGAAGCTTATGAGAGAGTGATATTTGTAGCAATGATTTTTAGGCATAGCCATCCTTCGAGGGAGTGGTCTATATTTTTGATTTATATTTTTTTGAGGGTTTTGAATAGCTGTCCTTTGAGGGAGCAGTCTATTAGCTACAACAATGATGATGTAGCTGTCTTTCGAAGGAGCAGTCTACATTTAGAGTTTATGACCTTTTGATATTTGGACATCCCAATTTATTTTTGATAGATTTTTTAGTCATGGACAAGACTATAGAAGTTTAAGGGTTTCCTTTTATTAGGACAAAGCATACATGCTTGACAAAAGGGTTGACAAATGTTTGTAGGGAAACAAGGTTAAAAGGAATAGGAATGATGATGATGGGGGTTGCTCAAGGGATGAGCTCAAGTTAAATGTCAAGTGAATGAGTACTTGACTAACAATGTAATGGTCGTAGATGCAAGACATTAAGGGGCTCAGGTTCTGGTTGGCCTTCAAGAGAAGATAGATGATAAGTCCCTGATCCATACTTGTGCATTATGATATAAGGTTTGAGCTAATTAAGAACAAACTTGTCTCGTTTACTTCATTCCATATTGGTCACGTGTTGGAGATGATTAAGAAGTTGGTTGATGTTTGGTCGATACTTGGTTGGTTGATGTTCGGTCGATGCTTAGTTGGTTGATGTTTGGTCGATGCTTGGTTGGTTGATGTTTGGTCAATGCTTGGTTGAGGTTGGTATTTGGTCGAGGTCGTGATAGTCAGTATAGAGTCAAATTCCCCCAGTTACTTATGATAGGGACAATGTTTGGCACCCATTGCAAATAATTAATGAGTTGGATAAATGAGATGAAGAGAAGACGATGAAGCTTCTCTTAGACAAGGAGTGCGATGCAAGGATGCATCTTGTGAAGATTTTTGCCTGATAGGCTTTAGTTTGAGAGGATGAGATCCTGATCTTCTAGGTTGGAGTTTGGAATCTCAGAATTATGGATGGTGATGGAGGTAATGGTTGGTAATGATTGGACTAAGGCAGCTAGTGGTTGGGAGTCTTCAGGTTGGACCTCCACTGCCTGTAAGGCTTTGATTAAGGCTTGATGATGTTGTGGAAAGCTTTGTATGAGGTCATACAAAGATGTCTTCACACAAGTTTGGTGAAGTTGTTTCACCATGGGGTCATGAATTGGTTTCAAAAAAGTTGGTCGAGATGTGCCAAAAATTGAAATCTTGGGTTTTGAGGGTTGAGGAGGCTTGACGAATGGATATGTTTGAGGGAGAAAAACCTTCTCTTTCCCTTTATCCTGCATGGTTTGTGACCTGTTGGCCACATTGATGGTGTTGATTTTGAACAAAGGGGGATAATGTGGTCGAAGAGCCATAGTTTGATGATGGGCTCTTGATTTAGGTGAGGATGTTTGAGAGGTATGGGATGGTGTCGATGGTTTGTTGAAAGGGTGGTCAAGAGGATCCTTAATGAAAAGGGTGTCCTTTTTTAGGTGTTGACAAATGACAGCTTTAAGAGCGCAATAATGCTCAATGTCATGTCCAGGTGTGCGATGATACGCACAAAATTTAGTGTCATCGAACCAAGATGGCTTTGATCCGAGAGTTGATGAGTGTGTCAGTGAAGAAGGTTGGGAGACATGAGACGGTGTTGGAGATGTGTTGACAGTCTCCTCAACAAGAAGGGTGTATTCTTCCATGAATTGGTAGATGACAACCTTAAGGACACAACAACTTTCAGTGTCATGTCCAGGTGTGCGATGATATAGGCAAATCTTAGTGTCATCGAACCAAGACAGTTTTGGTCTGAGAGGTTGAAATGGTTTGATAGGTGGAAGAGTGATGTTAGAAGTTTGTAAAAGTTGGCATAGTATCAAAGCATATGAACCCACTAAGGGGTCTGTGCTTGTTGGTGCATTAGGTGTTGATGACTTTTGCTTGGGAGTTGTTGATGGAGACTTTCGTACCACCTTTTGGGTTGGTGGTGCAGCCGCTCGTGTAGATGACACTTTCTTTGTGAGGGGTGCCAAACTTTTCAGAGGAGGTAGGTTTGTGGTGGGTAAAGGGAGTAATGGAGGCAACTTGTTTTGGTTAAGGGTTGGATTTGGGAGCACTCCTGTTATGGTAGAAGGATGAGGGCCCAAAATGGAGGGTAATGATGATGGTGGAGGAGGGGTTCTCTGACAGGGTTTAGTAGCCTTTTTTGGTTTAGTGCGAGGACTACTATTGTGTGAGGCAAGGTTCAAGTCTACCTTCACTTGTGGGTGAGTGAGGTTAGGTATGGGGTGAACACCAAGGGATTTAACCGGTGTTGATATGGTGGATGTTTGTGAGGGTTTAGGTTCAGATGTGAATGGTTGAGTATTTGAAGGTTGGGAAGTAGAAGCCTGGTCTTTATTGGAGACTTTTGGAGATTTTGTCATAAGAAGGTCGATAACACGAGATGAGACGGGACGTGTAAGGTGAGGAGCTTTGAGTCACTCCCATAATGCCTCATGCTCTAATTTTCTCGAATGGAGAAGTCCTAGTTTCTCCACCGATCAAGAGAATGGTTTGGAAGATGTTAGATGAGGCCTTGGTTCTTTAGAAGATGTGGGTGGTTGTGAGACTGAAAATGTGTTAAATGCAGTGATCTCAGGCCAAAGGTGAGAAAGAGTCATCACTGGATCGTCTTCAGTCGTAGTAGGTGAAGAGACAAGTTCTTCTCTTAGTGGAGAAGGAATTGGAGAATGTGACTCCTAAAGAGGATAAAGGGCAGGGATGATTGTGCCTTCTACTTGTAGTTGAGGAGTAGGAAAGTTAAGGTCCTCCATTGGTAGTAGGAAGGATGAAGGTGGGGATAGTGGCATCGGTATGGTCAAATCATCCTCCAATATAAGAGAGGTCGATGGAGAACTAATAGGAGTAGAAGGTTCGTCAACCTATGGAGGAGAAATGGGAGAAGAAGGCTCTTCTACCTGTGAAGGACCAGTGGGTGGGCTAAGCTCTTCAGACTATGAGAGAGGTTGGTTAGGCATAAAAGGTGAGACCGTGTTGACTGTGTGTATATTACGCTCTTGGGAGTCATCAGCCATGGTCTGCACGTTGTTTTGGCTAGGGGGATGGTTAGGAAAAGGTTGTCTAAAGATGTCTATGTTTTGGTTAGGTGGTGCGTTTGGGTTATCCAAAACAAGATCACCTTTATTTATCACGTCTTGGACAATGTTTTTGAAGGTTTTGCAGTTGCTTATGTCATGCCCTTTGACATGGTGATAATAACAGAAGTCATTTTCCCTATACCATGTAGGGATGGCTTTTGTGGGGTCGAATTGAGGTGGTGGTCAAATTTGAGGGAGATTGAGGACCCCCTGCTTGACAAGTTTATCCAATATGGAAGCGTATGATTCTCCTATAGGAGTATACTGACATTGTATATACCGTTGTTGGAATTATCGTGTAATGCTTTGAGATGTGGAAGGTTGAGATTGGTTGGTTGTTGTCGAAGATGATGGTCTAATGACTACGGCATTTGTTGATCCCTTAGATTTGGAATATGAAGAAGAAGGTTTGGACGAAGAAGGGTCATTGGATTTTGCATTAGTATTTTTACTACGCAATGTGACTTTATTTTCTTTGACAGCACGGAGTTCAAGCTTCCTAGCCATGGTGATAGCTTCATCAAATGTGTGGAATGTTTGGACCCGCAAAGTAGATGAGATATGTTTGGTACATGCTTGTGAAAAGAGCTCAATGAGCTCGAGTTGAGGTAAATAAAAGGAGAGTAGGTTGATTAAGCCTCTTCAATGAGCAATGAAATCAGCTATTGATTCATCATAGATTTGTCTGATAGAGTATAGGTCTATGATAGAGACCTTTTTGGTGATGTTGATCAAAAAGTGGTCAAGGAAAAGTTGAGCTAGTTGGGTGAATGTAAAAAGAGAGTGACTAGTAATAGAACTATACCAATCAAGGGAAGCTCCAGAAAGCAACATGGGAAATGTGCATAGCAATAATACATCATCATGGGCTATAAGTTAACAAGTGTGTCTAAACGCTCGTAGATGTTGCTGTGGGTCTTCCTTACTCTGAAAGCGAGTAAACTTGGGAAGTTCCCACTAACTAGGATATGGTCAAATTGAGACTGAAGGATGAATGGGTTCATTATAGATTTGTTCATATGAGAGGACATTTCTTGAACCCAAAACAGATGTCTCAAGATTAGACATTTTGTCCATCAACATCTTGATTAGATAGATTGACAGATTTAAAAGTGGGGTGCCCCTAGGTTGTAAGGCACTTGGAAGGTGCTAGGAGGGGGGTATGACGTAGTTGGTTGCACTTGTATAGGCGCAACATATTGGTAACTAGTCATAGGGACTGATGTTGAAGCCAAGGGTGGTTGTGTCATGAAGCTAGGGGGTAGAACTTGGCTTGAAGTCACTAGAGGTGGTTGGATGGTGGCAACACTAGCCAAAGGACAAGTAGCCACCCTGGTGTTGATAGGTGCAAGAGTAGGTGGGATGGAGACAGCTAAGTTTTGGAATGGTGTAGAACTTTGTTGAATAGTTTGTGGTTGATGGGGCACCGAAACCCCGATGGAAGTAGGTCCAGAAATAGAAGGAGAAGCCACACTTTGAAGATTGGTCATGGTTGGGTTATTAGCTGAGGCAATGGCTTGGGTGTCTATGGGTTGAATTATGGAGGCTATTGATACAATTGCCATGTCAACTAAGGAAGTTGGCATCCCATAAACTGGGTTGCCTAAAGAGTCTCGCATTTGGCTTCTTGTGAGATAGTGCTGAAGAGCCTTGACATTGAGGTCAAGGAATCTTTCAAAGTCTTGGTCTCCTTCGGGAACAATAGGGGGTTAAGTCAGGGTTGGTTGGGTAGGATTTCATTCAGTCTCTGAATGATACTCCATTAGAGGACTTGATATAGAAGGTAAAGGCAAGAGTGGTTGTTGCCTTGCATGGTCAACAAGAGTTTTGGTTTGACTATGTGTCAAAACCATCCAAGGCAAGAAAGATTCTGGTTCTAAAATTATATATTTCAGCCTCAGAAAACTAGAATTGGTGTTTTTAACAGCAAAAAGTTTAGGTTTTTAGCTTGCTATTTTGAGAAGAAAAATTTTGACAGTGACTGACGTCGGTAGAAAAATTGATGCCGGTGAAGAAAGTTATCGATGTCAGTCAGATAACTGATGTCGGTGAATATAATTGCCGATGTCGGTGAAAAAATTGATGTTGGTTATTGTGTACTTCCAGAAACTTTAGAAAACTAAAAGTTTTTGGAAGAAAGAAGAAAGTCTGAGTTGTTTGTGGAGCTCAGAATAATGCATCCTCACCAACTCAAAAAAATAGATGAAAACAAAAAATTAGACGAAGACAAGCAAACCCTAAACGCTAATTCCTAAGAATAAGTTTTAGAGTCTTATTGGCTTATGCCTTAGAAGAGTGTGTTTGGGAAGTTGGCTTTTAAAACAAGTACTAGAAAAAGTAGTCTAAGGTTGGTTTTGGGTTAGTTTTGGTGCTCAAAATATGTATTAGGTTCCGTATGTGGCCTGGTGCTAAGGAGCAAGCTCCCCTAACTTCACGAGCCTAGAGATAAGCTAGGTCACTTAGCCAGTATATACTTCCCCTAGAGTTTATACTCTGCCAGAGAACAGAGTGGGTTCTCCCCTTGGTAGTGAAGTCCAAGTGGGATAACCAGGAAGGGTAAGGTATCCGCTAGGTGATGAAATCCTAATTGGACCTTATCTCAGGTATGTTTAGATGTTTAGTTGTGAAAGTGGTCTGGTCGTGTAACATAAGTGCACTAAGATTTATTCACAATGCATTTTTAATTACTAGATGTAAGAGCTAAGTATGCATCTAGGCAGAAATGAGATGCAATAGATTTTAAGCCCAAATTGAAATGTTTTGTTTGGATGCAAACAAGTTGAGAAAAGGTTAAGAGTATGAACTTCACTACTCTAAGATGCAAGAAAGAAAGGTGACAAGAAGAAAAAGAAAGAGATTCTTTTTAGCTTGTGCTTATGATGTCTTTTCAAAATAAAGAGATAGAAGAAGGATGCAAGAAGAAATATAATGCACCTATATGAATGTTTATTTTTAGAAGAAAAAGAATGATGAACCCAAGGAAAATTCCAGGGGTCCCACCGGGCGTGCTAGAATGTTTCTAACTATTTTTTGCTTTTCACATTCAAAAGAAATAAGAAACTAAAAGGTAATGGTCAGGGGTTTGTACATACCCAGATGAAGTTTGCACATCGTATCCAGATGATTAAAGGAGCTCCTATTTGGCTATGGAGGATGACACCTGTAGATAAGAAAGACTTAGACAAGAAAAATGTTAGATAGATAGATGGTGGACTGCCAAGTAAAGCTCGATCCTAGAAGTGCAAAGACTTCCTGGAGGGATGACAGTCCACTAGTCAATAAAAAGAATGTTGCTAGAAAGAGAAATAGTGAAAGACTAAACAAAAGAAATAAAGATAATGTGTACTTGTATTCTGCTATCGGTCTGCCATAGTCACCGACGTCAGTTAGTCTATCGTCGTTAGTTGGTTAAGGTTGTCGATGTTGGTTAGTCTATCAATGTCAATAGGGGTAATAGTCGATGTCGGTTAGGGCAATGGTCTTGGACAGGTTCTGGATGAGTCTCTGGTTGACAGAGGGGTCTGAAAGGAGTCTAGGTCTGTGTAGGATGGTAAGACAGTGGATAGAGTCTTAGGAAGGATAAGGTAGGGAGACAGGGTGTCAGAAAAGTGGTAAGAGTATGAAGAAGGCTTTTTAGCCTCTCTAGGAAGAAATTCAGGTCTAATCTGGTTGATATCCAAAAATGCTAAATAGAAGCTAATTGCTAATGCTTTTTGAATTACTAAAATGAAATAGAAGAGGTATACTTAGCTCTTAGTTGTTGAAGGAGTGTAGAAGACTTGTTGCTGATGCGGCTGATGTAGAAGACTTTCTATAATGTTTCAATCAGGGGTGGAGTGACTGATGTAGAGCTCCTGTAGCTTGTGACGCTTGGTGTGCGTCAGAGAGAGAGAGAGAGGTCAAATTCTGGGTGCAAGAGAATTTGCATTTGGGTCTATGATCTAGGTCTGTGATTAGTTTTTCGTTCAGCCTGCAAGTTGGTTTTAAGCAACCGATGTCGGCGATCTCGTCAGCATCGATCGACGAGCAACTGATGTCGATAGCTAGAGAATGGGTAAAAAGGCTAAAATTAGCCTTTTGCCTGTTCTTCCATCTGCCAGGGTCAATTGTCGTTGATAAACGGTCCGAAGGTGGGTTTAATGGGTGTGAGAAGTTAGTGGGAGGGTTGAAAGGGGGGTTTAAGTAATTAAGATTTGCCATGGGGTGATGGAGGTATCCAAGGAGAGGTATCCAAGGTGGGGTGAGGTGTCATGGGTGATGTGTTAAGGGTGGTGTTATTAATTTAAAATAGTTAATTTATTTTAAATTAATAAGTGTGTGGGTTAGGAATGTTTAGAAGTGGACCAAGGGGACCAAGGGGGGAGTCGACCAAGGAGTAGACACAATTTTGGTGTCTACACTTATTTTTGGCATATTTGGGGTATTATGACTTGATTCTTAGCATGGTTTTGTTACAACAACATCAAGCTAAACTTAATTATTTCAACAAAAAGGTATAATGTCTTGATGAATTTAGCATTATAATAGAAATATAGGTTATTGTGAAACTCGTGGCTTGTAAGATCCTTTCAGCCTTGATCTAAAGAGAATATTTCATAATTGCTGCAAGCTCTACACTTTTTAAATGAAAAAACATTCCAAAGAAGAAGAACCTACATTGCAATATTTTTTGGTCTTGTAAGAATTTAAGGATGTATTACCAAAAGAACTTTCTAGTTTGCCATTTAAAAGTGAGTTTGATCTTGAAATTGATATTATTCATGGATGTGAACCTGCATCCAAAATCTCAATATAGTATGGATGTACCAAATCTACTATAACTTAAGGTTTAGTTGTAAGAACTTATGAACAAAAGGATAATAATGCAAAGTGTTTCACATTGGGGAGCCTGATCATATTTGTTAATAATAAGGATGACACTTTGAGACTTTGCATCAAATATAAGATGTTGAATAAAGTCACAATTAATAATGTGTATCATTTTCCAAGGATTGATGATATCTTTAATCAAATAAAAGATGTTGAAATTTTCTCTAACATTTATCTTCAATCAAGGTACCACCAATTTTGGATCAAAGAAGGTGTGCATAAGATTATATTTAGAACTTAGTATGGTCATTATGAGTTCATTGTCATGCCATTTGGATTGACCAATGCACCTATATCATTCATGAACTTGGTGAATAGTGTGTTTAGCAATTTCTTGGATCATTTTGTGCTAATTTTTCTTAATGGTATCCATGTTTACTGTAAAATAGAAGTTGAGAATGAGCAGTATTTACACTTAATCTTGTAAAGACTAAGGCAACACAAAATATATGGTAAGATTTTTAAATGATACTTATACCAAGATAAAGAAACATTTAGGGCATATAATTTCTAAAGAATGGCTTTATTTTGATCCTACTAAGATTAAATCCATTAAAAAGTGGTCTACTCCTATAATTGTTCATGAAGTGAAAAACTTCATAGGAGTAATTGGATACTACCGCATGTTTGTTGATATTTTTTCTAGAATAGATAATCCTTTCACTTATTTACAATGTAAAGGAAATAATTATGTTTGCACTTATCAGTGTGAGGAATATTTTCAAAGGTTGAAGGAATTGTTAACTTTTTCTCCTATTATTATTGTAGATCCTAATGGTAATTTTGAAATCCATATTGATGCATTTGTTAAAGGTTTTGGAGGTATTTTGACTCAAGATGGTAGAGTGGTTGCTTATGAGTCTCGTTAACTCAAATATTGTAAAATGAAGTATCCTACTCATCATCTAGATTTGGAACCAATTATACATGCACTCAAGCAGTGAAAGCATTTCCTACTCGGGA
This sequence comes from Torreya grandis, assembly GCA_037957365.1. Classification (NCBI taxonomy): domain Eukaryota; kingdom Viridiplantae; phylum Streptophyta; class Pinopsida; order Cupressales; family Taxaceae; genus Torreya; species Torreya grandis. The sequence goes on along the minus strand of JARHVA010000644.1, from coordinate 414,251 downwards.
AACATTTTAAAGTGAAATCTGATTGTTGCAACCTTGAACACTTCTATTTTAAAGATGATATAAATATAAAGTGGCGTAGATAGTTAGAATTTATTAGTAAATTTGATATGAATGTTTCTTAAGTTAAAGGTAAGTAAAATAATGTTATTGATGCATTTAGTAGATGCACTTCTCCTACTACAATTTTTGTTTTGATATCTAATTTTAGAAAATTTTATGTTGGAATAACAATTAATTGATTGTATTTACAAGAAAATTTATGAAAATTTAGCTAAAGGCCATGTGGCTAAGGATTTATTAAATTATTCCTTAGACTTGGATGGACTCTTGAGGTATTCAGGCAATATATATGTTCTAATTTTTGGTAATTTATCTAAATAAATGCCCATTGCACCTCATTTTTCTCACTTAGGTGTCACTAAAATAACACGTGAACTCAAAAGGTTCTACTTTTGGATTGGATTAAAGAAGGGTGTAGTCAATTTTACAACAAAATATTTTAGAATTATAGTTAGTTAAAGTTTAGCATTGTCATCTAGGTGGGTTTCTCTATCCTCATTTTATACCAATGAACAAATAGGATGTAATTTCTATGGATTTCAAATTGGGATTGCCAAAGTCTCAAGGCTAACCTGATATTATTCTAGTGGTAATTGATAGACTCACTAAGGTTGCATTTTTATTGCTATAAATATTATTGATGATGCTCCTAATTTTGTTATAAATTTTATGAAATAAATTTTTCACCTTCACGAAGTCCCTAAAGTTATCTTTGATAAGGATAAGTTTTTCACTTCAATTTTTTGAAAAAAATTAACTGTTGCTTTTGGGACACTTTAAATTTTAGCTTTACATATCATCTGGAAATGGATGGTCAATTGAAAGGCTAAACCAATTGGTTGAATATCTATTAAGTATGTATGTATTAGATTATCAGTATAAGTGGAAATTATCATTCCCAAATTTTTGGTCCAAAAATGCAAGTAAAGTATGGTGAAGAAAAATTATGTGTTTATGTAATTTAGTCATGCTTATTTTTTTAACTTTTGACGTCGATCATCTAATAATATGACAAAAGTGAATCACATAAAATTATTCACAATGTTTATTTTATTTATTTCATTTCCTATACCCACAACAAGGATCCTCATGAAAATGAAGTACAATCATCTTTATGTAGGAGTTAATTTCAATAGCGGCTTTCAAAATTATTACACCATAAGAGAGTCTATTAATATCCACTTATTATCCTTATTATGTGAAAAGAATAATTATAGTTCCCTAAAAATAAGGTTTATTTTAACTATATTTTCCTGATTTATTTAATTCAAGAAGACAACCTAAAATTCCTTTAGTGTCAACATATGCAAGAGAAAACAATAGTTATCTCATGTCATAATACTTTTAATAGGATTACCACCCTAAGGCTTTCCAAGGGAGAAGTCTTCAAATTTTATTACATAATCATTGCTCTCAAGGGCACAAAAAATAAGGGGAATTAAAAACATCTCCAAACAACTATCATCACTACAACTAATCAAATAAAAATCTAACATAATTCAAATGATGATCAAACTAAAAAAAGTAAGAAGTTTAACAAAGTGTCTTAATATCACATGAGGAAATAAAATGAGGCAACCCTAACCTAGCCTATGACCTAAACCTGATGCCCCCATAACTTGGGCAACCTACATATCCACTCCTCAAAATAAAGTTTAGATGTATTTCTCCACTTAAACTTGTGAAGAGTCTCATACATGAGGCATTGTCACTAAAAGAGGTTATAAATATAAGCCAATAAGGGATGAATAATGTAATTCAAGTGAGCTTCTATAAAATCTAGACATAAATACTCAAGATAGAACCACACACTAAAACAAGCACTTATCACAAAACACCTTGACAACCTAAGGTGGTTAATTACCCAAAATCACTATTATGTAAGATCACAAATGAGAAATAAAAGTTATAATAAAGGAACCCACATTCCTTTGACACAATAAGTTTATAACTCTCAATAATCCTTATCTTACATTTATCAAATAAATTTTGTCTCTCGAGAGTGTTTATATTGACAACCAAGGAAGAAAAATGTTTACTTATTAGATAACAATGTAGGTATACACCTAACAACCATTTAGAGACACATTGTCTAAATTACTACAAAACTATCAACTAGAAAGGATACATATATATAGGTAATAAATCCATAAAATCCATGCTTAGGATAAGCATCTTAAGGGTTAGTTATTAATGTCTAAGCTAAAAGGGCACTATACAAGTCACTTACTAATGCCTACACTATGGAAGACTCATAAGGGTTGGTTTCCTATATCCATGCCCACTCTCCAAGATGCATACATATCTACAATAACCACCTTCATATGTAGAATCATGTCCTATTATGGTTCACCTATTACCAAAATGAATGTTAGTTTGAATGTAGAGGCATCTGACCTTTTTTATTCAAACATACAACTAAGATAATGTAATTACCCTTGTGGGTAACACCACAGCCACTAATTAGACCAAGTGTATTTAAACACTACCAAGATTTTAAAATACGCATCCTTACATATAAGAGATAACTCATTTAGAATTCTAAAGTTTGAGAAAGGTGAAACAATTTTTACTCCAAGAGTGTGTTCTAACTCTACCACTAACAATACACCTTCCCTAGACCTAAACATTGGACAACAATCTCCTTATATAATAAGATGTGTTCAAGGTCCAAAACTATAACTAAGATTACAAATATATATCTAAGGCTAGGAAGGTGAAAGATAGTCAAAGATCAATTGATTTACATTAACTACATGTTCAAACAAATCACAACCACAAGAGATACTCCTAATTGGTGCTAAACACACTAAATTCAAGTTGATAAATAAATTACAAAAGTACCCTTATGTTAATTCACGAATAAAGAGATAAAAAAAATAGCATGAAAACATATTTTCCAAGAAGAAATGTGATTTAGGTATTGGTAATTTTTTATTTATAAGAATCTAGAAATTTTCTTTAGCATTCTTAAATGAATTTAATAGGCCAAAATGTGCTAACAAAATCTTCATAAAATGGGCTTTAAAACCTATCTCATTTAAATAGTAATAAATTTATTGTATTATTCCACTAATAATTTTAAGCTATTAAAAATGTATTACAAAATATTACATTTTAAAATATATATTTTTGAAAATATCTTTTCACTGATTCCAAACCAACTTTGGAGAGAAGAAAAGTAGTGAAAATTTGCTCCCGTAAATGCCTTTCAAAATTGGTCAAAAAGGATAGTTGCTAATGGAATTTAAAATTATCTAATTATTTTTTTGTATTGCACATCCTAATAAAATTAGGTCTCAAACTCAGATTTTTTATATTTCTAATTTAGATATTTATTTTACACCAATTCCTAATCGACTTTGAAGAGCTAAAATGGTACTAAAAAACCACTTGTAAAAATGGTTTTGAAAATTAACTGATTTTGTTTTTATTCAAAGGAAATAAACTTTTATAAACAAAAGACTGTGAATTCTTAACCATTTGAAAAGCATTTAAAACTTCAAATTTAAAGGTTCTAACATTTTGTATTTATTTTTCACTGATTTCAAACAGTTTTAAGCAAGGTTGAGAAAGGAAAAAAAGCACTTATACTTGTTGACTTGACCAAGAGGAAAGGTGTTTTATTTCAATTATTTAGGTTTAACATGAATTCCAATCACAATAATTAGGGTTTTTTTAATTTAAAAAGACTAATTTCAATTGGGTTTGGCCTTGGGCCAACTTTCTCATTTTCTCAAATATCACTCTTATTTAGTAAATATTATAAATATATATATCATTCACAAGGGATTAATTAATATATTTTTAGGTGAAATTACTATTTTTAAAATTGTTTAGAGAAATTTATCCATAACACACTTAGTTAAATTATAAAAGGACATAAGAGGAGGGCTAGGTGCTTAATAAAGTTGGGAAAAAATGTTGATTTAAAAGTTTTTCATTTGACACAAGTGGTAGTGGATCATATATCCACCATCATATTGGATGCATCTACGCCCTAGGATTTAGGTATATGAAAAGTTACCATATTTTTTCTTATAGAAAACATAAAATTCAAATTTCTAGTTTTGTTTTTGTTTCTTCTCTTTTCATTTTATAACAAGTTGGAAGAGGGTTTGGAAGTAGGGCTTAAGGAGGAAAAGCTCAAAAGATTCCATAGTTCATTATTTATTGGAATATATACATTATATATATATATATATATATATATATAATTTTTTTAACTTAATATATAAGTATAAATAAATGTTTATTTTTATTTTTAAAATAAACATTTTCAAAATCAATTTTTACATATATGCAAAATGACCTTTGTATAAAAATTTTTATATAAACATAATCATACATATTTTATGTTTTAATTTTCATTGCATATATTTAAAATTTAATAATTTTCACATTATATTTTATAATGCACAAATTCAAGAAATAATCAATTTTCATTTTTAGTCCTTTTTTTTTTTAATAAATAGAATTAAAATGAACAAGTCCCACATTTTCTTTTGCAACATACAAATTTTAAATAAATATTTTCCTCTTACACTTTTAATTTTTAAGACTTGAGAATGAAAAAGGGTGGAAGGAGAGAGACATTATCATTGTACTCTAAAATTGTAAAGAACAAATTTCTCTTTCTTTATATTTTATACCTAAGCATGATAGTGAGAGAAAACAATTATTCCAACAAGGCAATTCATTTTCCAACATATCATAGAGAATAATAATAACATTCATTCACTTAGATAACTACCTTAATCCATTATGTATCCATATTAGCAAGGCTAACTACCTTCCCTTATTTCATTCCAAAGGGATATTAATACATTGAATTGTGCATTTTATCAAGAATCTAGCATATCACTCCAATATCTATGAATGTCATAGATTTCATGAAAACAATAGGAGTAGGTGAGAAAAAGATGCAAAGTAAAAGTGATAATCATTAATTGATTAGCCAATAATTACAAAGGATGCACACTATATAGTGATATATTAGGTCACCATAAAGGTAACAACTCAACTCACAATTAGAAAACACATTAAATGTATTTTCCTTAATTACCTTAACAACCCTAAGCAAGCTAACTAAAAACCATGTAAGTAAAAATAAAAGTGGGAAAATGCCTACACTAACATCCCTCGAAGCATAGCTTAAGTGGGAAAAATAATTGGGTCCTGACAATGAGGCTTGATGAGATACCCAAGCATAATGCAACTCCCATAAAATGAAGAAAAGGAGAAAACCCATAGGATAAAACTCCTCTCTAAAAAGAGACCAAAGAAGAGAAGAGGCTTTAAAATCCCAACTAGAGTTTAAAACTGCCTATAGCCATCCAGTATCCTACAACAAAGTTCTAGGAGTGACTGTGGATCAAAATTAGATGTAGTAAAGAGTGGATCACCTTGGGATAGTGAATGTGTTCACCATGTTCCTGATGGATCTTCAACCAAGGTGCGACTCGTATACAAGTAATTATTCTCCTCATGCAAGGTAGGAAGGCCAATTACTCTATGTAATGATGGTGCAATAGGAATAGAGGTAATGAATGACTTTTAAATGCCTTAAAATTATGGGATAGACTGCCTAATATCTGATGTTTCTTAGATTAGTATACCTACACCCTGTAATGTTTGAAGTGGATTAGAAGTAAGTTGTGTTCTTCCCTAACACACACATCCCATTTCAAAATTTTAAAATAGGGACCCATTATTGTAAAATATTTATTTAGAGATCTAAGAGCCTGAAATTCCATGACTTGGTTGTCATTCATCTACCATCTAAGGTTATTACCATAGAATCTATCATTACACAAGTTCAAAATATGAAAATTTAAGCTTAAACTAGTATCTCAAGTCATTTTGAACCTTGGGTTTTCATGAACTTTATTTCAATATCGATGTTCTAATTTATGAGTTAATGGTACTGATCTTTATAAATCATATTTGGTATATTTTGAATCATAATATTATCACCTAAAGATCATTAATCTTTTGTAATCATGCCCATACTTTTGGATTCCATAGGGTTGTGACATGTGTCACTCTTGCATCACTTAGACCTTTGGACATTTTCAATATTTCCAAGTCTTCAAAATATTTTGTGCTATTAAAATTTAAACAAATGGCACTAATTATTTAAAATGGATCTTTTGAAAATAGATAAAATTTTAAGTCCTATGCACTCCTAGGCTCTATGAACTCGCCACGTGGCATATTATCTCTAAAGAAAAAATAGGGAAACTTCATCTATTCATTAGTTAAGGTTAAAGGTTTGCATTTCCATGTGTTAATGCTCCCATGCCTATAAGTTTTTGAGGGATAAACACTTGGTGTATTCCCATTAAAGTGTAACTATGGAAGGGTTAAGTGATTCTTTGGTTTGCATTTTAATGGTTCTGAGCTTTCATTTTTTTTGGATGCCTGAGATTACTCCATGTGTTTCAATCACATTAACTCATGGCCATGGGAATATTTATGGTAAAAATTATACCAATATAATGGTCCAAGCTCCCATGCTCTAAGATCAGTCCATGTGGCTTGATCATGTTAACTCACAACCACATAACCTGCACAACATGGTGAAGAAATCTAAAGGGTCAAGTTAATGAAGACTTGACAAGTGGAATTATCCAAGGAAGTCATGGCTAAAATGTGAAAATAAAATATCAAAAATATGGTAAAATATCTAATCAATAAATAATTGATAGTTATCTCAAAAGTGATGACTAAACAAGAAAAACTAATAAATGGTTACCATTTGGCAGATAAGTGCACCCACCAAAGCTGACTAGAAGATTCAAATTAAAATGGGTATTAAAGAAAAAATATCTACATTTAAAGTGTATGAATACATTTAATACTTAGGCTTGTGAATTATATATATATAATTTCTGCTAAGGACATTCACTTTGTCATTACTATTTCAATAAAATGAGTGCATTATCAAGCTTCTTTGATGCCAAGTGAGCCCTAATTTTATTTAGCTAGCAAGCACAAAATGAACCAATCAAGATACCAAAATAATTTATAGTGACTAATGAATAACAATGGCCACTTATTCAAAATAAAGTTATCCCTCAGTCCCCTCCCCATATTCATTGGTGGGATTAACAGAGTATAAAGATATAGTGTTTGAGAAGAGTGCCCTAACTTTCAAATTTCCACATTACTTGGCACTTTGGGAAGAGGTGGAGTCTATCTATCAATACTTTACTGAAGATAAACTCATTCCAAAAGCCAAGAAATTCATTAATGATTTGTTACCGATCAAAGAGTAAAGACTCCACTAGGTGGTAGTTAAACCTAAGGTAATGTCATGTATTGACCTCATAAAAGTTTTATTTATTAATGGGACCATTACTGAAGATATTATACATGTTAGGAGAGTGAATATTGCCTCTACTTATATTTTAGGTAGGGAATTTGAGAGATACCTTAAGCTTTCATGTCCTGAGATTGCTTATAATCAATTTTTAGCCAATGTTTATCTTGAGCACAACACAATAGAGGGAAAATTTAAAAAATGGCTTGTAAAAGGTCAAAGAATGAATCCCAAATGGGTTATATCCTCCAATTTCATTATCAAATTTAGACCTAGAATTATGATAGCCATGGACCTTTTGAATAGACTATATGGTTTCCCTAGTATTGCATACTTTAAGCTTGAATGGGTTTCATTGTTAGATATACTCCTAACATCTAACCAATTGGTGTCACTTGGGGATATTGTAAGTGCCCAGTTAAAATCATAGGTTCTCCAACTTGATTAGAGGCCCACTAAAAATAAATTCTATATGATGTCCTACCTTCTATATGTAGTGATGGCCATAGTTTACAAGCCTTATGGTCAAAAATGGCAGCCTTAGATGAGTATTTGGAAAATAAGGTTAGAAAAGACTTTTCTTTCATGTTCATTCATGAATATAGAAATGAAATCATAAAGATATGGAATGAGGTTTATACTCATATATATCAAGAAATGTGGGGCACCCCAATGCCCAAATTATTAAAAAACATGACAAGGAGTCTGGGCAAGATGGGAGACTATTAGTTATACCTAGATGTAACTATCATTTAGATAGAAATAATAAGGACATCTCCCCTACTACTACCATATCATGTTCTAGACACTATAGCTGAATATTAAATTACATATCAGGGCTTTAACAACATTGATGAGGAATTAGGTCAAAAGAATTTTGACTATTATTTCAAGACTCCTCTAAGTATTAGGTAGCATCAATATGTGATTAGGCCACATTCTATTCAAGTTGGTAAAGCTATAACTCAGTATAATTTATAGATTACACATATCAAGGGATGGGACCCCAAGAGGAAAGTAATGGGGTATCTCAAGTCTATTCAAGAAAAAAAGGTGTATATCTCAAATGATCACCAAGAGTATGATCATGATCAGATATTCCTTAATTTATCAGATGATTTAGAGTTATGGAAAAAGATGAAATATAAATCCATTTATATTATATATTCCTAATACTTGTAGTAAAACCTTAATGCAATATAAAAAGAGGCATAAAATGCATGGATTTAGTAATGGCCTCCATCTCAACCATAGGATTCTCAACTACAGTATCAACCTCCCTCCCCTTCAATAGATCATATAGAGGGAGAACTAGATGAATCTAGTAGTTAAAAAGAATCCAATTCTTAGCTTAGGATGGACATTTTGAGAGGTATTTTAAGTCCTCAATTCCCTTATACAATAATAGTTTCCCATGTTTAAGTTTTGGGCACAAAGACTACAGGGGATAGGTTGGTAGTTTTTTCAATTGATCAAAGGAAGAGCAGTTTTACAATGACTCCTTTGCCTCCCCTTAATAAATTTACTCAAGTAAGTCTCCCTTAATTCTTAAAAATTACTTTCTCTTCCATTTCAATTATTTTAAACTCTCCTCAATCTCCTAAGTCACCTTTGGAAAGCCCTGTGCCTTCCACTTCATCACCTTCAATCACACTTCCTACCATATTTGTTCCTACAACTGCTCTATCATTTCATCCACCTTCCACTCCACCAATCTACACCTATTATATGAATCACAAGGACTCTCCTAATCCCTTCGAAGATAAGAAATAGGAAGATATGCCATCACTTGGTCTCCCAATTATGGAGGAAGTTAGTGAAGATGAAGAGGAAAATGATGTAAAGGATACAATAGAACTTAAAAAATAAGAGAAAGAATTTGGACAAGTAATATCTTTGGTTGACTATCTTTTTGAGGAGAAATACCAAGAAATGGGCATTGCAAAACTAGGTGATAAAGAGGTTGAGCTAGAAAAGTCCAAAACCTTGAGTCTAGGCAAGTATGAAATGGAAGAAACCTTAGTTGACCTCACACAATAGCAAAGTCAAAGAATTTCTAAGTTAGTCTCTTCCATTGTTTTTTTAGTTTCTAATGTTGAGATCCCATCTGTGATTTCACCCTCATTTATTCCTAGGGTTGTATTATCTAGTTCTATTAATACTATTATTGATTTAAATATTCTTTCTTCTCCTAGACTAATAAAGACTCTCAAGGCATTCCATTTTGAGAATTTGGTCATAGTTTTTGTTTTAAGTCCTAGGAATCCCCTATTTCCCATTAAATGTTTGACCCAAATAGAGCTCCCATGACCCATCCATTAACCATGCCAAAAAAATAATGACTATGGAAGTAACCCTAGGTATTACTAGATTCTTAATCGAAGCTATTTGTATGAAGGAAACATCTCCATGAGAGAGTGTTGGCCAAAAATTCCCCAGTTTCCCATTAACATAAGTAAATCCCCACCACGTTTTTTTACATTCCTTCTAGTGACTCCACCCTCTACATATTTAGACCCTACTCAAGAAGTTGAAATGGAAGAACTATTATTCCCCAATGGGTGAGGGAGATGCAAAATGTTAGAAATGAAAGATAGAATTTGGTCTTAACTAAGATCCCCACAATCTCCACTTAGTTTGATAAGTAGAGTGGACTACTCAAAGAGTAAGGAAGAGGAATATGGTGAACCTAAAAACAAAAGGTGAAGTAGAGTTTGAGTAGAGAGAGAAATTGTTCTCTTTAGTAAATAAGCTCGAGAGAAATCCAAATGACCCTACAGAATATATTGAGGGTTTAAATACTTTTGTGGATTCTACAGGGGTAGAAATGAAATAAATGCATTAAAGTACTAAATAATTATTAAAAATATGGAAAAAATGCAAATTACCATGCCCTTCAGGAAGATATTATTGATTTTTAGAGTGTAGCCACTAAGATGTACAATATTTTATACAACATCAGGTTTTCTAGGGTAGGCCATCAAGCCAATAGAATAAATATTGCTACAATTTAGAATAGGATGAAGGATATAGAAAGGAGATTGAATTTTTTGGTTCAATTTTCAATGATTAGTGCTTTCAATTAGTTGAATCTCATGACCAACATTGATGCTTCTTGGTATTGGAACTATGTGATTACTAAAAGAGATGCTTCCTTAAATTGGCATGAATAGATGAATAAGTTGGGAAATTTTATCAATTATGAGAGTGAAGAACTACATATTTTGGTGGACATGAGAGTTACAAGTATAATACCCAAATAGGATAACTTGTCAATAGGCCCAATTTTGAGAATATTCTCTAAGCATCTATAAAGAACTTTAAATAAGAAGTTTAGGGGACTATTTATAAAAGAAACGAGGAAGTATTACATTTGGTTAGCTTTGTAAAGGATACAGTAAAAAGATAAGAATCTCTAATAGCTAAATTCAAAAGCTTAAAACCTGAACATAAAAGGTTGATGCCTGATTCTATCAAAATATTAAAGCCTTTGTTACTCAAATTTGAAATTATATATAAATAATTTGATGTAGCTTATGCACTAAGTGAAGAGTTAAAATACAAGGAAGTAGCTTCTAGGTTATTTATATGCATGCAATTAGTTTTTAATGCCCCCCCAAATTCACAAAGCTCTTAGTCCTTGCCTTAGTTATTATTGTAGTTACTCCATCAACTCTCCAGTTAATAGTGCCACATCATCACTATGATTTAAAAATGATTATGTATTTTCATGTTATTACCAAGGTTGAAATTTAGTTCCCAATCGATTTTCTATACATGCATATTGTATTTTTAGCTGGAGATTTTATTCTAGGAATTATCATTGTACATGTATATTTTTATAATTTTGAACGTAAGGTTCTATTTTGGACTTGTAATGTTATATGAAGCTTAAAGGTATCAATCCTTCCCCATCCCAAGATTTTAAATATATGTAACCTTCCAATCTCAAAGGGAGGATAATTTTGGCTATTCAAATTAATAATAAATTCAAAAGAGTTCTGCTTGACTTTGTCTTTATGTGCAAATCTTGACTATTCTCTAATTTTGTAGATTACTTGAGATATTCCATCATTCTGGTATCTTAGTGCTTTGATTGTGTATGAGCTATCAATTTTAAATATAGTCATTCATTTTATGTTATTGTTGATTTGAATATCTTTTACATGTCGATCATAATACCTATTGTAGATGTGCAATAACAATCTAACAATTAGGCAACCTTTGATTTTGTATGTTTTAATATATCATGTTCTATTTTTTTCTCTTCACTGTATTTTATTATTAATTTTCTAAAATAGCTTACAAGTATTGGTTTAGATTCCTTGTCTTATCTAAGTTCAACTACTAGTCTTGAATGGCTTTATCTTTGGTTGTCCACAGGGTCTTTTTCTACCTTCCCTTTCCTTCTTTTTGAAGATTCTTTTGAAAGCCTACCCATCTTAGTTAGAATCATCATCTTTCCATCTACTCTAGTTAAATCTAGGTTCACCCATGGCTAGTCCACCTATGGTATACAATCTATATTTCTCACCATTACTCTACCAATAGGTTGTTATAAAATTAAATACCCTACAATTCATGCCTTAGAGTGAGTTAGTTCATTGATCCCAAAATGTTAAAGTCTACCTCGTAAGAATTTTTTGGGTGTGTATAAAACACACATCAACAAGTTGATCAAAAAATAACTCCTCAACATCTAGAAGGTTACAAGGAAATGGTAGAGGTTTATCTCCATCATTATTGTAGTCATTTGTGTTAGAAGAAGAGTCATCAATATCCGATGAATGCTCAAGCTCAAAAATATCATCTAGTTCAGGTGAGTCCAAATAAGAAGAATCTAAAGGAGAGTCATGATCAAAGTGGGAGAAATTATATAGTTGATTCTGATGATTGACCATTCCCTCTACCAATATAGTATCATAATGTAGATCTATAACATGCATTGAATCTGGAGTGACCTCAACTCACATACTTGAACCAAGGTGAGTGATCTGGTAAATTGATAAGAGATTAATTAGAATTGAGGGTATACTTAGAATATTATTGAATGTTCCACCACTCAATTTAGTATACCCTCTCCCAATAACCTTTTTAGAAGTGTCATCACCCAATTATATATAATAAATGTCATATGGTTCTAAGGAACTGAACTCTATCTGTGAAGAGGCCATGTGATGTGAAGCACTAGAATTAATAACCCATGTAGAAGTTAGAGGTACAACTGCAACTAGGGTCTTACCCTTGGTTTTACCATTACTATTCATTTTTTTACTTTTATTTACCATTGTCATTTTCCTTAAAGGATTCATGGGTTGATGAACTTTGATTAGTATCTTGAGCATCTTAATTAGTTGGTCACTTTACTTCTTCAAACATTTAATTTCATCATTCTTTCCTAAGAAAAATCCACATTTTATCATCTCTTTATTAAGCTTAAGATTGGAATAAGAGGTCTCGTGGTTTGATTTGTAGGTGGGAGGATTTACATCCTTCTCTTGATCTCTTTTGTTCTATTTATTCTCTCTATTGTTTGATCTTTTTCTTTCTTAAAAAAACATGCATGAAAATTTGAGGACTTCATTTTGCCCATCTGTATCAACTTATCTTGATCTTGAGTCAATTTGGAAACAAAGGTATCTAAATGAGGCATATTCCATATAGCTCCAAAATCACTTTTTGTGGCATGAAAAGTGGGCACAAATACAAAATAGTTTGGACCCATTTTTGAGAGTATAGATAGAATAATTTTATCATCTTTCTTAACTTTTCCACATTCTTTTAACTAAAACCTCAAATATTTAAAACTTAGTGAAAAATATTGTAGTGTGTTAAGGTCACTCATAATAAAATTGATGAGCTCATTATCCAGTTCATAACCACTCATCGCATCCTACTTCCCAAAGCATTTTTATAATGTGATCCATACATCATTTACTATTTTAGTCGACTCAATGTGAAAACATAAGTTAGGATAAATAGAAAAACTAAGACAAACATGTGCTTTATCACATTTGTTAAACCATTTATTTGTATTTGCATCTGCTACAAGTTCAGTTTCATTATTCATAGATATCCTATAGAAGCCTTATTTTCTTAGATTAAGTATAATGTTTCTTTTCCATTCATGATAATTGAATGTTGCAAGAAGTGGAAATGACCATTAATACATGATGTAAGAAAAAAGGTTATTGCAAAAAGTAAAGAATAAATGCAAAAAATAAAAGCACACAACACCAAACAATATCTTATTAGAACTATCAGAGTGACTTCCCTTAAGTTTAAAATACAATCACACTCGTATAGACATTGTACATAGTTAAGAATGCATTTTGAGTAATTTATGCATAAGTATGAAAGAAATGGAGGGGAATTAGGCTCAAATGATAATGCATATAAGAGTGTATAATAGTTGTTTTCAAGTGAGGTATAATAAACTCAATATTATTTCCAATGCATAGAGCACAAAAAATAATCACTTTTGAATAAGATGGCACTCAAATCTGAGTTATCGATCAAAAGTTATAGCCATTTAAAACTCTGAGCTCACATGAAAAAATTGGTAGAAATAGTGGTGGAAAATATTTTGAATCAACTTCCCCAAAAATAACTTGAGGCCCTTCAGAGAAAAATCTTGAAAAAATTTGTGAATCACTTTCCTCAAAAAACTTAAGGCCCGTTGGAGTAAAAGCTAAGCACTTTTGGGTTGGAAGTAACCAAGGGATTATTTCCCATATAACCAAGGGCTAAGGGAAAATATGGGTGCTCTCACCCATTTTTTATTATGGACAAGTGACATCATCCAAAAAATGCACCACTTTTTAAAACTAATAGTTCCACACTTCACACCATTAAATTTGATGTCCTCTAGACCATCTTTGGAGTTTTGGAGGTCTCTTGCAAGTGTTAGAGATGCAAGAGTTCTCACAAGGATGTTTTATGTTAGGGTTGCAATCACCCTTTATATTCATCATAGTTTTATTTTACATATTACATGTGTTTATGATCACACATTTACCTTTAAACGCTTATTGGAAACACCTTCACTTCTTCTTTATTATATCAAAAAATTGTAATTCTTCTCAAATGAAATTTTTATTAAGGGGGAATTATGTAATGTCAACTCCATTCTTTATTTATAATATTTTATCCTCTTTTTTAACCCAAATAAAGCTTAAGGGGGAGTTTTGGAGATTAATATTTATTTAGGTTAATTTAGATTAATCATAATTCTATTTTAAATGTGCATTTATAATTATAATAAATTCACTTATTCTAGATTTTATAAGATGTCACACCTTTTTGTCCTTTTATAAGGATTATTGGAGTTACATTCACATGTAACTCCAACCACACTTTTCACATACTTCCCCCTCATCTTATGGAGATTATGTACATTTGGCACACACAATAAGGTTGTATAAATAACGCATTTTCCTTCTTGCTCTATTTATTGAGCTTTTCTTTCTCATTATACACACTAGACCTTAAGTTTATCTTGATATCTCTCTCTTATGGATTTAGGCCCATCTAACTCATTTTTTTATTCTATTGAGATTGTACTTGGATAATTTTGCTTGCAATCATTCTTAATACACATTGGGTTTTATTCAATTTAAAGATCTCTCCACTTGACATTTTTATCTCTTGCATTCTCTTGTGGCTTGTTATTGAGGTAATATTATTCCTTTACACATTCCTTATTTTGTGGTTTTTAACATTATTTTATCAATATTGGTTTAAACACTATTTTAAAATTATATAGCACCTCAGTCTTGTACACTTGGAAAATACATATCATAGATATACCTTCAGCTTCTAAACTTTTCCTGCTACCAAAAGAAACACATACACTATCTCTATGTTCCTAATTATTTGTCTCTTAGTCTAACCAATATTATTTTGATGACTCAGACCTTCTATCTTGCCTAGAATTTATAAACCTATTTATCTCCATATTTATAATTTCTAGACCTACACCTATCTTGTAACTACCTAGACACTTGCATCCCAGTCAGATGCTTACATTTATGCAAGTGTCATATCCCAATGCAAGTGTCTAGTACCCTAAAGTCATTTAATTTTCAAATAAAAATGTTCTTATGGTTAGACTAAGTGATTTAATGCGATATATTCTCCAAAGGGATTGGTATAAATATAATATCAACCTTCATTCATTCCTCACCTGGAAACACATAGAAACTAACAAGGCAACTTACCAAAAGCATTATAACAATAACTAAAGTGATAAAAATCTTCCCTACTTTATCCTATTTTCATATTAGTCACAGGGAAAATATATCTACATTTCTAAAGTACTGAAGGAGTAGTCCAAGAGCTATATTTTCCAAGTTATAAGCTAGGTCATTGTTGTATTTGCTTTCACACATTACATGATTCACATACAAGCCAACATCTAGGGGAGAACTACATAAGTCTTATTCCCTCTTCAGAGTATTGTAAATGTATGTAATTCTCATTGGTATAAAATATGGATACAAAGTCCAAGGATTGGTAAACAATGAATAAGATATAACTCAACCTACATCTCTTTAAAATAATACAATAGACAAGGCTTAGGATTTTCAGAAAAAACTCATGAGTCGCAAGCAAGGCAGTCATCTCATCATGCCCTTCATGCACATTTTACCAAAAAATTGGGTACATCTAACCAACATGATCCTTCATATTATCTCCAAAAGATCTAGAAAATACATGAGGAAATTATGATTGATTTATAAATTGTAACATTTCTAAATAATGTCCCCCTTATCAAGGCTAATGATTCTCTTTTCCCTTAATTTGACATTGAAATTTTTCAAAAAGTTAACCAAGACATCATGGAATCTTTACCAAGTATATTTAAGGAAATAATAAGAGGAAAAATTAAAAACTTAATTTATAATGGATCTTAATGTTTCAAATATTGCAATCGAGGTCTTTAAACCAAGGGATCTTTATCTCCCAAAAGATTCATTCTTGCAAAAGGTTTATACCACACCAAAATAGGTACCTTTACAAAATATCCCTCCAATACCAATTGATATATCTTCACAAAATGTGAATGAATGAAGATATTCAAATGATATACCAAGGGCACCACAATTCAAATATCTAATACTATTGTCAAAGTATCTTAAATTGAGTGATTCATAACTTGCACTTGTTATCTATGAGGATGATGATACTCATATTCCTAGATTCAAGAGAGGTGGTGGATTATAATTAATGATAATGCCTATGCTAAGCACCACCATTCCCATTGAGTATCTTATTTCTATTATGAACACTATTGAGGATCTTAAAAAATAGGTTTCTATAATTCAAATACAAGTGGCTTTTCATAATACTAATGCAAATGTTACCTCATTCAAAAATAAACCTTTTGCACAATGTATACTTGAATATCCTTATCCATAATATTTTTAATTACCAAATTTACCTCTATTTTTTATTCATAATGACCCATTATACCACATGATTAATTGTGTACATTCTTTTGGTCAATTGGCAAAATATGACAAACTATTGTTAAAAGTATTCCTTATGATCCTTTTTTATGAGGCTCATAATCAGATATATAGCTTACCAAAATGTCCTTAGAAATATTTTTCATAATTATAAGATGCATTATTCATGGATTTCAATATCCATAAGGTTCCAAAACTTACATTAGAATATTTACACAATTTCAAACAATGTGATGATGAATCCCTTCAAGATTATACCATTCGATACAAAAGTACATCATATGAGCTAGTATTTAGACCTTCAAATTTGGACTTACAATTAATTTTTAGTAGAGGTATTATTTATCCACTAAAATAAAAATCATTACATACATAACATGAGTCATTTATCCATTTATATGTGGATGTGCATAGATATGATTCATTCATACTTACTCATCCAAAGGAGTTTAACATATCCCAAAAGATACATACCAAAGATACATTCCCCACACAAACAAGGGTGATGAATTACCAAATGAACATTATGAACAAAAATTTGGTGTTTATAATTTTTATATTTGAGATTTATAAAGTTTACTCAACATGGGACCAGTCCAAGGTCTGCATCCTATACAAAACCCCAAGGTGAACAACACAAAAAGCATCTATACCAAAAAGATTTGACAATCACATTATTCATTTGTGGTAATTATTTTTGGCACAAACATATTAATCCTAAACACATAAAAAATACTTGTAATATAAAATTTTTAAAACATATTGGCTTTGGTCTACAAGACTTACAAAGCAAATGAGGTTGGAAAGACTCCTTGGGCAACATAACACTACCAATTGCTTGTGGTTCTAAAGTGATTCAAACATGGGTTTGGGTTATGCCACAAAACTCTCCATATGCATTTACATCATGGACTCTTTGTTTATATCAAATGGAAGAAAAAATTGGCCAAAATTAATAACGCATTGATTTTCTCATGAAGGCAAATTGATCCATATTCAAAATGATAGCATTGGTTCTTTTACTGTACATGTAAAACATGAGGAAAAACATGCCATGTGCCATTTAAATTTATCCAAACATGATACAAACAATGTAAAATATCTAAATAAGGTTGAAAGGTCTCACATATTCAAAAAATACCAAAAAATAAAAAATAAAAACTTCAAAAATCCAAAAAAAAATCAATATTTACATATTCTATTAGCTCCTTGGCATATATGTTGTTGGTTCCATGTTGGTAGATGGCATATCAATATTTTCTATATATGTATGTGTTTCACACATAATTTTAGTGTTATACATGGATAGATAGATACATGATCTATGCACTTTTAGATGTTGGGCCTTCCATTTACTCATGTCATATGGACATTGGGGGCATCTACTTCTTGAATCATGATACATCCAAGTTATATCAATCTATTATATTTTTACATTATCATGTTTGATTTCATTTACTTACACATGCCTTTATCCATGCTTATATCTTTTAAAATGTATGATATATGCTATATACTTAACATTTTTTTATAACACATCTTATCCATGGACTAGTATGTTATGTTTATGTTGGCTTTTTATGCCTTCATGCATGCAGTTCCTTGAGTGTCTTGTCTTGTTATTGTCGTGCTCATTTGAGAATTTTATTATGCTCCATTACTTGTATCCCCCATGCCTTTGTTTTCCACTTTGGCATTTGAATATGTCATTGTTTATTGTATGTTGACATTTGAATATGTCATTCTTGATTTTGTGGACATTTGAACATGCCCCTTATTTGAGATTTCCTTGAACCATTGTCATTTGATTTTCTTTTGAGTGTTATTATGTGTGTGATTGATTTCTTGGTGAGATTGTATTATTACTATCTATACATTTCCTTGACTCACATCATGTATCTTAGGACTCGGTGGGTTCACATTCTTCATGATTCAATGATATATTTACCTAGACATGTTACCTATTTATGTTACATGGTACATTCATTGTTTACATGGTTATCTTATCCTTTTAAGGTAAGATAACTTCCAATTATACTTTATTTCACCTCAAAAGGGAGCATATGAGTAGGGGCATGCCATCAAGTAATGACTTTCACATTACTTCACATATTTATATTATAGTGGGGGCATATTTTGAAAACATATTTTCCACATTTGTCACAGTTTTAGATTTAGTGGGGGCATGTTTTAGAAATATGTTCTCTACACCTAATCATTATGTGGCATACCTATATTATATTGGGGGCATGATTTGGAAACATGTCCTCCACATTGACACTTACACCAGTTCTCAAATTTAAATTGAAATAGGGGCATGTTTTGGAAACATGTCCTCCACATTGGAACATACACCAGTTCTCAAATTCAAATTAAAATAAGGACATGTTTTGGAAATAGCTTCTCCATACTCACACTAGTTCTCAGATTCAAATTACAATTGGGGCATGTTTTAGAAACCTATTCTCCACACTTACATAGTTTCAAATTGTCCAAATTCATAGTTATATGAGTTAGATAAACATTTTTGGCAAAATTATATACATTGGTACCATTGTTATACATAGTTTCAACATGAGACATATCTAAGGTGCATATGTTATGAAATTTGTGCCTAATATTTCAACATAAAATAATTTTTAGACATCAAACACTTTCAGAGACTATCATCACCCACCAAGTTGGACTTTTATGGACTGTATTGAGCCAATCTACTACCATAGTTGGTTTACTTTTTGGTATGGTTCAAGTGATTAAATAACTCAATATTACCAAGTTTATAGGTCTAAATTAATTACATCATCCACCTCACTAGTTTTATAGTGTGATTTGACTTGGTTCACTCACACTCACCAAGTTATAAATATGATCAGGTTACACAATTGAGCTCATCTCAACTGTCAGGTGGGAACTCACCTTTTCTCCAAGGTTGTGGGAATGTATCCTCCAATCTCTCTCTATATATTAAGATGTATGTACTTTCCATATTTTATATTTTATCCTAATCTCAATTTGAGTGATTCATAATGATATATCTTTCAAATTAAATTTCCAAAAGGTAAGAAGGTTGGATCAATACTCCCAAACCTTGTTCTCTTTCAATTTCAATCATTTTAATGCTTTAAATTTTATATTATATGCACTAATTATATATTATAACATTCTCTTATTTTTAGCTAAGTCACTAGCAAAACATGAAATTTGGACTCAAGCAAAGACAAGTTGTGTTATACACACCCAAGTATGCATTTCTTTTTCTTTAAAATAACAATTTTATTACTAGATTAAAGGGAGGGCAAGTGTAGACATTATATTAGAATTATATAGTACCTTAGTCTTGTACACTTGGAAAATACATATCATGGATGTACCTTCATATTTTAGACCTTTCACACTACCAAAAAGCTCACATACACTATCTCTATGTGCCTAATTACTTATCTTTTAGTCTAACCAATGTTATTTTGATGACTCAAACCTTATATCTTTTCAAAAATATTATAAACCTACTTATATTCCATCTATATAAGTTATAGACCTACACCTATTTTCCAACTATCCAGAAACTTGCATCCCAGTTAGATGCCTACGTTGACATAAGTGTCATATCTCAACACAAGTGTCCAATGACATAAAGTCCTCTAAATTAAAAACAAAATATATTCCTTTAGTTGGCCTAAGTTCTTTCATGCAAGATATTCTCCAAAGGGATTGGTATAAATATAATATCAATCCTCATTCATTCCTCATCTGGAAACACCTATCAACTCACAAGGCAACTTACCAAAAGTATTATATCAAGAAATCAAGTGAGCAAAATCTTCTTATATTTATCCTATTTCCATATTAGTCATAGGAATTATATATCTATAGTATATCTATAGGTCTAAAGTAATGAAGGAGTATCCCAAAAGATATATGTTCAAAGTTACAAGCTAGGTCATTGTTGTACTTATTTATCACACAATGCATGATTCACACACAAGCCAACATGTAGAGAGAACTACATAAATATAGTGCCTTATTATGATTATTGGCTATGTAATTAGTGCTCATTGGTAGAGATGTCTTTGGGGTAGTTCAACATTGTGTGCCCACTAAACTATTCTTCCCATAACTACTATAAAGATGAATAACTAGGGTTTTATTATTTGACAAGGAGTGGTAGTCCATGACCTAGATTTGAATACACCAAAGCAAAGGCAACATAGAACCCAAAATCATCCAGGTAGTCACATCTAGATTTATTAGGTATTATGTACTAGATAACTACATCTAATCCAAATAGTAGGATCGACATAGTCATCCCAGGTTAACATAAGTGTCCATAGCTATAGAGGTTAAATTTCTAAAATTAGTTGATTGATATAGAATCTAGATCCAAACTAATTTATACCTATTCCAAATCCATATATGTGTTAGCATCAAAACCATCTAAGTGTATAATGTTCATTATCATTATAATATCTATCATATCTATTCTTTTTATCTTTAGCATATCTCAAAATAATAAATTTAGTATATGTTTTATCTGAGTTTCACAAATAATTAGCCTACTTTAGAGATAGTCTACCATCCTTGTGTCATAGGCTATTTTTACCACTTTAACCCTATATTCCCCATGTCTATATTTTAGGTTTAAACACTTGGCATAATTCCTAACACTACACAATCTTTAGTAGATAATTTATCCACTAATGGAGATGGAGATAGAGATGTATATCTCATAGTGTCAAGTTAACATAAATGCAATGATGTGTGGCTTGACTCTAGCCTCATAGTGAGGTAGTGGTTCTGAAAATATTAAGAATATAATGGTCATGATGTATCTCTAAGATACAACTCAACCTATAATGTCATGGGTAGAGGAAAAGTGAAGTTCAAGTTCAGATATGGGAGGATCAAGACTCTCCCTACACTTCTATTATATGATTCTTGTCCTTGTGAGGAATATGACCTATATGATAAAAATGAATGATGTTGGTGTCCAAGTATTGTTTAATAGAGACATGCATAATATTATCAAAAAATATGTGTTGGAAAGAGGCATACACAAAGGTATTATGTTTAGTCTTGGTGTAACTACATTAAGCAACACATGTAATAAAATCATTGTTATTGAGTCCAAGGCTAAAACAAGATCTTACACATTCATTCCAAAGAATAAAACAATATTGTAGCATTATAGGATAGGCCATATGGTGAGAAAGGTTTGTACAAGATGAAAAATAAATATATGGTAAAATGGATGGGTGATTTTCCCTTAGAATTCAACACCACATCCATAATAAAGAGAGTCAAGCAAAATTCCATACAAATGTTGTGTGGGCAAGTAAACTCTTATAGTTGATCCATAGTGATGTTTTCAAAATGGTATACTTCCCATGACTGAAAATTATATATTCTACATGTATTTCATAGACAAATAATCTCATAATACTTATATACTTCATCCTAAATAAATATTAAGTTCTCACTAAATCTGAGTTAAAAATCCCTTGTGGAGAGCTATACAAAGAAGATGATTGAAGTATTGCACATGGACAATGGGAGTGAGTACTGCTCCAAATATTTTGATGGATTTTTTAGGTAGAGTAATACTAAAAGGTAAAATACAAATTCATATACACCATGACAAATTTGAGTTACAGATCATATAAACATGATATTGATGGGCAAAACCTAAAATATGTTGAGTGATGTGCATTTGGAGTAAAAATTTTGGGATGAAGAAGTGTATATTTCTTATTAATTTATCAAATGATCACCCACATAAGTGTTAGTATATAGTACTCTACAAGAGTCATGGATTGGTAAGAATCCATGCTTGTGACACATGCAAATTTTTATGTTACAGAACATACTCTCACATTCTAAAGGAGAAAAGATTGAAACTTGAATTCAAGTCTTCTAAGTGCATCATTATTTGGTATGGGATTGGTGTTAATGTGTTATATGCACTCTTTTTATGATCTTACATTGATCATCATCCTATTCATAGTGTCATGGTTTACAATGGGTCAAGCATTAATGTGTGCACTATTATACTTCTACATCACTTAGGCTATTCATATCAGGATATTTCTCTGACAGATATAGTTATTTTTGGCTTCAGTTACCATGTCTAGAGCTTCATCATGGAGATCATAATTCCATTATAGGTTTGTACCACATATGTAGCCATTATATTCATATTGGTACCTATTGTTGGCATATTTGACATGTTATTGGGTAGGCCTTGGATACATCAACTTTGAGCCATCCCATCCACCATACACATATGTCTTAAGTATATACATGTTAATTAGGTTGTTATAGTCAGGGACCTTCCATATTAGTATCCTTTACCTACTTCATAGATAGCTACACTTCAAACACCAGTAATAGTTTCATTCATTACCATATCTTAGATATCAATTGAGACACCAATGTAGGTAAGATCCATTTTTATAGCATTACCATGTATATCCACTCTCCCATGGAGACCTTTATTGGAGAGACCCCTATGATAGAGACATGCTATCAATTATAGAGAGTCTATCTCTATCCCATTCACACTAAAATTAATTTTATTGACTCCCCACAACACTCCACATAGAGCATCAATGATAGTTACAACTTCTTCTACCATATGGGTCCCCAACAGACACATAGTTCACAGGCCAACTCAGACAATTCCATAAATTTATGAAAACACTTCACAATTAACTTTAGTTATAAATTATTCACTATATCTAGTTCTCAAATCTTAGATAATTATTTACACACCATATAGGGTCATTTTTCATTTACTTAATGTAGATGACCTTGATAGTGAGTCTCTTGCAAGACTCATCGATTAGTATGTCCTCATAGTTTACTTGTACATAGTTTCTATTATCTTGATCTTTATATATAGTTTAATTTTTATGTTTCTTTTACATAGCTTATGCTTGGAAAACACAAAAACAATATAATATATTCAAAAATACAAAAACATTCAAATATTTCCTCAGAAAATTAAAAAATTAGATTATATGTGTTTCTATGTTTACATTCCTTTATTCACAAGGTAATACATATGATATCTATGTTCCTATAATAAATTTTTTCATACATACATGATTCACTTGTTCCTTTTGAGTGTTTTCATAATATTATAGAACTCTAGTCCTCTACATAGATTTAGATTTGATACAAT
This sequence comes from Torreya grandis, assembly GCA_037957365.1. Classification (NCBI taxonomy): domain Eukaryota; kingdom Viridiplantae; phylum Streptophyta; class Pinopsida; order Cupressales; family Taxaceae; genus Torreya; species Torreya grandis. The sequence continues at coordinate 390,217 of JARHVA010000644.1, read as the reverse complement.
CTACCCAATGAGAGCACATACACATATATATAGATTCATCATTGACATATTAGCCCATTTGAGGCATCATATATATAGATTCTATTTTAACAAATTATATCTTTCTATACTCCATATCATAGATTTATCATTGATTATATCTTGATATTGATCATCTTACACTACACTAATTTTTTGTCAACTACTACTACTATAGACTCAACTTATGTACATTTTTGATCTTATATGGATTTGTACCACATGCTTATACATACTATCATTTTTAGATTTTGTTTTTACATCTACTCAATGGAATTTGCATATGTCATTATTTCATGGATCTAAGTCAATTCCTTTCATTGTGTGTATGCTTTGTATATGTGCCCATGTCCTTGTGTGTGCTTGTTGATTATGTATATAGAAATTTGAACATGTCCTTCCATGTGGATCTAAGGCAATCTTGTTTAAACTTATGTGTATGAAAATATTTGAATATTTCCTTATATGTGTGCTCTTTCTTAGACTTGATGATATGTGCCCATGTCCCTTGTATTGTGTCCCCTTGGCCTACTTAGTATGCCTCATGTGTTTGAATGTATGTTTTTATGTATTTATCATGGCCATGACACTTGTCTCTTATTTGTTATGTTTACATCAAGTTTTTGATGCCGTGAGGGACCTCATGCATCTCCCCTTCTACTTTGGGTGCCTTGATGGACATCATATGCCATCCCCCTAGGAAGTTTACTCAGATTATATTCAAATTGGTTATTCATATACATGCTTACATTGTTGTATCTATATTGACAACATTATGAATTATAGCTCTAACATATATCATACAATGCCAACTTATGTTCATACTCTTTTACATTATGATGTCATGTATACACATTATATTGGTTTATCACATAAATATCATATATTTTTAGCCTAACACACATGATGGATAGATTTTATTTTGAGGAAAGTTATTGTATAGGTTCAACAAATCCTCTCAAAAGATGGGCATTCATAGGGGTTTGTCATACAGATTAGGCTATCCTAGTGCACTCAAAACATAGTTTTCAACACACATACATAAATTATAGAGCTCGAACTCAGGATGATATAGTGAAAAATAGTTATACATAGATCAATCTTAGTTTCCCTCTGAGATAACATATTTGGATAATGGCACAATACACTATGAAAAGTGCAATGTGTTATAGTCCACCTACTGTGTTATTGTCCAATGGCCTCAAAAATAAAATATTCTAGAATTTTTAGAAAGGTTTAATACTTAAAATTTAGATTTACATAAATCACCTATAGATTATCAGACAAGTTTAGTATATACTCAATTTTTACATAAAATAACATAGGTTTGCTCAAATTTAAGGCATCATACATGGCATGATAACTCCCATTTCAATTTTAGATGTGCACAAGCTCAGATTACTTTGACTTAGTCCATAATCCATATGCTTAGATATTCTAAGTAAGAGAATATGCATGGTAAATTGTCCCCATATGTTTAGTTTTGCACCAGATCTCTTAGATGGAATCATAACTCCATGTCATTCTCCATGTTGTATACTTGAGACACAATATGCACTAATTTTGCACCAGGATCACACCATATTGATGCCTCATTCTATCTAAAGTAGTTGGCATTCCCATGTGTCCCAAATCCATCTTACACATTTTTATTTACATCACATAATTTCAAATTTAGATACATCTACTACACATGGGTAGTAAATGATGGAGTCATAGCCTACTTAAGTTATTGAGCGACCTACATGAGAAGGTTAGACAATTAATCAATCCAATCCAATATATTCATATATTATGATCCATTGAATAGGGATGGGTAATAATGGAGTCAGTCTTAGCTTGAGTTCTTAAGCCACCCACACATGGGGATCAGGCAAGCCATCAACCTAGTCTAAGTTATTCACCATTTGAACACCATCTACACACATAAGATGTCACCAAGTTTTTGCATTAGTTCACATAACCAATGAGGTGTATTCATTATTTTCCTCTCTCATTCTTTTATTCAATTTTTTTTTTTGTTTTTGATGTTTCTTAAGTAAGGACTGATTCATACATGTTTCATTTGCAATACATGTAATAGAGCACAATTCATAGACTTGGACCCATATTCATGGGTTTTGCCTCTTGCATGAGTCTAGGTACATATCTCTTTCTTTTAACCTAATAATTTTGCTTTGCTACATTTCTAAAATAAAAGGGGGTAAATGTAGTCATATAAAATGTCATTTAATGCCATAAGAGTCATTTGAGACCACCCTATCCTTAGCTTATCCCTAAACTTATCGTAGGGCCTCTTTTGATCCTTTTCTAGCTTATATGCACTTTTATCCCATGCCCAAATATACCAAAAGCCACATTAATCAATCATCTAAGCATCCCAGATCCTCTCACACATATGTCAACCACCTGGACGATAGTGTAACCCTTTTGGTATATAGTGCAGTGTGTTTTTTGTAAAGGGGGAAACGTTATTATCCCTCATATTATATATCCCTAATAGATATATTTCCAATCCCCAAAGCATCTAAGGATTGGCCTAGATTCATTTCATGTCTTGAATAACATCAAAACACTATATAAAGGCCACTCTCATTCATTCATCCCTTAGATGGAAATTCTCATGAACAAGCTTAGAAATAATTATACAAATTAAATTTATTAATCCCTATTTACCCCTATATCTTCATGCATCCATCCATAGCAACCTATAACTCATTTTTACTTAGATTTCTAGTTTCAAGTCACACCTAAAGCATTCAAATTGGTAGTCATACTCAGGCATACTAGCATCACTCTCAATTGCACCAACTCTTAGATTAGGAAAACTACATTAGGTTTGATCCCCTTTCAAGGTATTGGTATGTAGGCAACACTCAACTCATGAGGTGTTAATGTTGCATCCAACCTACCCTACTAATTCCACTCTTCTTACACTTGTTTTCATCAAAACCCTAGTAAGCATGGAGATTTAGGGTTCCATAGTTAAATCAGTCAAAATGAATCTCACATGACAATCTAGGTCTTAGTCACATAGACACAAGCTTCCTAGAATAGAGAAAAGGTCTACCCCAAGTTTCATTATTTTATCTGTAGATGGTCAAGAACACAACACAAAATATTAGTAGCACAGTGTGTTATTGGAAAATAGGGATGTGTTAATGTTGAGGAAGGGTTATAACACCTATTTATAGATGACAACACTCTACCTTACTCTTACATCATTTTATAGCCTACCACTTATCTATTTCAATCATATTTTCTAGCTAAATATACCCTTTTCAATTCATTACTATTTATAGTCTAGGTAAATAAATTAATTGTTATACAAATAAGTCACTAATGATACTATAGTATTTGATTTCCTAATTTATTTACTCAAATATTTTATTTATTTAGGGTTTTACATGGGCACTAAGATGGTGTGATCTAAGTTTTATAGTATGTTCTTATGTGTGTTTATTGGTTGTATCTGTGGACTTTTAAACATGTTATTCCATGTAGCTCTAAGCCAATCTTGTTTTCTCTTTTGCGTATGGATACATTTGAACATGTCCTTGTATGTGTGCTCTTTCTTAAACTTAGTGACATGTGCTCATGCCCCTTGTATTGTGGCCCCTTGGCCTACTTTAAGTGCCTCATGTGTTTGTATGTATGTTTCATGGTTATGACCCTTGTCTCTTATTTTTTCAATTCACATCTATTTTTTCATGCCATAAGGGACCTCATACATCTCCCTTTCCTCATTGGGTGCCTTTATGGACATCATGCCCCATCCCCTTAGGTAGTTTACTCAAATTATATTTAGATTTTTTTTTCATATGCATGCTTACATTGTTATATCTATCTTAATAACATTGTGAATTTTATCTCTAACATACATCATACATTGCCAACTTATGCTTAGACTCTTTTACATTATGATTTCATTTATATACATTATATTGGTTTATCATGTAGATATCATATATTTTCAGCCTAATACACATGATGTATAGATTTTAATTTTAGGATAGTTATTGCAGAGGTTTGATAAATCCCCTCAAAATAGGGGGCATTCATAGGGGTTTATCACAAAGATCAAACCATCCTAGTGCACTCAAAACATAGTTTTCAACACACATACACAAATTATAGAGCTTAAACTCAAGAAAATATAGTGAAATACAGTCACTCAAATTAGTCTTAGTTTCCCTTAGAAACAACACTTTTGGAAAATATCATGGTACACTAATACAATCATAGTGCTTTATAGTCCACCTATTGTGTTATTATTTAGTGGCATAAAAAATAGAAATTCTATAATTTTCAAAAAGGTACAATAGTTACAGTTAAAATGTGCATAGTGTCAGTCATAAATTATCAGCTATGTTCAATATATACTTAATTTTTACATAGAATTACAAAGGTTTTATCAGATTCCAGGCAACATATATGGCATGATCACTCCCATTTCTATTTTAGATAGGCACAAACATAGATTGCTATGACTTGATCTATAATCCATATGCATAGATATCAAAATTGGGGGCATGTGTGTAGCACGTTGTTCTCATATGTTTAGTTTTGCACCAATTCTCTAAGATGGAATGACAACTCCATGTCATTCTCCACATTGTATACTTTAGACACCAAATACACTAATTTTACACCTATTTTTCACTAGGATCAAACTAGATTGATGTCTCATTCCATCTATAGTGGTTGGCATTCTCGAGTGTCCTAGAGCCAATTTTATATTTTAGAGTTTTCATATGGCCTACATCCATCTTACACATTTTTAGTTACATCACATAGTTTTAACTTTAGATGCATATACTACATGTGGGTAGGTAATGATGGATTCATAGCCTACTTGATTTATTAAGTCACCTTCATGAGAGGGTTAGATAACTCATCAGTATGATCCAAGTTAATTCACATATTGTGATCCACTAAATAGGGGTGGGCAATGATGAATTCAAGGCTAGCTTGAGTTCTTGTTCCACCCACACATGGTAATTGGGCAAGTCATCAACCCAGTCTAATTTATTCACCATTTGATCACCATCTACACACATAAAATATGTCACCAAGATTTTGCATTGGTTCACATGCCCAGTGATGTGTATTCATTCCTTTCCTCTCTCTCTCTCTCTCTCATCTATTTACTTAGTTTTTGTCTTTAGTTTTGATATTTTATTTGCAGGACATGCAATGGAGCATAGTTCATAGACTCAAACCCACATTCATGGGCTTCGAATCTCAGGTAATTCCATATACATCTCTCTTTCCTTTATCTTAGTTATTTAATTTTATTACATTTATAGAATAAGGGGGGAGATGTAGTCATCTAAAATGTCATTTAATGTAATGAATGTCACTTGAGACCACCCTATCCTTAGCTTGGCCCTAGACCTATCTTAGGGCCTTTTTGGATCCCTCTCCAACTTATATGTGCATCCATCCCATGTCCAAACATATCAAAATCTTCATTAAACCATCTCTTAGACATCTCAGATCCTTTCAAACATGTGCCAACCACCTAGACAATAGAGAGGCCCCTTTGGTTTATAGCACAATGCATTATTGACTCTTAATTTCTTCTACCCCAAATGGATATATTTCCATTCCCTAAATCATCTTAGGGTTGGCCTGGACTCATTTCATATCTTGACTAGCATCAAAACACTATGTAAAGACCACTCTCATTCATTCATCCCTTAGACGGTAATTATTATGAATAAGCTCAAAAATAGTTATGAAAATTAAGGTCATTAATCCCTATTTACCCTTATTTTTTCATACATCTATCCATAGTAGTCTAGAGCTCAATTTTACTCAAATTTATAGTTTCAAGTCACACTCAAAGCATTCAATTTGGCATTCATACTTAGGCATACTAGCATCACTATCACTTGCACTAGTACTTATATTAGGAGAAATACATCAGTCTTGATCCCCTTTCAAGCATTTGGTATGTAGGCAATGCTCAATAAATGGGTTACTAAGGTCACATCTAGCCTACCCTACCACTCTTCTTAAACTTGAGCTTTTTAAAACATTAACAAGCATGGAGGCTTAAAATTCCATAGTGAAATATGTATACACATAATATTTCCAAACTTTAATCAATTACTGATGCTTTCTATCTTATAGGAACCCATCAAGTCTCAATTTCTTTAAGTACATGCCCTAAGTGGTGCACTAGGAAAGGGGTGGGTAGACCATTGGTGCTTTTTAGGATTGTTATCCCTTTTTTCACTTGTTATCTACACACTTGTCTCCTAAATACCATTCACCAAAGCTTTGCCTCCTATTTTGCACCCTCCTCTAGTCATTTACCACCTTCATTAGGCCTTTGCCTAGACTAAATCCCTTTTTGGTAGTTTACATGACTATGTTGGCCACATCGACCTTGTATTATTATTGACAAAACTTATTAAGGTCTAGGTCAGCCCCTGGTCCACCTAGTCCATGACCTAGTTAGTTTTTGTCAATTATAGTATTAAGTCAACTAGATCAACCTTGTTAGCTAAAACTTTATAAAGGGTTTAGGGTTATATCCACCTATATAAACACAATCATTTCACCATTTTTAAGAGAATAGAAGAAGAAGTAATATATATTGTGCATCTACGTGTCCACCATTCTACTTGAGGAGCAAGTTTAGGGTTTCATACTTTCTTTGGAGATACGGATCTTGTCTTGTGGATAACTATTTTGGATGCATTGATAGATTGTGTATCCTAGAGATGGTTTATCCTTATTATCCTTACATATCACAATGACCTCTTTCAAAACACCTTGGCCAAAGGAGAGATTAAGGCTTGTTGGGTTTGTCTTCAAAGATAAGTATTCCTAACTTTGTTCCTTCTTTGTATGAGTAGATATATATGCATTTATACTTCTCTTCCATGTATTAGGATTTTTTATGCATTAGAATGAGTATATGTCTTCTATACATGTTTAATTTTAATGTTTATTACCCCCACTTTGTGCCACAATATTTTATGAGCACTAGATTAGATTTCACTTTACTTGTTATTAGTTTAGTGAATATGAAAAAGCATAGGACCTAGTAAGGGTTATTACGTATTTTTGATTGACTAGAGTCTTTGAAACCATCCTAGTGATATTATTTTGGTAATATATCCCTTGATTAATTCTAGTGGATCTATATTGGTCTTGACTCTGATTATCTAATGTATCCCCAATCAAGAGTGTAAGTTAGATCTATCTTCTTTGAGCTAGGATTGATTTGTAAATCTAATGCATTTCCCATTGAATAAATTATGGTGAACCTAACATGAATATAAACCTTAAAGTTTTTTTTCATGATTTTCATTTCTATCATTCTATTATTTTGCTATATTTGCAATACTAGGTTAACCAAGCTGGTATAGTTCTAACTTCTAGGTGTAGTTTTAACACATAAATCAAAATGACTCTATTATTTCTATGTAGGTCTTCATCAAATATAGGTTACTAGATAAAATAGGTTGACATAGTATTCTTATTCAATTCTAGATAACAAATTAAGTTAACTAGGTTAACTTAGTCTTCCAATCACCATCTAGAACAACAAAATAATTTGTGCAGGTCAACTTAGTCTTTCAATCAACACTCATTATAAAAAACTAAGTTTAACAAGTTGACTTAGTCTCCTAGTCATCATCCAAAAAAGAAACTAAGTCATGCATGTTGACTTAGTCATATTAACAAGCTTCAGCAAATAGGGTTTCACAGAACTAGGTCGACCCAGTCTACTTAGTTGGTAGAACTTGCAGGCAACATTATATTAGAGGTACAATCACTAAGAGGGGAGGTGAATCAATGATACAAGGTAATCTAATTCAATTTTAAACTCTTAAAAATTCATCATACATCGACTTGATCAAGCAACATAAACATGAAATCACATACATCTAAAGCATACATAAGAGCATACATCATAAGAACACATTATATATGTGGTAAACTGTCTTAGGGGATAAAATCCACTAAACCCTAAGAGATGGACTATATTATTATAAAACAAGATATAACATTTATATCAGCACTCATTGATCAAGGAACACCCATCCCTTAGTTTAGTGAGATACCAATCCCACAAGGAACAACTGCCCTTGTCTAGTTGAGCACCCACAACAACTAGACCTTTAGCAAGCTTTACCTTACAAGGAGGAACCAACCCCCTAATAAACTAATAACCTACTCATCTACCTGAATATATCACCTTTAATACTTATTTATACTCTTTAATTGATGATGATCACCTCTATTTTCACTCTTCACCTCCAATCTTTGTCAAGCTACCTCTAGGGCTACTTACTCAAACTGCCTCTTCTAGGCTCATTAGGTATAATGACATGTGTGTCCTCCTATATAAACTTTATCAAATAAAAAATTTTGATATTTCTCACATTTTTATGGTCCTAAATAACCTATACCTTCTCTTTTAAATTTTCTCTTCTTCATTTGAATTTGTGCATGCACAACTAACACAATTAGTCTAATTAGACCTTATACTTATACCACTCTCTTCATTTAACCCCATCTTGGTTGACCAAGATGTTTTACATATTTGAACCACATTTTAAATAGGTCCTCATACACTTCACATGTAATAACCACACACTCTTGATGTTGTCTAATACCTCATTAGCCCTAAACCACCATTAGATCTTGGTGAGACCTAAAACAATTAGGCCTTTATACTCACACATTATATGTGAGACTACTTATACCACCTTCATCCTTTACCAATTATTTTAAAAAATCAAACCTATCTCTAATATCCCCTTTATTACTCCCTTATTAGTCCATGCTACCTGTAACACCAACTCAACACTCAAACCTACCAATTATGTCTCTTTGCTCTTCAGGTCTTCATACATAGAAAACATAGTCTCAAACTTCTAAATAAAACAATCAAATATTTCATATATACATATGATTATATCACATTTTTGAACCCTTTATTACCTATAAAACACCTCCATGTTCTTTAGACACTTCAACACAAGATCTACACACTTAAATCAACTCTCTCAGAATGACCATTTAGACTGGCCATATACAGTCAAAATAAAATCAAGATATTTTGATTCTCCATAACTTATCAGGGGTAAAGTATGATAAATAATGCCTTATCATAATCCTTATATAATTATATAACATCTCCATACTCATTTCTTTCCTTTAATCTACTCAAAAAACCTTTAATTTACCTCTATAAGATGGTCACTCAAATTGCTAGTACATTCAACAAACATAGTCAACTTCTAATCATTTTTTCACACTAAATATGGATTTATAAAACCTATAAAATCCACATATATATTTGTCATGGATTATATAACATTATCTAATAGTTATTTCATCTTGAAACATCAAGACACTATCAAGAACAACTCAAATATCCTTCTCGGATCACTTACAGACCATGGTCAAACACATAGTAAATTTTAGAGCTAAATAAATTTGACTATAAAAACATTCAAACCTTATAAATAGAGTCTATAGATGTACCTTGGATTACTTTACAACTTTTCCTTTTACATCACCTTTAAATTCATCCTAGATCAAAAGATATTAGCAAAATACTATAGATTGGTGTTTCCCTTTGCTAATTCAAATGCCAACGATCACTGGTTAAACATCAGACACTTTGTCATCATCTCATGCTCCCTAAAAACTTTAAACAAATACACATGGTCAATATCCTTAGGAGTAACCTAGTATTTAACCTAAAATGTTCACCATTGATCTTAGATCCTTGCTTCTATGATTTTGCCACTTGATAGTTCTACATGCCTACTTGACTATTTGAGTTAATATGCTTTGTTGGATCATAATATGCATAATCATGTGTTCATTGTTGATCTCTATCTAATAGGTTTCATGCTCATCATTATATTTTCTACTCAAACTCCATGATTATGACACATGTCACTAGCATGTGCAATCTTGACTATTTGACTTTGAACCGCATCATTGGATCCTTATCCAGTCAAATAAAATGCTCACTATTAGATCTATGATCAAATTAAACTCTCATCATAGATATTTAATAATGCAAATTTGGCTAAGTGTGGAAACTTAGTGAACTCTACCTGAGAAGCCAACTTTTCACCTTAATAACTTTTGTTATGCTCCATTTCTAGACCTAAAATTTGAACCATATGATCTCTTCACATAGGGGAATCAATCCATGTATCAAACTACTCCTAAAACTTTCACACATGTGAAATATGATGTCATCAATATGTTTACTTATATTTATCTATCAAGATGAGTGCTTCAACTTAAACATTCATATGATTGTTCTGATGAATTTTATTCACTTCCATAAGCACTCATAATAACCCATAGGGTCTTTACAACATGTCCATACCATCAATCACCTATCCAAGTCAAACACTGAATAACCATGTAAGAAAATTGAAAAACACTTTATCATTTTCAATCTAACACACATGACACCTCATCAAAAACCTTGGTCACCTTGGATACATCATTAATAAACCTCTAAAAATATCTCCCATTGTCATTGATGTCAACAATAATACAAAGCTTATGCATGGACTCTGTCCTCTCTTCAATCACTTTTTGTCCCTTTGACATAATGATAAAGTGGGCTCAACTCCTAATCTTGCAGACCTGAAAATACTTTGAGGACCAATAATAGGAAATGACCACCTCTAAGAGATGATACAGACTCCCCCTAACACTATGCATACCTTTACTTACCTTGAGTTTCTTAACATGCTCAATGACTACACTCTTCCTTGATCATACATAGCTTCTATAAAGACAAAACATACATGAACATCAAAAACTACATGAACTTACCTTGAAAACATTAAGAGGGACTCCCCCTAAGTCACCTAAGCTTAGGCACCCTTTAAGTACCTTTAGACCACCAGAAACCATGATGACACAACACAATTGCCTTCATACCTTCTCTCTCAAGACAACCCCATAACACTCTATGTATAAACCCTCATGACTTGAAATTCCATATCTCAATCATTCTCATATTCCCCCTCATGCATGCCAAAAATAAACACTCAGTTATTCCTTTGCAACATATCACAAACCCACTAGCCAATTAGCCCTCCATTTGTACAAATCCTCCTCCATAGAACCAACAATACACTTCCAAAATATTTTAAAAGACTTTTTGAGTACCCATTTGGTGATTTCAATTGAGTAAGTAGCCCCATACCTCAACTCATTATGCAAACCACTTTTCTAACAAAGGCCAAAACACTAGGTTTGTAAAACAAAAATGGTCAACATACTATCTTCTAGTCAATTCCATCACTTGAAACTTTTTCCACACTTTAAAATAACCAATGCACACTTTTAGACCAAATTTTGAGCTCAAACTCCTTTGGGAATTCATACTTCCTATACCATAGTTTTTGACCTGCATAACCTTAATCACAAATTGGGAAACCTGAGAGCAAATAAAATTCTCCAATTTCACATAAAATACCTTCAAGGTTTTAAACCACCTAGATCATATTTGAATAAAGTCATCACACCTTTCTATACCACTGAGACACCTTGACAACTTTCAACTCTTTAAATGACACCTAGAAATCTCCATACCTAGCCTGCAAACCTTACACATATAATAAACATGCCAAAACACCAAAAACTAATCATGACATCATTATGACATCACATATCTACCTCATCTGCTTTGACAAATCAAAATCAACTGATATCAACTCTCTTTTGTCTTCTAAGACCTAAAAACCATCAAATTTACTAGATTGATAGTTACAAGATAGTGAGCACTAACCAAAATGGTCAAACTAAATAAATGACCATAACTAACTCTTTTGACCAAAAAAACACATGAAAATTCATGGATTACACTTGTGTTAATCTTCTTCACTTTCATAACAACCTTTCCTTTATTCTTCAATATCATATGTACATTCAAATACTATTTAAGATGCTTAGGATACTTACATGTTTTTAGGCATATGAATCAATTGTTCCCCCTTTGATATACACCAATCTCAACTTGGACTAATCTGATCCTTGGACCTAAAAAACTTCTCAAAGAGATTAGAAATCTTCCCCTAACATCAAGCTCCATCTCATGCCATCTATTATATGACATACACCAATTTGAACTTTGACTTCTCTGATCCTTGGACCTGTCTATCTACATAACTCACAAGCTCTCTTTGCTCATGCATAAAGATTCAATACCTTGTCAAAACACATGACTTGGTTTGATCAAGTCATCATATCAATCATCTTAAATTCATAACTATAGCATACATCTTCACACTTCTTTCATGACTAAAGCATATGTATGTTCCCCCTCACATCATGCACATCTTCTTCAAGCTACTCATGCTAATTGAGTTAGCTCCCCCTTAGCCAAACACATATTCAAATGATATTATTGTCCTACAACATCAACCAAATTTTAACTAGCATCCACCATGATTCCTCTTGCTTTTCAAGTGTCTCCTTGAAGCTTAGATAAAGACACTCTGACCCACAATGTCCTAGAATAATGTGAAACTAGGAGTTGCCCACAACTCCTAATATTCCTTCTCCTCCTTGGTCATCTAATACTGATATCTCTTCTTCTTATTGGGATTAAGAAAAGTAACATGCTCATCCATTACAATATTCTCCTTTTCTTCTAATATTGAATTGAAAACATGTGGAGACAACAAAGATTCATGACATACCTTTTCATCTGAAGAAAGAACCTCATCAATGGGCATTGACAATTGATGTTCTTTACATGAAACTTGCTCAACAATAGTAGGATAATCTCTTGCATCCATACATACCTTTGAACTAGCCTCAATTAGCACTTTTGTCTTTTCCTTGAGCTTGACTTGAACTAACTTTTGATTCTCCTTTTCTATCTAGACAAATGACATATTCTCTTAGAATTCTTGAACCTTCTTTATATTTAATTCCTCTTTTGCTTTAATAGGAAGTCCACCTTGATCTTTCAGCTCAACAAAATTAGTTTTCTTGGTCTTGGGTTTCCATACCAAGGATTGACCTTTCTTGAGCACTCTAGGATGTCCATGCACCTTCTTATGACTTCAGAGCTTGATTTTACAATATCTTGCAATATGACCAACTTGATGACAACTAAAATAAAAAGCATCATTCATACCTTTTACTTGATGAATATTATGAATCTCAATAAACATACCATCTTGTCTCTTAGGTTTGTTATGCTCAAGGTTAACTGTCTTAGGTATCCATACCTAGGTTGGTCTTTTCCCATGTATTCTAGGGTAGAATTTATTAATATGTCCCATGCCATGATAATTATAGTAGACTACATTATCCATACCCCTAGCTGACCATTTTCTCTTCCTTCTACAATTTCTTGCCTTATGACCAAACCTATTACAAGTAAAACAATGATCATTAAAATATCCTTAATACCTCATGGCACTTATCCCCTTGATGAATCTTTTCTTGTTGATCATGGTACTTGCATATTTCTTGTCTTGAGCTGACCTCTCTATCTCTTTCTCAACCTTGTTTAGCTTGACAACAAATTTCTCATGCTCATCCTTCAACGAATCTATCTTGGTTTTCAATTGAACACTCTCATCCTCTTTAGCTCTCATACTTGAACCTACAGCCTCTAATTGAATTTTGAGATCTTGGATGGTCTCCTTATCCTCCTTAGCCCTTTTGACCATGTCATCTTTTAATCTACATGCTTGTTGTTCCATAAATTTGATTATTTATTTATTTTCCTTTTCATCTTTAGCTCTTTTGGCCATGTAATCTTTCAATCTACATGCTTATTTTTCCATAGACTTGATCAGTTCTTGATTCTCCCTTTCCTCTTTCATGGATTATCTTAACAAACTCCCCTCAAGATTCTAAATTGTGCTTCAAAACCTTTGATCATATTCTTCATTTTATAATTCCTCTTCTTTTGCTCCTTCAATTCACCAAGTGCACTCATGAGCTTAGCTTCTAGATCAACTTCTTCCTCACTATCATAGAAAACTTCTTCATCAAACATGATGATATTTTCACCTATTTTGTACCTTGGATCACCTTCAAGTGGTTAAACTTGCATATAAGGTCTAGCTCTGATACCGATTGTTAGAGGTAAAATCATTGAGAGGGGGTATGATTTAGTGATACAATATAATCCAATTCAATTCCAAACTCTTAAATATTCATCATACATCAACTTGAACAAGCAACATAAACATGAAAGCACATACATCCAAAGCATATATAATAGTTTACATCACATGAACACGTCATATATGTGAAAAACCCTATTGGGGGATAAAACCCACTGAACCCTACAAGATGGACTATAGTCCTATATAAAAATATCCAACATTTATACCAGCACCCATTGATCAAGTAACACCCATCCCTTAGTTTAGAGAGACACCAATCCCATAAAAAACAACTGCCCCTGTCTAGTGAAGAACCCATAACAACTAGACCTTTAGTAAGATTTAGCTTGAAAGGAGGAACCAAACCCCTAGGCAACCAATCACCCACTCATATACCTAAATATATCACCTTTAAAACCTATTTATACTCTTAAACTAATGATGATCACCTATGTTTTTACTCTTCAACTCCAATCTCTCTCAAGCTGCCTTTAGGGCTAACTTGCTCAAATTGCCTCGTCTAGGCTCATTAGGTCCAATGACATGTGTGTTCTCCTACATCAAATTGATCAAATAAACATGTCTAATATTTTTCACACTCTAGTGGTTCTAACTGACATGTACCTTATCTTTCAAAGGTTCTCTTCTTTGCTTGAATCTATGCATGCACAACTATTACAATTAGTCCAATTAGACATTATACTTATACCACTCTCTTCCTTTAACCCCATCTTGGTCTGCTAATATTTCTTACATATTTAAACCACCTTTAAAATATGTTATATATATGTTACATTTAATAACCACACACTCCTGAGTTTGGCTAATACCTCATTAGCCCCAAACCACCATTAGGTCTTGGTGAGACCTAAAATAATTAGGCCTTCATATTCACACGTTACATGTGAGACTACTTGGACCACCTTAATCCTTTACCAATGATTTTAAAACATAAAACATATCTAAAATATCCCCTTTATTACTCCCTCATGGGTTCACCACCTATAACACCAACTCAACACTTGAACTTACCATTAGGTCTCCTTATTCTTCAAGTCTTCATACATAGAAAACATAGTCTCAAATTTATGAATCAAACACTAAAATATTTCACATAGACATATGATTAGATCACATGGGTGAACCCTTCATGACCTCTACAACACCTTAATGTTCTTTATACACTTCAACACAAGCTCTAAGCACTTAAATCAACTCTCTTAAAATGACCATTCAAACTGGTTATATACAGTCAAAATATAGTCAAGCTATTTTGACTCTCCATAACTTATCAAGGACAAACTATGATAACCAATGACTTCTCATGAGCCTTATGTTAGGGTGTGGAGCTAAAAGCTTCACCAAGGAGCATACCTTATCAGTTTTGAGTCTACACAGACACCGGCGTCGGTCAGGAGCGACCGACGTCCGTAAGGTGCAGTTGCAGAGGCACCGACGTCGGTAGTGGGTCAGTCGACGGCGGTCACAGGCAAGTAGCAGGAACCGACGTCGATTACCTGTGCATCTAGAAAGCTATTTCTAAGGACAGAAGCAAGTGTTTGCATGATGAGTTTGAGTTGTATTCTTAAGCTCGTGTCTCTATTGTTAGCAATACTATTTTTAGAGCCCTTGTTCAAGTGGCTTAACTATTTGTTGGAAGTGCATGCTCAAGTCTCCTAATTCTATATGTAGAATTAGATCTTCCTATCTTATTGTAGTAGTTATTGTGGATTATTGTAGTAATTTCACTGTATGTGAAGAATAGTACAAAATTGAATCAATTCAGGTTTGTTGGAGTTGATTGTTCTTGAGAGAGAGAGCTCTTGAGGAATAGAGATCTATTGAGAGATCTATACATCTAGGAGAGGTGTGGAAGAAAGAAGTTTCTTCAATTGTATTCTTTTTGTAAAGAGTTTGTTAATACAAGCTTTCAGGGTGGTTTCTTGTATCTCTTATTCTTGCTATTATCTCATTCAGTTACTTGTCTATCTGATTTAATTCTGCATTTATTGCTTTCACAAGTGTAATCTATTGTTGGTTGATCCCCAACAAGTGGTATCAGAGCCTTGGTTGTAGGTTCAAAGCTTGATATCCATCAAGTGGTATCAGAGCTCAGGTTCACTAACAGGTGGTTCAGATCTGTGTAGTGTGTATTGATTACAGGTTCTCACAGGGGTTTCTGCAGGGATTTTTGTTTGAGTGGGAAAAGCAATGGCAGATGAAAGTAAACTGAGAATGGAAAATTTCAATGGCAAAAATTACCAACATTGGAGAATGCAGATAGAAGATTATCTGTATCAGAAAGATCTCTACTTACTATTAGGTGGGGTTGCAAAGAAGCCCAAAGACATGGAGGATGAAGAATGGGAAGTTCTTGACAGAAAGGCTCTGGGGTCTATAAGACTGAGTCTAGCATCCACTGTGATATCCAATTTATCATAGGCAAAGTCTATGGTAGATTTGATGACTACGTTAGCAAATTTGTATGAAAAACCCTCAGCTTCTAATAAGGTATATCTTATGAAGCAATTATTTAATTTGCATATGAATGAAGGTGGATCTGTTTTTACTCATCTGAATGATTTCAATGGAATTGTGAATCAATTAAGTTCAGTCAATATAGTGTTTGATGATGAAATAAAAGCTCTTTTAATATTATGTTCTTTGCCTGAAAGCTGGCATGGCTTAGTAATGGTAGTAAGTAATACTGCATCTGCATCAAATATTTTGAAAGTAGAGGATGTTGTTAGTGTTATCTTGAATGAGGAAATACGCAGGAAAAGCACTGAAGAGACATCTGGGAATGCTTTAAGTTTTGAGAGCAGGGGGAGGTAGAAAGAGAAGAGCAAGAAAGGCAGATCAAGATCCAAATCTAAGGGGAAAGGCAGATCTAAATCTAGAAATGGCAGGAGGCCACAATGCTGGAATTGTGGAAAGATGGGGCACATAAGCAGAGATTGTTGATCAAAGCCCAAGGAGGACAATCAGCATGAAGGAAAGGAAGAAGCCAAGGTTGCAGGTATTGCACAAGATGCTTTAATTTTCTCTCTGCATAATAATATAGAATCTTGGGTGTTAGATTCTGATGCATCTTTTCATGCTACCCCTAACAGGGAATATTTTAGTGACTATATCCATGGAGATTTTGGAATAGTGTATCTAGGGGATGATGACCCCTGTAAAATAATTGGCAAAGGTAAAGTGCAGCTGAAGATGCAGAATAGCAACACATGGGTGTTGAGAGATGTGATGCATGTTCCTAGCTTGAAGAGAAATTTGATTTCTGTAGGAAAGTTAGGGGATGAGGGTTGTACAGTAACTCTCACAGCAGAATCTTGGAAGGTGACCAAGGGTGCACTTGTTATGGCCAGAGGTAAGAGAGAAGGTACTCTCTATTTGTGTAATTGTGTTACTAACAAATCTCCTTCTGTATTATCTACTTCAGATGTGGACGCTAAATTGTGGCACTCAAGGCTTGGCCACATGAGTGAGAAGGGGATGTCAATTCTTAAGTCCAAAGGTATGCTTTCAGATTTAAAAGGCATAGATCTAGAGTTTTGTGAGCACTGTGTATTTGAAAAATAGAAAAGGGTTAGTTTTCTCAAGACTGGGTCTACTAAGAAGAGGCATAAGTTACAGCTTATTCACACAGACGTGTGGGGACCGGCTCAGGTTGCTTCCATTGGAGGATCACAGTATTATGTATCTTTCATAGATGATGCTACAAGGAAGGTATGGATCTATTGTATTAGAAGAAAATTTGATGTATTTGAGACTTTTAAGATGTGGAAAGCTATGGTTGAAAATGAAACAGGTAAAAGATTAAAGTGCCTGAGATCTGACAATGGTGGTGAGTTCTGCAGTCATAAGTTCAGAGATTATTGTTACATGCATGGAATCCACAGGCAAAGGATGGTTCCAAGGACACCTCAGTAGAATGGTATTGCTAAAAGGATGAACAGGACAATAATGGAGCGTGCAAGGTGTATGAGATTGCATGCCGGTTTGCCCTTACAGTTTTGGACACAAGCTGTTGACACTGCAGTATACCTGATTAACAGAGGACCCTCTACAGCTCTGGATGGTGGTATTCCAAAAGAGGCATGGACAGGTAAAAAGGTAGATCTCTCATATCTCAAAGTTTTTGGTTGTGAAGCCTTTGTGCACATAGATAAAGAAAATAGAAAGAAGCTTGATGCTAAGTCTATGAGGTGCACTTTTACTGGCTATGGCTCAAATGATTTTGGTTATAGATTGTGGAATCTAGAAACTAACAAGGTAATCAAGAGCCGTGATGTTGTTTTCAACGAAAGAGTGATGTATTGTGATCAGCTAAGAAAGCTGAATCAATCTGAGCAGAGCAATGGTGAATTGGACGAGGTGAAAGTCCAAGATGAGCTCGCGGGAAAAAGAAATAATCACTTGCAGGAAAACACAGAGACCGACATCGACAAGTTAAGAACTGGCATCAGTAGTACAAAAACTAGCATCGGCCGTACAGAGACCGACGTCAGCAGGACAGGCATCGAGGTCGGTCAGGCAGAATCGACGTCGGCCAGTAACAGGACTGGAGGTGACCGAGGTCGGTCACTGTCAGAGAATTTGGGTGGATGACGTGTTGTGAACGAGTCTCAGACACCCATCAGGAGGTCAAAAAGGGTGAGTAAGCCTCCAATTAGATATTCTCCTTCATTATTTTATCTATTGCTAACTGATGGTGGAGAACCAGAGAGTTTTGAAGAAGCAATATAGGTGGAGTCCAAGAGTCAGTGGGAGCGTGGCATGGTTGAGGAGTTGGAGTCCTTAAGAGAGAACCAAACATGGGATTTGGTTGAGTTGCCAGCAGGTAAGAGAACACTCAAGAATAGATGGACCTATAGGTTGAAAGAAGGCGAGAATGGACAGATGAGATATAAGGCCAGATTAGTAGTAAAAGGATTTGCACAAAAGCCAGGTATCGACTTTGGTGAGATTTTTTCTCTTGTTATTAAAATGACTTCTATAAGGGTTGTATTGTCTTTGGTTGCTTTTGAGGATTTGCATCTTGAGTAGCTAGATGTTAAGACAACATTTCTTCATGGAGATTTGGATGCAAAAATTTATACGGAACAGCTAGAAGGATTTGAGGTCAAGGGTAAGGAGAAGTTTGTGTGCAGATTGAAGAAAAGCTTGTATGGCCTCAAGCAAGCTCCTAGGCAATGGTACTTAAAATTTGATAGGTTTATGACTGAGCATGGCTACAGTAGGTGTCAATCTGACCATTGCATGTATTTCAAGAGATTTGATAATGGTAGATATATTATTCTATTGTTGTATGTAGATGATATGCTGGTTGCAGGATCTCACATGCAGGATATCTCTGAGCTTAAAGTGAAATTAGCTCAAACATTTGCTATGAAGGATTTGGGAGCAGCAAATAAAATCCTTGGCATGAGCATTAAGAGAGACAGGAAAAATCACAGGTTGATATTGTCTCAAGAAGATTATGTGGACAAGGTGTTGAAACGATTCAATATGCAAGATGCTAAACCGGTAAGCACACCTTTGGCTGGACATTTTAAGTTGAGTAAAGAACAATGTCCTAATTCATATGATGAGGTAGAGTACATGATTAAGGTTCCATATTCTTCCGCAGTAGGGAGTTTGATGTATGCAATGGTGTGTACTAGACCGGATATTGCCCAAGCAGTGGGAGTGGTAAGTAAGTATATGGCCAATCCAGGTAAGGAACATTAGAAAGCAGTTCAGTGGATCCTTAGATATTTGAGAGGAACTAGCAGTAGGCACTTGTGCTATGGGGGTTCAGATACTTCTCTACATGGTTATGTAGATTCAGATATGGTAGGTGATTTGGTTGGTAGGAGGAGCACTACAGGTTATGTTTTCATTGTAGGTGGAACGGCGGTTAGCTGGATATCTAAGTTGCAGAAGGTTGTTGCCTTGTCAATTACTGAAGCAGAGTATATTTCAGCCATAGAGGCTAGCAAAGAGATGATATGGATGACACGGTTCATGGATGAGCTTGGTAGGGAGCATGAGAGTTGCAGATTGTATAGTGACAGTCAGAGTGCAATCCATTTGGCTAAGAATTCAGCCTTTCATTCAAGAACAAAGCACATACAGCTAAGGTACCATTTCATATGACAGGTATTGGAAGATGGTGAGTTGAAGCTGAAGAAGATCCATACAGATAGGAATCCAGCTGATATGTTAACCAAGCCGGTTATAAAGGAGAAGTTGAATCTTCATTCAACTTCTGTTGGTCTTCATGATTGATTTGAAGATGGAGGAGCTAGAAGATGTTGCTGTACAGGTACTGGTGCAGCTGTTTATCTCCAAGTGGGAGATTGTTAGGGTGTACAGCTAAAAGCTTCACCAAGGAGCATACCTTATCAGTTTTGGGTCTACACAGACACCAGCGTCGATCAGGAGTGACCGACGTTGGCAAGGTGCAGTTGCAGAGGTGCTGATGTCGGTAGTGGGTCGACCGACGGTGGTCACAGGCAAGCAGCAGGAACCGACGTCGGTTACCTATGCGTCTAGAAAGCTATTTTTGAGGACAGAAGCGAGTGTTTGCATGATGAGTTTGAGTTGTAGTCTTAAGCTCGCGTCTCTATTGTTAGCAATACTATTTTTAAAGCCCTTATTCAAGTGGCTTAACTATTTGTTAGAAGTGCATGCTCAAGTCTCCTAATTCTATATGTAGAATTAGATCTTCCTAGCTTATTATAGTAGTTATTGTGGATTATTGTAGTAATTTCATTGTATGTGAAGAACAGTACAGAATTGAATCAATCCAGGTTTGTTGGAGTTGATTGTTCTTGAGAGAGAGAGCTCTTGAGGAATAGAGATCTATTGAGAGATCTATACATCTAGGAGAGGTGTGGAAGAAAGAATTTTCTTCAATTGTATTCCTTTTGTAAAGAGTTTGTTAATACAAGTTTTCAGGGTGGTTTCTTGTATCTCTTGTTCTTGCTATTATCTCATTTAGTTACTTGTCTATCTGATTTAATTCCACATTTATTGCTTTCACAAGTTTAATCTATTGTTGGTTGATCCCCAACACCTTAGAGACTTATATAACATCTCCATACTTATTTACTTCCTTAAATCTACTTATAACACCTTTAACTTACCTCTACAAGATGGTCACTCAAATTGTTAGTCCATTCAACAAACACAGTCAACTTCTAAGTATTTTTTCACACTTAAGATGGATTTATCAAACCTCCAAAATCCCATAGATATTCATCATATATTATATAACATTATCCAATATTCATTTCATCTTTAAACATCAAGACACTATCAATAAAAAATCAAATTTTTTTCTCATATCACTTACAAACCATGGTCAAAGTCATAGTCAACTATAGAGCTCAATATATTTGATTGTACTTACATTCAAACCTTATAACTAGATTTTTTGGAAGCACCTTAGTGTCCTTTACAACTTTTATTTTTACATCACCTTCAAATTCATCCTATATCAAAATATATTATAAAAATACTACATACTAGTTTTTCCCTTTACTAATTCAAATGCCAATGATCACTGGTTAAACATCGAACACTTTGTCATCATCTTGTGTTCCTTGGAAACTTTGAAAAAATAAACACCATTTACCTCCTTGATATTATATTGGTATTTAAACTACAATGCTCACCATTGATCTTATATCCTCACTTTCATGATTATGCCACTTGGTAGCTCCACGTGCCTTCTTGAATATTTAATTCAATATTCTCTATTGGATCATAATCTACATGATCACATGCTCACTATTGACCTCTTTCTGATAGATTTAATTCTTACCATTAGATCTGCTACTCAAACTCTATGATTGTGACACATGTCACTAGTATGTGTAATATTTACAATTTGACTTTGAACCATGTCATTGGATCCTTATTTGACTAGATAAAATTCTCATCATAGATCTTAGATAATACAAATTTGGCTAAGTATGGGAACTTAGTGAACACTTCTTGAGAATACAACTTTGTACCTTAATAAGTTTTGCTACACTCCATATCTAGCCCTAAAATTTGAACCATATGATCTCCTCGCATAGGGGAATCCATCCATGTATCAAATTGTTCCTAAAACTTTCACATATGTGAAAAATGATGTCATTAATCTTCTCACTTAGATTTATTTGTTAAGATGATTGCTTGATCTTAGACATTCATATGATTATTTTGATGAATTTTATTTACTTCCATAAGCACTCATAGTATCCCATAGGGTCTCTAAAACATGTCCATACCATCAATATCATCCATAAATTACTTATCTAAGTCAAACACCAAAGAACCATATGAGACCACTGAAGCACATTAAAGCACACTTTGTCATTGTCAATCTAACACACATGACACCTCATCAACAACCTACGTCACATTGGAAACATCATTGACAAACTTCCAACACATGCAAGGCACTTCAACAAAAAAAATTTAATCCTCAGCATCCTCCAACCCACCAAGGTTCCTTTCTTTCTCTCTTTTTCAATTCAATACTTCATTACAGTTCTATCTTGTGCAAGTTTCCAATCTTCAAAATTATAATCCTACAGCAAACTAAGTTGACCTAGTTGACTTAGTTTTATAGAATATTTTCTATCCAAAAGACTAATTTGAATTGGTTGAATTCATACTTAAATACTCTTGCTTCTACAGAATAATATTGACCTAGTCGACTCTTTTCTATAATGTTTGCATACAGTGTCATCTACACTAACTCTGTACCATTCTTAATTTGGGAATTAACAAATATATGCTAGTAATTAATTCACACTTTCATTTTCAATTATTGGTATTCTTAGAGTATCTCACATAGTCTAATTAGGTGGTTTTTTAAAATACCATTTAGTTGCATGATTTTTTTCTTTTTGCACACACTGCTTGCATTTAACATTTATCTTCCTAAGGCCTACCTACTTGGATTTCATCATCAAGGGGGAAGCTAACTTGGTTTTATATCCAAGTATAAACACATGGTTAATGGTAAATATTGGAAAAACACCTTACACCTTTATCATTATAGGATTTTAAAGTGAGGGGGTAGGCCCCAATACCAATCCAGTACCATTGCCAACATAGATTCTTTTCATCCTAAACATCCTAAAACCATCCATAGATTGCTTTCTAGTTCCCTATTTTTATCTAACTTCCCCATCACACTTGAAATAACATTTCATAATAATCTAACAAACACTCTGGATGAATATCTACTTAGAATTTAATTTTCAATTGATTGTTTTCTCTCTGCTCATTATATGTTGTATTGCAAAAACTTGCATTGGCTAGTGTTGGTGCAAGGTTTTGTGTTGTGTGCCAATTGGATCATTCTTATTGATTTAATTATTTGTGTTTGCTTCCATTTCTTACTTCAAATCACATTTTCAAAATCTTTCCTTATTTTTAACACATTATCATTTTATTTGACATAGCATTTTATAGACCATCTTTTTCCATGTATGTAGTACTAAGTTGATTTGGTCGACATTGTATCCTTATCAAAATATCTTTTTCCCTATTTACAGTACTCTTAACTTGGTCAATCTATAATATTATACCTTCTATCTAGCAGTACTAAGTTGACCTGGTCAACTCTATATCTTTTATCAAACAACCTTATACCCTATTTATATTACTAAGTTGATGTGGTCAACCCTATACCCTTATCTATCTCTTGGATTGTAGAACACAATTCACCTAGTTGACTCTATATCCTTCTTATCTATTTAATTTTACATTGTTTTTTCCTTCCTTAATTGAAGATAACATTGAGTTAAATTCAATAAATGTGATGAGTCTTGCCAACCCCAATAAGTTCTCCCATAATTAGCGTGTGATTCCTACCCTAGATGTAAGTAATGTACATGTACCCACTTGTACCACAAACTATG
Source organism: Torreya grandis (assembly GCA_037957365.1). NCBI lineage: Eukaryota > Viridiplantae > Streptophyta > Pinopsida > Cupressales > Taxaceae > Torreya > Torreya grandis. Next base: position 366,147 of record JARHVA010000644.1, on the reverse strand, counting down.
GGAATCCTTATTCCTATTCACTTCGCAATCCTCTCTTCTCATTTGAATATCAACGTAAATTAAAGTATATTCCAGAAATGATCTTATTCATCAATGAATTTTCTCAACATCAAGGAAAATATCCTTTTACTATTTAACATCTCACGATAAGTGGTCAAGTTAAAGAGCCCCATTCACCTTCTCTCACATTTTTACATGGATTTGGAGACACTAGATTCTTTAATTCTTAGCCTCTTCCCTCTATTTTAACCCCTTATCATACCATGACATATTCCTCTATGATTTCCTCCAACTCTATGCCTAGTATCTCTACTAACATGGCAGATTCTACATCTAGTGGGCCTCTTCCAAGACCTATTCTTCTCAATTCTTCTACTAATGCATGATTTTTTACCCATGGTAACCATGCCTCTAGTGTTTCTTCTTCTCATCTCTATACTAGTACATCTTTTTCCACATAATCAAATCATGCTACTAGTGCCTCACTCACCAATAATTCTTCTCAATCTATTACTAACACCCATAGTGTTACCCAAGCCATTACTACCAATTCTAATTCTCCACATAATGCCAATAATACCACTCAAACCCATAAACTTCTATTACAAAATCTTGATCAAATGAATGCTTTCCAAGCTAATAATGCAAATGTAAAATCATCTTATCCATCTTCAAACCCACCCTCAATAAGTTTCATGGGGAATGCATAACCAAAATGCTCCCCCACCTCCTCTTTGGGATTCCCATGGTAATCTTATCTAATAAAATAATCAAACACATTCAAAATGAGAATCTTACATCTCAAATTGCTAGCATCTATATAGGATGTATCACCCCTATCATTACTTATAATGGGTCAACTGATCCTACTCTTCACTTAAAAAATTTTGGAAATCTATATAAAGATTGGGTCAAGTTAAAGACTTTTATTTCTACCAAACTATTATCAAAGACTCATAGGTAATGCTTTAAATTGGTAAAAATAACTCAAATATCATTATATTACTAATTTGGAAGACTTATTCAATACTCTAGTCTAAGAGTTCCAAACTAGTGATCTCCCTAAGAATACCTTGGCCCATTTTATCAATTTTAAGCAACTTGAGACCAAAACCATAGAATTTTTCATCAAATGATGGAAGAACTTATCTAAAAAATGTGAACATAATATGGTAGATGATAACCTCTTTCATTTGTTTACCAACACTCTTTTTCCCAAGTTGCAATATCAAGTCTAGACTCTCTCTCCACATACTTTGGAAGAATTTATTAACCAAGCCAAGCATCAAGATTTCCTCATGCATAAATTTAAGCCATCCTAACCTTCTATGGGTACTTACAAGTTAATCAATAATAAGAGTCAACATGCTACAAATGATGGTGTCATTGACTCTTATGATACCATTCATACTATTCAAGCTATTATTTTAAACCCAGCTCTGAAACAAGCTTCCCCTCCTAACCACATCACTAACCCTCATTTACCTTTAATAAATAACATCAATATTTATAAACCTTTATCCTTAGTGGAATTACAAAAATGTTTACCAAGGCCTCTTCTACAAGAACTTGATCCCACTCATGCCATGAATCTTGGTATGATCCCAATAAATTTGATTGGTTTCATGCTAGTTGGGGTTATTCTCATGAGACTTTTAGGCAACTTCATAATTTAGCTATGGATTTCCTTCTCAGTCCCAATTTTAACTATGATTCGATCATTCATAAACATCAACAAGTTTATGACATTACCTTCAAATCCCATGAAACACAAAATAAATCTCAAGCTTTGAACTAGGTTAATGCTCATTTGGCCATCTATAAATATACTCTTCCAAATCACCAAGATAACTAAGACAAACCTACCCTTATACCAATAATGTTGGTAGTCTTCTTGAACCCACTTTTGAAGAGAATGTGGTTAATATGACTAATATGTAAAGGGTGGTTTCTTTCATTTATCCTTTTCCCATCCACACTCCTTAATTACCTAGAATATTTCATGTTATCCAAGACTCTTCTCCAACTCACTTAATATATTTGAGGCAAGATTTTATATCTTTTGATGAACTAATTCTAACACCTCCCTTAGATAACACTTATCATACCATTTATACCATTCTATATGATATGCAATCAGAATTACATGATGTGTATAAATCAATCATGGATCAGATAAGATAGATCACACCTACACTTTCGATTGGGGAACACACTTGTTAAGCAAGATCATGACTAATATGAGGATCTACCAGACCTAATTATGGGATCACTTATATCATCTATCACAACACATCATGCTAGGCTAGGTTCTAAATCCTATAGTCTAACACAATCACATAATAACCCTAAAAGAGTCATATGGTTTTTAAATTCACTTACGATAATAAACAAGAAAGTAAACTAATCTAATAACAAGAAAATTAAACTAATCTAGAGCTCACCAAAGATTGTGACTCAAAGTAAGGGGTTAGAACAAAATAATTAAATAACAACTAAACTAAACATGTATAGGAGACATATACTCATAGCAATGTATACAGAATCCCAATATAAGGAAGAGAAGAATACATATTGCATTGTCTATCTAATCTTACAAAGGAGAAACAAAATTAGGAATACTTACCTTTGAAGATGAACTTGCCAAGTCTCAACCTCTCCCTTGTCCAATGGTGCTTCATAATAGGTAATTATGGCTTTTAAGGGCAACCAAGATAAATCAGCTCTAGGTTACATGACCTACCTAAGCATCCAAAAAAATTCTCCACAAGATAAGATTAGAGCTCTAAAGAAAATTATTGAACCCTAAATCTTTATTCCTAAATTATAATGGTCAATAAGTAGATGTTCATTTGCACTTCTTTTCTTAATTCAAATCTCTTATGAAATGATAAGGAATGACCTTATATACATAGTAGTATCTCACCATAAATATTTTTGGACATGTCAATTGTGTTAGGTTGACCAAGTTAACCTAGCACATTATCAAGATAATGCCTAAAGGTTATGTTGGCGCAGCTAGGATGTAAGGCAACAAGTAAAGGCAAAGTATCCCTAAAATAAGATAGGTCAACCAGGTTTACCTAGCTTATTGAACAGGTCAAAAGGGAAACAAGGTAACAAATGAAGGATAAGACATGACAAATGGTGGGAATAGATAGACAAGAGAGATATAAGCTTAGGGTTCAAGGCTTTAGGAGGCAAGAGTAAAGATATCAAGTGTTAAAAGGAACAATAATCTTACAAATCACTAAAGGTCTGCCCACCCCTTTCCCAGTGTACCCCTTAAGGCATGCACTTAAAAAGATTGAGACTCAGTAGGTTCTTGCAAGATATGAAGTGTCAGTAATCAATAAAAGTGTGAAAATATTATGTATATACACATTCCTTCAATGTCTTTACCCATCACTAATATTTTATAAAACCTACTAGGTCTACCTAGTAGAGTAAATTAGGGTAAAATCCATGTGGTTGACCTAGAGGGTATTGGTCAACCTAGCACATTCTGGAACCAAAAATCTAATGCAAGTTATGTAGTTGGTCCATAAGGGCCAAAATGGAAAATTAGCACTACAGAAAAAAAAAATAAGAAGGAAAATAATAAATGTGGAGAAAAATAGGATAAAAATAAGAAAATTTTTGGTTAAGTTAGGTTGACCAGGGAACCAAAGAAAGCATGAAAAAGTGTGCAAAAACATGAAAGAGAGATATAATTATCTGAAATGACAAAAGAAGGGTAAGGGGGACCAAAATAGGCTAAAATAAATAATAAATGAATAAATTATACTTTTTTATGATTAAAAATATAATGTATAAAGAATGTATTATGATTATACATCACATGAAGGAACCAATACATCCTTTATTATTTCTTGATTGTAGAGACAACTATGGTTCTAGAGATTGTTAGATGTTTCTTGGCTATCAAACGTATTAGAGAGATTGACAAATAGAGATAGGGATAGATTGATATCCATATGTTTAGGAGGTATATTATATATGTGTAGGATACCTCTGAGTGTAGACATATTAGTCATGTTATTGGTTGTTGGTAATAATTGGCTAACACTTTTAGATGGGAGGTGGATGGGGATGCGATAGAGGTGGATATCACATTAAAGGATGTTCATTCCATCCTTGGGCTACCTATGGTAGGAGCACCAATGACCACAGGGATACTAGATAGTGGAGAGGAGTGGAGAGCCTTAGTCATGTGGGCTACAATCTCAGAGATAATATTACCAAGGTGGAGAGTGAGCATGGATAATGTCTAATATCATAGATTCCACGTGATGATATGCCTTATGACATAGCAAGTACTCTATCACAAGTTAGATAGCAAAGTACCACTATACATGGTAGCTTTGAGTAGGATGATGTTGGAGGTATTATACAATCTAGTCTCTACCATCTAGGTCCATCTCATGCATGATTTGTATGAGATGTTTGTTAGAGGGTAGAAGACTATGGGATTGATCATACTATTAACAGCATGGATATATGAGATATTTCCTATGTATCAGTTGACTTAGTTTCCTCATGTGGTTGATGATAGGTCACCTCAAGTGAGGAGATAGAAAGAGGACTAGGTAGCATGGGTCATGCCCAACATGTTAGCACTATAGATGGTGAGACACACTGACATAATATGGAAACTAAATGAGTAGATAGCAACTACCTAAGAGAACTAGCACATAATTGGACCAACACTAAAGAGGAAAGAGGTGATAAGACACTATACATGGTAGAAAGAGCCACATCTAGTGGTACGAGTGCCAAGGTAGATGGGTCTACCTCATCTAATGACACTAATACTCATGCCTAAGCAATGGACTCAACATTTAAGGGAGCCATGAGGGAAGAGGGGATTCAAACCATTGATAGTGAGGTTGACACTATGGCCATGTTGAAAGTGACCATGGACTGGTCAGGCATGATGAGGGTAGAGTATGAGGAGGAGGCAGAGGTAGTGATACTAGATATACCACTACCATCTCCATAGAGAGATGAGTTGTGGCCACTATAGACATAGCATCAACGGGGGTAGGAAGAAAGAGTGGAGACCATCATCATCCTTAGTGAGTTAGTAGAGTAGCTAGAGGAGACACAAATGAGTGAGAGACTACTCAAGCACAGGCTAAGATGAACATAAGCCATGACAACCAAGCTCAAGCTAAGAAGGTGACCTATAGAGGAGATACTAGGAGGTCATGTAAATGGGGAGACTATGTTAGGTGGTCATGTAGATGGTGAGACTATAGTAACTGAGACATAGATAGGTAAGACGATATGATTAATTTATTGCTTAAGATTTAAATTAAAAGATAGATAGATATTGTCATATATGACAAAGATCTAATATCTATCTACTATGTTTGTAGGTGTACCTAAGGATGAAGAGAGATGGAGGTCCTTAATTAGGGGAGCACTCCATGACATCCTAAATGAGACTCTACATCCATATAACCCCATGACACTAGAGGATCTGAGTGTACCATCTACCCAAACTTAGGTGAGTTGGTTTAGATTGGTAGGAGAGGTTGTGAAGAAGATAAAGATGTAGAGAGAGAGGACATAGGCACTAGTAGAGATGGGTGCAGGGTAGAGGAAGGCCTAGTAGGCCCTAGACAATGAGAAAGTTGTGCATTTGGAGATAGTGACATAGATGGCATAGGCATATATAGTGATGCAAACCTAGCTAATGTAGGCACATGTAATGACCTAGACCAAGTTGGTATAGGCACAGGTGTAGATAGCATTACTACAAGGACAAGTAGAGGGATTGAGATCTTATACTACCTCATTACAGCATACTATTCAAAGGAGTCAGATTGAGGCCTTAGTAGGTAGTATGGCTAGGTCACAAGATAGATAAGATAGAACCCAGCCCTAGAGGTAGAGCATTGCTTATGGTTGTATATGTTATATCAAACTCTTGAGATATATATATATATATATATATATATATATATATATATATATATATATGATGTATCATTTTGGCTTACTGATGTGATTGTGTATGTGGTCACTATGGATATATTTTTATCATTTTGTTGGTTGTGTATGTGGATACTTTGGATATATTTCTTTCTAGCACATGTATTTAGTTTTACTTTATATGTTATAGGAAATATATTTGATGTGGTTTCTTTTATAGAATTATGAGAAACACATGCATGGTTAAAAATAAATAGGCAAAAAGACTTGGAAAAATATAATCATTCAAAAATGCACTACACACTAATTCAAGCTAGGAAATGTGTAATAACATGAAAAATGACTAAGTATAAAGAACCAAGAAATGACAAACAAGATGGTATAAAGGGGATTTGTTTTCAAACCAAAGATGAAATATTTTTGAACCAAATTAAAACAAGTAAAATCATACCATATCACATTGGGAAGTATGAAAAACAAAGTAATAAAATGGAAGGTATGTAGAAGGTCACACAAGGTAAGAAAAACAAATGAAAAGTCAATGAAAATTTGGTCTTAAATTTATCACACTAATTCAAGCTGGGAAGTATGAAAAAATTCAAGAAATGTTTGAAAAATTACATGCACTTATAAAATAAGAAAATAAGAGGTAAAATAAAAATGAAGTAAGCACAAAACATACTAGTTCAAGCTAGGAAGCAGGTCAAATGATGTGTAACATCATAATCAATTGAATCATATCGCAAAATTGACACATGTAATTTGATGGTGATTAATTTTTGGAAAAAAATTTGAGGGTCGGGTCCTATCCATGATCTTACATTATAACTCAACAAAGGGAACACCACATGGGGTGGAATAATCATGAACAATCAAGCACACAAGGAATAAGGGTAATAGGATAAAACACTCATAAATAAAAAACCCAAAAGGATACCAAAGAAGAATTGACATGAAGAAGGATATTGGATTGAAAATCAAAAGGGATGATAATTTTGTGAAGAATTATTGGGCCTATCCATGGTCTTATGTTGCAACTCACAAAAGAAAAACCCAAGGGGTGTGATCAGAAAGTAAGACTATATTTCTCAAGAAGAAATATGAAGAAAGGGAATGAAAAAGGGAGTGTAAAAATTAAATACTTAGGCATCTTAAGAGAAGACCTTCAGATATAAGAGGCATAGTAAAAACATGAGAAGATACTAAGTGACTAGTGATCATCTATGTACAAAGGAAACCTATTCCCTATAGACATAAAGCTTTGTAGGAAGATAAGTGTGATACTAAGATCAGCTCATGAAGGTATATTGATACAAAGAAAAAGTAAAATGGACCTACCTCCCCATGACGTGTTCCCTGCTCCTTAGAACCCCTTATAGAGCCATTGATCTACTACAAAGATTGGGTACTTACATGAGAAAGTAGGTAGCACTAGAAGAGATTTTTTTTTTGAATTCCCCTATTCCAATCTACTAGCCTACAATACCCCAAAGGACTTTGGCTCTATGTGAATCTAAATGTGGAGTTTGAGCTTTGATTGGAGATAAGAGATGTGCTTGAATCATATCTTTTAGTGCGATTTGACTTTTAAGAATATTTCATATTTTTGCCTTTTGATATCATTGCTTTTGTTTAAATTATTTGGCTTTTGACTTTATTTTGAAGGCTTCCTTTTTTTTTAGATTCCTCCTCCATACGGATTTGAAATGACCAAGCATGAGAGAGATAGTGATACACATAAATGAGTTATAGGCTAAGGCTAAATGAAGCTAACTAACAACAAAATATTGACTAGGACACTTATGCTTGACAATAAACAAATATGTGATCTTAAATCTTAATCGTGCATATGCTCAATTTGTGGAAAAATGAGATACAAAGGTGGATCGATAAAAGGAAATAGTAATGAGAAAGACTATTTTTTAACTAATCACATTGTAAAAGGAGAAAATAACCAAAGGGAATAGGGTAAATACAACCAAGTCACCATGACAATTATCTGAAAAAACAAGGATAAGAAAATAAACAATCATGAAGATACAAGATAATAAGAAGCTAAATATGGTGATTTTGTGAGGATCTGTCTGGTCCTATTTATGGTTTTACAAAGCAAATCACAAAATAAATATCCAAGAGATGTAATAAGAATAAAATATAAATATAAAGCAATGATAAGGAAGAACAAACATATGTGAAAAAAAGATAGAATATAAAATTAACAAAAAATATAGTACAACAAAGAAGATAATGATATAATATAAGCAATCATTTGACACAATGTCAAATGGCATAATCAGTATAGAAAAAGAAATAAAGATGGAGCACAAATCCAATCTAAATATAAATATAAATTTACCATGCATGTGCTCATAATTATCAATAAATCTATCCACACACATTATCTAAGACATTAGATAAATCTCTATGAAGTTATATGCAAATTGTTCCTAATATGTCATTGATTTTTGTTGAATACTGGATAAATACTTATTTTCTAATCTCCTCAACTAAAAAATTAGGAATACTCATTGTATCATGTTGAGGATCTAAATTAAGCAAAAGATGATCAAAATAATGGGTGGGAATGAGATCTATAGGAAAAGGAGGAATCACCGATGGAGAAGGATCCATAGGTGAAAGAGGGTCTTCAAGTGGAGAAAGAACCACAGGTGGAGTCATAGAAGGGACCATATGAGGTGTAACTATGGGAGAAGGGGAAACATTCTTGCAATAATGACCTATCAGAGGATTGGTAGCTAATCCAAGGATAGATGTAAGATGATCCTTAAAATGATGTTGAAGGATGCGATAATGATCAATATGATATATGTTGTATTGGTGCCATATATAATACCTCTCACCATACTTAGGTATATAGTTATGAAAAAGCTTAATATAAGGTATGGTAGTGTCTTTAGATGAGGAAGAAGGATTCAAGGTATCAATATATTATCCAACTTATGATAATGGGTAGAATAATAAGTATCTATCCCATGAAAGCAATAGATATGCTTGTGAGTGTGTTTAGGAATAACACTCACAGGGGGTGTGACAAGTGTGGAAGAAGAGGGAGAAGACTCATCACCCCATTTGGTGGGAAAAATATCCATCTTAGGTAAAGGAAGAAACCATCACCAAGAGGAGGTGATGATGGAGAAGGAATAAAACTAGTCTTAAGAGGAAAAAACTAGTAAAAGAAGAAAGAGTAGGCTCACCAACAATGGAAGAAGTAATAATAATCAGTTCTAGCATAAGTTAAACTATGAGATTAGTAGGATTAATAGAAGGTATAATAAGGGTATCATTAACCTCAGGAGTAAACCAATGATGAGAATCAGGGAACCTAAAAAAATGGTAAGGGTTGGTCATAGCACAATCTATGATCATTGTCCTATGGGGCTCCTCAGAAACTAGAGGTGTCGATGCCATCTCTATTATGTGATAAATAGGAAAAATACAAGAATTAGGAACTACAAAAGTCGGAACATAAGAGGATGCATGAAAATACTCAAGTAAAGAAGAATGATAATGCATAATCTTGACATCATAGGCTTAGACAAGACTACCTAATAAAAGATCATCTAAGGAATAGCCATCATCATAATAAAGTGAATGAAGATTGATGACACAAGTCAGAATAATTTTATCATCAAAATAAGAATGGTGAATAGAATGATGAGTCTTGGATAAGACTATAGGAATGTAATTATAAGGATGTTTGTGAGAATGAGGTTACAAGGAAGTAGGAAGTTCCAAGATGAGATGAGGCATGAGATCAAAAAGTTTGATCTTGAGATTAATCTCATCAGGGTCATCATCATCATAGTCTAAAAATTTGGGAGGAATATTACCAATAATCTCAGAATGCCCATTATAACCTCTGGTTGAGTTGATAGGAAAATTTAGATGTTGTGACTTATAAAATGGAATGCTAGGTAAAGGCTCAAGAGTAAGAATCTTAAAGACACCATGATCTTAAAATTGTTCAAAATTACAGGGGTTAGTATCTCCTGGAATCCTATAAATGGCTCCATTATGAGGGAATTTAATATATTGGTAGGTAGAAGAGGCAATAGCTCACATATGATGAGTCCATGGCCTACCAAGCAAGATGTTATAAGAAAGAGAAAAATTAAAGATCATCACCTTCACATGAATGGTGATAGGTATAATAGTAATGGGAAGCCACACACACCTAAAAGGAGGCATTTTCCTTCTATCATATACTTGGTAGGTGATATGTGTGGACTTAATATTGCATTCAGAATATCCAAGGGTTTTAATGAAATCAAGAGAAGAAACACAAGTGCCAGAACCCTATCAATCAGAGCATGCTTAACTTGGATATCACCAATTTAGATGCTAATAAATAGGGAAGGATCATCTGTATGAAGTAGAATCTCATTGGGAATCATAGATGTGATGGAAAAATTCAATGAAAGAGAAGTGTTGATAATTTTTTCAACATTGATGGACATCTCTTCACATTATTGAAATATATTATCCTTGGAACTAGATAAGGCTACCTCTCATCCCACTAAGGGAAGATGAGGGACATTCATCTCAAATAATAGTTGCATAAGATGATTCTGATGATGGGGAGATGTCCTCATGAGTTAAATAAATGGAATTTGAGAAGGGAGATTAGTGATCTCCACAATGGGATCCCACTCATCATAACCCATGAGAAGATTGATAGATATAAACACATAATAGTTAAGGAGGTCTTTAGAGGGAAGAGTCAAAGAGCATTAAAATTTGTGCTGATAAGAATGAGAAGGTTTAGAATAAGGTTGTAAATCATGTTGAGATGATGAATTAATAGGTTAAACTTGATTTTGAGGAGTATAAGAGGTGTTAATAGAAGGTTGATTAACATTGGAAGGAGATGATGATGAAAGAATGGTAGAAATAGCAAGGGATGTGTTATCTAAAAGAGAATCATAAGTTGTATCTTCATCAAAGGTTATGAGATCTTCTTGCCCCAGCTTATTTAAATGAGTTGGAGAAGAATCTTTGATAACATGGTATGCTTGAGAAGAAGATGGGGTGTAGATAGGTTGAGAATCAATGAATGCCACTAATCTTCACATATTATTCATGATAACCACATTTTCTTCAAAAATTGGTTTTGCAAGACTTTCTAAATTATTAGTGGAAGAGATGGGATTGCCTTGGTTTTCTTGAATTAGTTGGGATAACATGGTATGCTTGAGAATAAGATGTGGTGTAGATAGGTTTATAATCAATGAAAGCCACTAATCTTCACATATTATTCATGCTAACCACATTTTCTTTGAAAATTGGTTATGCAAGACTTTCTACATTAGTAGTGGAAGAGATGGGATTGCCTTGGTTTTCTTGAATTGGTTGATGATTAGGTAAATCATCCTTATAAATATTTAAATGAGTGTTTTCTTGATTCAAGGCTTGAGATTTATCATGAGTTTTGAATTTTTTGAATGCATGCTCATAAGTTTGTTGACATTGGTGCATGATAGAATCATAGTCAAAATTAGGTCTAAGAAGAAAGTCCATGGCCAAATTATGAAGTTGTCTACAAGTCTCATGACAATGACCCCAACTAGCATGAAACCAATAAAACTTGTCAAGATCATACCAGGTTTTCATAGGATGAGTAGGGTCAATTTCATGAGGAAGAGGCCTAGGTAGATGTTTAAGCAATTCAACTAAGGAAAGAACTTTATGAACATTAATGTTGTTTGTTGAGAATTAGGATTAGTAAATTTTTGAGAAGAGGAAGTTGGTTCTGAAGAAGGGGTAGGAATATCAGCTTGAACATGGTGAATGGTATTATATGAATTAGAAATACCATCATTGGTAACATTAAGGTTTTTGTTTTTAAGTAATATACAAGAACCTGTGGAATTTTGGGGTGGATAAAATTGATGCATAAGGAAATATTATCATTTATATTGATCAATAGCTTCTTCCAAAGTGCATGGAGAAAGGGTACAAACTTAATATTATAATTTGGGATAAATAGAATTTGTAAAGAGATGAAAAATATTATCATTGGCCATGTTGTGTTCACATTTATTTGATAAATTCTTCCATCATTTAACAAATTCTTGGGCAGTTTCATTTTTGCTTTACTTGCAATTTTTTCAAGAAGATCACTAGTTTGGAATTCTTGTACTAAAACATTCACTAAATCTTCCAAACTATTAATGGAATGAGGTCGAAGTTGGTTGTAGCAATCCAAGGCATCACCTATGATGGTCTTAACAAGGAGTTTGGTAGCGGTAAAGGTGTTTAATTTAACCCAATCTTTATAAAGATTCCTAAATATTTTAAGATGAAGAGAATGATCAGTTGATCCATTATAAGGAATTGTAGGTGTTATATCTCCTATATCAATGTTAGCTATTTGAGTAGTGAGAGGTTTATTTTGTAGATGCTTGATAGTTTTATTGATTAAAATAGGTTGAGGCATAAGATTACCATGAGAATATTGAAGAGGAGGGGGAGGAACATTTTGTTTATGTGTGCCCCAAGCCATTGGTTGTGGTTGAATTTGAAGATGAAGAAGGTGATTTTTCATCTTCATCATTTGATTTATATTATGGGCTTGGAAAGTATTTATTTGATTGAGAGTTTGTAATAGAAGTTGGTGAGTTTGACTAACATTATTAGAAGATTTTTTGATGTTATTAGTGGCTCGGGTACCACTATTGGTGTTGTTGAGAGATTGAGATGAATGATGATAATGAGAGGCACTAGTGGAAAAGCTTGCTTGTGTAGTAAAAGATGGACTAGTGAATAGAAGAGAGGAAGAAGCACTAGAAGCATGAATGCCTTGGGTAAAAAATAATGAAATAGTGGAAGGATTAAGGATGGTGGATCTTAAGAGAGGTCCACTAGATGTAGAAGTAGCCATGGTCTTTGAGATACTAGGCATGAAGGTAGAAGAAAAGAAAGAAGAAGAAGAAGAAGAAGAAGAAGAAGCATGAGAAGAGGTCATGATCAAAGGGAGAGGTTGTGAAGCAAAGAAATTAGTACTACCAAATCCATTTGAGAATATAGAACATGGTGAATGAGGTTCATTGTCTTGACCACTAATCATGAGATTGTAAATGGTAGATGGATCTTTCCCTTTATGTTGGGGAAATTGGTTAATAAAGAAAACCATTTTAGGAGTATACTCTAATTTGGATTGGTTTTCTAGGAGAAAAGAAGGATTATGTTGCAAAGAAGTATCATGAGGGAACACATAGTCCATTGTGCTAGTTGTAATATGGACATTACTAGCATTTACAAAAGGAACTCTACTTTGTCTATGGGAAACCCTATGAGGATTGGTGAATTCCATTATGCCTATTATTTGAGATTTAGTGTTATCACCCAATAAGAAATCCATGATGAAAGAGGAAGGAAAGAAAAATGAGAAAATAAAGTATTCAAAAAGTGATAGAAATAAGTTTAGGTCTACTCAGTAGACCTAGTGCAAAATAGGGACAATAAAGCTAGACAAGGTCTACAGAACCGACCCAGTTTAGAGAGTAGAAGCTAATAAAAAAGGGGAAAAGGCCTGAAAACTATGTTAGGTCAACCCAGTCAACCTAGTGTAAATCACATGAGCTAAAAAAATTGTTAGGTCAACCAAGTTGACCTAGTGTATTTGATAGAGGTAGAAAGCAATGTCTAGGATAGTGTGGAGTCAAACTAGTCAACATAGCACAATAGATAGGAAAAGAGAATGGATTGCTAAAAAGATGAACGATGAAATGAAATATAGTTGTAGCTAGTCTAAAAAAAGTAGATACTTAAATAAAATACATAATCAATTGAACTAATGCTGGTAAATCCAATTGGTATACATAAATAGATTGAAATTTTGAAATAAAGTATAGAGCAGAGTAGAAATAGAGAAATAGAAACTAACCTTGGTGTTTTGGAGATGAAAATAGAATAGGTAATTGACTTATAACCTTCGAGAGAACTGGCCCAATATATAGAACTAGATCGATCTGGGTGACCAAGTGAGACAAGAACCTATTATAAAAGTTGAAAAAGTGTGCTAAGTTGACCTAGTTAACCTATTAGATTGAATTAGGTGTCTAAAAATGTGCTAATTCAAGTTGGTCAACCTAGTTGATTAGACTACAATTCTAGAAGTATAAAATCTAGAACCTACACTACAAATCTTGAATAGGAACGTATTTCAAAGTGGCTATAAATGTGCTAGGTTCACCTGGTTGACCTAGTAGGTTGAATAGAAAGACTACAAAGTATTGGAAACCTATGTTGGGTTGAGTTAGTCGATCTAGTTACCTATTCCTACACAGAGAAAAATAGATGGGTTGATAAAATTAATCCAACAAGTCAAAACATATAATATAAAATATGAAAAAATGAATTAAAATAAGTGAATGAAACCTTATAAGGGTTTGATTCATGTCAAGTTCACCAAAATATATGTAATCAAAATTGCATGATGTGCATGAATCAATCTTGGATCAAATAAGATAGATCACATCTACACTTTCGATTGGGTTACACACTTGTTAAGTGGGAGCATGACCAATATGAGGATCTGTTAGACCCGATTAGAGGTTCACTTGTATCATCAATCACAACACATCATGCTAGGTAGGGTTCCAAAGCCTATAATATAACACAATCGCACAACAACCCTAAAATATTCCTATGGTTTCTATATTCACTTATGATAATAAATAAGAAAGTGAACTAATATAATAATGAGAAAAATAAACTAATCTAGTCCTCAACAAAGCTTGTGGAACAAAGTAGGGGGTTAGAATAAAACAAGTAAATAACAACTAAAATAAACATGTATAGGAGACATATACTCACATCAATGTATATGGAATCCTAATACATGGAAGAGAAGAACATTATCTATCTACTCTTACAAAAGATAAATAAAGTTAGGAAGACTTACCTTTGAATATGAACCTACTGAGTCTCAACCTCTCCCTTGGCCAATGGTGCTTTGTAAGAGATTCTTGTGTCTTGTAAGGACAACCAAGATAACTAAGATCTAAGATACATGACCTACCTAAGCATCCAAAATACTTCTCCACAAGATAAGATCGAAGCTCCAAAGAAAAGTATTGAACCCTAAATATTTATTCCTCAAGTATAATGGTTAATAAGCAAATGTTCATTCACACTTCTTCATTTAATTCAACTCTCTTATGAAATGGTAAGGAATGACCTTGTATATATAGCCATATCTCACCCTAAAGACTTTCAAACATGTCAGCTATGCTAGGTCAACCATGTTGACCTAACATGTTATCAGGGTAATGCCTTGAGTTTATGTTGTGTCGGCCAGGATACAAGGTAACAAGGAAAGGCAAAGTATCCTCAAAATGAGCTAGGTCAACCTAGGTTACTGAAAAGGTAAAAATAGAAACAAGGTAAAAAATGAATGATAAGACATGACAAATGGTGGGAATATATAGGAAATAGAGAAATAAGCTTAGGGTTTAAGGTTTTAGGAGGTAAGAGTGTAGATAACAAGTGGTAAAAGGAACAAAAATCTTACGAAGCACCAAAGGTCTGCTCACCCCTTTCTTGGTGTACCCCTAAGTCATGCACTTAGAGATTGAGACTCAGTAGGTCCTTACAAGATAAGAAGTGTCAGTAATCAATAAAAGTGTGAAAATATTATTTATATAAACATTCCTCCTACTGCTTTACCCATCACTAATAATACTTAAATTTCTATCAACACTTCTTCTAATACTAAACCTACATCAACCACCCCATCTTCTCAAGACAATCCATAAACTTGTCCTCTAATTAAACCTTATGCCTCTTATCAACATAAATTCACATACACTTTGGCCCCTCCTTCTGAAGACCTCCTTCAATACTATGTACCTCTTTTTAGTAGTCCCTTTATGGGTTATGATGAATGGGATCATATCATGGATATTACTAATCTCCCATATCAAATCCCATTTCTTAAACTTATGCAGACCTCTCCACATTACTATAATCATCTTATGCAACTTTTTCTCAAAATGAACATCCCTTATCCTCCCCTAACAAGATGTGAAGCTACCTTATCTGGATCAGAATATAACATTTTACAATAGTGCAAAGAGATGTCCATATATGTTGATGAAATAATGGTCACTTGTTTTCCCTCAAATTCCCCATTTCTTCTATGATCCTTGATGAGATTCTACTTTGTGTAGATGATCCTCTCTTTATCAGTGTCCAAATTGGTGATATCTAAGTTAAGCATGCTTTGATTGATGAGGGTTTAGGAACTTGTGTTACCTCTCTCAATTTAATCAAAACCCTTGGATATTCAAAATGTAATCTTCAATCCACACGTAACACATGTCAAGGCTATGACCAAAGTAAAATTCTTCTTTTAGGTTTTGTGTAGTTCCCTATCATGATCACACCTATTACCATTCACATGAAGGTGATGATCTTCAAATTTACTCTATCCTGTAACATTTTTCTTGGTAGACCATGGACTCATCGCATCAAAGAAATTTCCTCTTCACTTGCCAATGTGTCACATTTCCTTACAATGGATCCATCTATAGGATTTAAGGTGATACTAACCCTTAGAATTTTGAACAATTCTAGGACCATAGTGTATTCAATATTCTTACCCTTGAACCCTTGCTAAGCATTCCATTTCATGAATCTCAATGGTTTAACTTTCTTATCAATTCTACCCAAGGTTATAATGGTCACCCCAAATTCATCAAGAATATACCCCCTAACCTCCTAAATTCCAATAATGATGAGCTTGATGAGATAAATTTCAAAATTAAAACCTTAGATCTCTCACCTCATTTCATTTCTCAATTTCCCCCTTCTTTTCAACCTCATTCCCATCAACCAGTTAGAAATGATATACCCATTTTTTTAACTAAGACTCACCATTCCATTCATCACACCACATCAAATGATCAGTTCATCTCTACCTATGCCATTGATCTTCATATACCTGATTATGACAATGGCTATACTATAGATGATCCATTCTTAGGAGATCTTATTCAGGCATGAGATGATAAAATTATTCATTATCATTCCTCTTTGATTTAGTCTTTCAACATCTCTTCTAGTATTCCATCCTATATCATTCTTAATTTTATAATTTTTCCTCTTAATTACAAGGTAGAGATGATGTGCACACCTCCAATTTTTTAAGAACCTCATAAGAGTATGCTTATGGATCATGTTATGACTAGTCCCTATCTTTTTGCTAGATACCAAGACCCTTTAGCCAACTTATTCCTGAGATGCTTACAACTATCCTTCAGCCTTCTGTGTATCTTTCCCCTCCCTCAGCTAAGCTTAATTTGGATCTTATTCCCACTCCCTCTATTGCTGAGTCTCTTCCTATTTTTGATCCTATTGCTCCTTCAGTTGAGCCTTGCCTAGTTTTTCCACTAGCCCTACCTTCTCTTGGTGATGGTTTACTCCCTCTACCATAACTTTCTCTTTTGCCCACCAAATGGGTTGATCAACCATATTGTGAAATTCATAAAGTTATCAGACACTGGACTAGAGACTCTTCATTATACCAATCTTCCTCAACTTATTTTTCCACTCCTATTAGTACACCTATAAAGTATACTAGCAAGTGTATATGTCATTTCCATAGCATAAATAATCATTCATACACACATTGTCATAAGCTATGTTAATATATCAACACCTTGCATCCCACCACTCCTCAACCCATAGACAAAGCTATACCTCCTCCAAAAATGTTACTTGAATATCTTCCCAAATATAAAGAGGTATATTTTCTATGAAACCAATGTGGTACACATCACACTAATCGATGTCACATCCTTCAGAAGCATCTCAAGGATCACTTCATAACCATTATTACACCTACTACCCTTCCTCCCATAGGTCATTCTTGAAAAAGGGCTCCACCACCTATGGTCCATTCTCTACTTATTGTTTCTCCACCTGCGATTCCCTCACCTGTGGATCCTCCTTCACTTGTGGCCCATTCTACACCAGTGACCACTTGATCCCCAACAAATTCCATTCCCATTCCTCCTCATGATAATCCCATACATGATAGACCTCATCAGCATAATCCTTTAGGTATTCCTACATTTTTTGTTGAGGATATTTGACACAAAGTATTTTCTCAACTTTCCCTAAAGATCGATGAGACTTTGGCTGCAATCCTAGTTCAGCTTCAAAGAGACTTATTAGATGTTATGGATAATGTGTGTGGATAAATATATCAATACTTATGGGCATAAGCATGGTGTTATTTAATTTCTTTCTTCATTTGGATTGGATGTGTGCTCCAACTGTACATCTATCTATTTTATATCATTTGACATTGTGTCAAATACTTATCTATCTTGCATGGTTTTTTTTTGTTTTTTACTATATGTTACTTATGATGTCATTATTATTCTTATGTTCTCTTATGGATACTTTTCATGATTACATACTTTCTCTTCTTAAGTTCATTT
Organism: Torreya grandis; assembly: GCA_037957365.1. Taxonomy (NCBI): domain Eukaryota; kingdom Viridiplantae; phylum Streptophyta; class Pinopsida; order Cupressales; family Taxaceae; genus Torreya; species Torreya grandis. The sequence continues at coordinate 347,737 of JARHVA010000644.1, read as the reverse complement.
TTTATGGTTATCTTGTTCATTTTCATAATTATTTGTTATCTTATCTCTATAAACATGGATAAATGTTACTGTGACTTGGTTATACAAACCTTTCTCTCTTTAGTCATTCCTTAATTACCATGTAATCAATTATAAAATAGTTCATCTCAATCTCCTTTTACCAATCCACTTTGGATCTTCCCTTATTCCCCATTATGACCCTTCACAAACAAAGCATATACATGGTTGATACTTAAGATAACATGTTGGTTCATGGTTAATCCTAAGTGTTCTAGTCAGTCATATCTTTAGATACTTAACTTCCTTTAGCCTAAGCCTTAATCTCATTTGTGTGTATCACTTTGTCTCTCATGATTGGTCATTTTAAGTCTGTATAGAGTAAGAATCCTAAAAGCCATTAACATTCAAAAGCCAAATCATTTTAACAAAAGGCAATGATCTAAAAGGCAACATTCACAAATTTTAAACGTCAAATCACACTAAAAGATGTGATTATAAACACATCTCCTCTTTATAATAAAATATCAAAATCCATAGTTGGCCTCATAATAGATCAAAGGTCCATTGGGGTGTGGTAGGCTATTATATTAGAAGAGAAGAATTTTTAAAAAATTAGTGCTACCTACTTTCTCATGCAAGTACCCAATCTTTACAATAGACTAATGGCTCTATAAGGGGTCTTGAATAATGGGGAACACATTATGGAAAGGTAGGTCCATTTTACTTTTCTTGTTTAAAACTACCAACATGATTTGATCTTATTATCACACTTATTTTCTTGCACAACTTTATGCCTATAGTGAATAGGTATCCTCTATATATTGATAGTTACAAGTCACTTAGTGTCTTCTCTTGTTATTAGTGTGCCTCATGTCTCCTAAGGTATTCTCATAAGATGCATATGTTATGATTTTTACATTCACTTCTTCACTCCCTAAAATCCCAATATTTCCCCTTAAGAAATATTATTTTGTTCACTAATCACTCCCCTCGAGATTCCATTTGTGAGTTGCAATGTAAGACCATGGATAGGACATGGCCTTCCTCACAAATTACCAAAAATTTTACATTGTCATTCCAAACATCCCCATTTACCATATTTTCACATTATTTCCACCTCATTCATGTTCCCTTTATGATTTGCATTGTAAGACCATGGATAGGACCTGGCCTTACTCACAGATTACCAAAATTTTCACATTTCCATTCCAAACATCTATTTTTACCATATTTTCACATTATTTCCACCTCATTGGTGTTCCCTTTATGAGTTATAGTGTAAGACCATGGATAAGACCTAATCTTCCCCACAAAATTTTCTAATACCCAAGTCATAACAAAATTACATGTGTCAAATATGAGATAAGATATGATAGATTATGAGTTACACATCATTGACATGATGCCTATCTTGATTTAGTATGTTTTATTCTTAATTCATTAATATTTCACTTTTATCTTCTTATTTTTTTATTACATGTAAGAATCCAACATATTTTCTTAAGTTTTTCATACTTCCCAACTTGAATTAGTGTTATTCATTTAAGACCATTTTACCAATTGTGTTTCTATTTTAGACTTCCCAATGTGATTTAGTATGATTGATTAACTTAATTGATTTATTTTTTACACCATTAGTTTTTCATGCGATTTCCATTTTATTATATTATTTTCATACTTTGAATGTGATTTAGTATGATTTTAACTGTTTTAATTTGGTGCCAATATTTTTCATAGTTTAAAAACATTTTACCCTCTTGTCTACCACATTTGTGGTTTATTATACTTATTTATATTTTGTTATGACACATTTCTTAATGTGAAATAGTGTGTAGTACATCTATTTTTGATTAATTATACTTTTCCAAGTCTTTTTTGCCTGTTTATTTTTAACCATGCATGTGTAATACATAATGCTAGAAAAGAAAGAACCACACATATATTTCCTATATCATATATAACAAAATCAATGTACATATGCTAGAAAGAAATATATCCATGCATCCACAACACCAACCAAAATATAACCCATAAGATCAACATTCATCTATCAAAAATAGAATATATATATATATATATATATATATATATATATATATTCTATTTTTGATAGATGAATGTTGATCTTATGGGTTATATTTTGGTTGGTGTTGTGTGTGTGTGTGTGTGTGTGTGTGTGTGTGTGTGTGTGTGTGTGTGTGTGTGTGTGTGTCATGTGTTTTAAATACAAATAGTATAAAAATACATCACTCCAGCTCTAGGGTTAGGATCCATCATGTCTACCTCATGGCCTTGCCATGCTCCCAAGAGGTACCTTGGGTTGTCCCCTATATATAGTGAAATGTAATGAGGTTGTTTGAGATCTCAACCTTGCTACCTATCCCTATAGGTTGACCCCCTAGGCCTACACTTGTCCCAGTTGGATAGTGGTAGCCATATGTGTGACTCTCTCCTAAGCCAAGGCTTACCAAGCTTGTGCCTCTCCTATTCCCAACCCTATTGGTGGATGCAATCCATCTCCATGTGCCTTTAGCTACCTCATGGCCTCCCTTACTAGTCTAAACTAGCCCACCTAAGCTAGGGTAGATGGTGCCATAGGATCATCCAGCATGATGGGGTCATATGGTGTCAGCACCCCATTCAAAATATCACGGTGTTCTTCCATAACTAGGGATCCTCATCTTATCTCCTCAAGTTCAAGATATAAAAAAATCTAAATAGATAGATATCAAATAACACATAAAACTAAAAATATATCTATTTACCATTATATACAACTAGTATTCTATCATAAAAATTGAAAATCATAAACATTTCTTACCTGTCTCGGTGTCACCAACCATTGTCTCCCCATCTACTCATCTATTAATCACAGTCTCACCAAAAACTCATCCCCTAAGTACCTTGTATATGAGATGCTTTCCCATCAAATTAAAACATAGAGTCACCACCTATGCACTTCTTGGGCCTCTCCTTAGTGGTACCTCTATTGACCATCTCTACCCTAGGTTGACCGATGGGTCATCTTGGATAACCACCCTATGTGCTTGATCCCACTACTGACATCTCCATTGGTGGTGTTATTGAGATGTTTATTTCTCCTCTTATTTTGGAACCTATTGTACCCCTACACCCATATTCATGCCCTTTCCCCCTCTAGTTATTGCTTGTCATTGTCAACTAGTCCATGGTCTCACACATTATGGTTTGATCTCTAGTCTCTCGACTAGAATTCCTCCTCCTCCTCTTCCCCTCAGCTCTCTCACATGACATGCCCAAAATATGGGCACTACTATAGGATCCACTAGGTGTGGGATTCCAAGTTGTCCTAGTAAATGTGCCACTAGCTATAGCTCTACAAACTAGATATAATGGCCTGCGATCAACACTCATGCCATCCCTAGTACCAAAATCACCCAACTTATCCAAATAGTTATAATATGTGCATAACACTACCAAATGATCTCTCCTTGTGTGACTATATATAGCACTGGCACATGGGGCATGGCATGTGCAACTGAATAATACAACAAAAACCTCTTCTATATTTAGGTGCTCAGTAATACCACTAGTTTCATGGTCTTCTACCCTATGGATACCATCCCATACATATCATACATGAGCTAAACCTAGATGATAAACACCAAGTCATAGAGTGCCCCCTGATCCAAAATGGGTCGATACAGGTCTATCACATACAATGGTACCTTGCCATCCAACTTGTGACATAATATTTATGTTATCGTAAGTCTTATCACAACCTTATAGATATCTAAAATTTGTGCAATATACACATCAAACAAGCTCACCCTTAGTCTTAGGTAGATCTTATCTGAGCATGTCACCTATCAAGCTATTATTCATCTCTCCTCCTGATCATCTAGTGTCCCTATGATCACCGATGTCCCCCATAGGTAATCCAAGCAACATATGGATTTCTTCCAATGTGATACCTACCTCTATGGTATCCCCATCCACCATCCATCTAAAAGTGTTGGTAAACCATTACCATGTTCTAAGGAACATGATAATGAGATTAACACTTAGTGGGATGCATCTCATCTCCATGATTCCTCCTAAGCCCAACACAACCAATTTAACTTTGTCCACATCCATCAGGCACTCTAGTAAATCAGGTAATCATGAAGCATCAATCAATCACCAAAATCTCTGACATCTCTATAACATATCAAATAATAAAGGAAGTATTAGATCTCCATGTCATTCATAATTAAAATACATTCTTACAAATTTCACAAAAATAAACTGGTTTGCTTTAATTTATTCATTTTATACCAAATTGACCTATTCCAAACTACATCAGCCTTTTCAGTACTAAATCATCCACCCTATGGTTTAACATTACTCTATCAGCCCCTTTTTAAAATAATAATATTATACCAACCAATTTATAAATAACTAAGTCAATCATATATTACTAAGTCCACCACCCTTTGACTTACAATACTAATTCAAACTTCTTTCTACCCTACAGTACTATATCTGTCACTTCAAAAACAACTAAGTCAGCCAGATAGTACTATGTCGACCCACTATTTTTTTGTCTTATGCAAACTAAGTTGACCTGGTCAACCTTGTTAGTTCATTACAATGACTTTTTGATTAGTTACAATAAATGACTTGGGCATTTATTACTCTAAATCTCTCCTACCCAATACCCCATTTGACCCTTAATGTCCCTAAAAATTTCCTAGGGTTCATTCTGAAATCTAAATTTTGCATAATTATCAAATTTATATAAAACAATCAATTTTAAATAAAAATTCTCAAAAAATTTAAATTTGTAGTTACTTACTTGTGTTGTGTTTACTGCAGTTGTTATGCATCCTCCCCATCTCAATTGTCATCTCCTCACCATCCTGGCTCTCTGGGCTCTCACTAGGTCTCTTAGAGTTATATTGTTTTTTAAATATTAAATAATAGAAAATGAATTCTTTTTCACCCTATTTATATTTACTAATCAAAATTATTTACCCTTCAAAAATTTACCTCCAGTTTCCTTGTTTTGATCATTGCTTTGTTTCTACTAACTCTTTTTACAAATCGTAAAATGTTTTAGAATCTTGATGTCATAGAGAATCTTTTTATTATGTGTGTGTGTGTGTGTGTGTAAATATATATTTATATATATGTATGTATGTATGTATGTATGTATGTGTATATATATATATATGTGTGTGTGTGTGTGTGTGTGTGTGTGTGTGTGTGTGTGTGTGTGTGTGTGTGTGTGTGTGTGTTTGTGTGTGTGTATGTATATGTGTGTGTGTGTGTGTATGTATGTATGTATAGATGTATATGTATATACATACATACATACATACATATATGTGTATTTGTATGTATATGTATATGTATATGTATATGTATATATCTTTGTGTGTGTGTGTATGTGTGTGTTTCAAAAAAATTGTTTTTCCCTCTTTTTCACTAATCTCTATAGGTTCACCTAATGTTCTTCACATTAGACACCTTCACATTTACCACATATCCTTCTTTATCTACAACACTAAGGTAAATAAAGGTATGTGTTTTTCAATTATGTCCTTTAATTTATCTTGTTCCTTATTGCACTTTATTGAGTTTCAATGTTATGTGTCACTATGTTCTTTTCCCAAAGCACCATCTCATGTTACACCTACATGATATGTAATGAGATTCGAGTGTGTGTGTGTGTGTGTGTGTGTGTGTGTGTGTGTGTGTGTGTGTGTGTATGTACATACATACATACATATATATATGTGTATGTATATGTATATGTATATGTATATGTATATGTATATGTATATGTATATGTATATGTATATGTATATGTATATGTATATGTATATGTATATGTATATGTATATATCTTTGTGTGTGTGTGTATTTCAAAAAAATTGTTTTTCCCTCTTTTTCACTAATCTCTATAGGTTCACCTAATGTTATTCACATTAGACACCTTCACATTCACCACATATCCTTCTTTATCTACAACACTAAGGTAAATAAAGGTATGTGTTTTTCAATTATGTCCTTTAATTTATCTTACTTGTTCCTTATTGCACTTTATTGAGTTTCAATGTTATGTGTCACTATGTTCTTTTCCCAAAGCACCATCTCATGTTACACCTACATGATATGTGATGAGATTCGAGTGGGGTATATGTATACATATAATATTTTCAAATTTTAATCAATTACTAATGATTTTTATCTTACAATAACTCATTGAGTCTCAATATCTCTAAGTGCATGCGCTAAGGGGTGCACTAGGAAAGGGGTGGGTAGACCATTGACATTTCACAGAATTGTTGTTCCTTTTTCAACTTGTTATCTACACACGTGTCTCTTAAAAACCATTCCCCTAAGCTTTGCCTCTTATTTTTCACCCTCCTTTAGTCTTTTACCACCTTCATTAGCCTTTTCGCTAACCTAAATCCCTTTTTGGCAGTTTACATGACTACGTTGGCTACATCGACCTTGTATTCTTATTGACAAAACTTATTAGGGTCTAGGTCAGCCCCTGGCTGACTTAGTTCATGACCTAATTAGTTTTTGTTAATTAAAATACTAGGTCAAATGGGCTGACATTGTCAGCTAAAAATTTTGAAAGGGTTTAGGGTTATATCTACCTATATAAACACAATCATTTCACCATTTTTAAGAGAAGAGAAGAAGTAATAAATATTGTGCATCTACTTATCTACCATTCTACTTGAGGATCAAGCTTAGGATTTCATACTTTCTTTGGAGATATAGATCTTATCTTGTGGAGAATTTTTTTGGATCCATTGATAGGTTGTGTAGCCTATAGTTGATTTATCCTTGGCATCCTTACATATCATAACAACCTCTTGTGAATCACCTTAGCCAAGGGAGAGATTGCGGCTCAGTAAGTTCATCTTCAAAGGTAAGTATTCTTAACTTTGTTCCTCCTTTGTAATAGTAGATAGATATGCATTTGTACTTTTCTTTCATGCATTAGGATTCTATACACATTAATGTGAGTATATGTCTTCTATGCATGTTTACTTTTAATGTTTATTATCCCCACAGTGTGCCACAAGATTTAGTGATCACTAGATTAGATTTTGCTTTACTTGTTATTAGTTTAGTGAATATGAAAAACACAGGACCTATTTAGGGTTATTACATAGTTTTACTTGACTGGAGGCTTTGAAACCCTCTTTAATAATATTATTGTGGTAAGAGATCCCCTGATTAGGTCTAGCTGATCCATATTGGTCATGACCCTAATTATCTAATGTATCCCTAATCGAAAGTGTAAGTAGGATCTATCTTCTTCAATCTAGAATTGATTTTTAGATCCGATGCATTTCTAACTGCATACAAAATCAGTTAAAACAAATTAAAGATGATAATCTAGGACTTCTTCATGCAGGCATAGACTTCTCAGAACATAGTAAAGGTCTACCCCAAGTTTTTCTATTTTATCTACACAAGGTTAATAACACAATATAGAAGTTTAATAATGCAGTGCGTTATTGGAAAAAAGGGATGTAGTACTATTTAGGGAGGGTTCTAACACCTATTTCTAGTTGAAGACACTCTACCTTGCTCCTACATCACTTTCCAACCTACCACCTATCTATTTTAGTCATATTTCTAGCTAAGTGCACCCTTTTCAATTCATTACATTTTATAGGCTAGGCAAACAAATAAATTATTATACAAATCAATGGTTATTCATACTATGGTATTTTATTCCCTGGTTTACATACTTAGCGCTTTTATCTACTTAGGGTTTTACATTAATTGCCAAAATAGTTAAATCATCAATATATAAACAATGCATAGTTTACTTGCATGTAGTTTCTCTTACCTTGTGCCTTATATATAATTTAATTTTCATGTTGCTTGTACACAACTTATACTCAAAAAATACAAAAATAATATAATATGCTTATAAAATACAAACACATTCAAATATTTTCTCCAAAATAACAAATTTTAGATTACTTACATTTCTTCTATTTTCTAGGTAATACATATGTTATTTATGTTAGTATAGTCAGTTTTATCATACATACATGCTTCACTTATTTTCTTTGAGTGCTCACAGATTACTATAGAACTCTAGTCCTATACATAAATTCATATTTTTACTATTGACCCATTGGAGGCACATACACATATACATAGATTCAACATTGGCATATCAACCCATTGGGGGGCATCATACACATCTTCTGATTTTCCAAGTTACATCTTTCCATACTCCATAATTTTTTTTCAACTAATACTACTATAGACTCAATTTATGTACATCATTACTCTTATATAGATTCATACCACATGATTATGCATACTTTTATTTATAGCTTTACTAGTTTAGATTTGATTATGTCGCTTTGCTTCCACATATACTCAAGGGCATTTAAATATGCCATTATTTTATGGCTCTAAGCCAATTCCTTTCAATGTATGCTTTGGGAATTTTCCCATGTCTTTTTGTGTGCTTTTTGATTGTGTATGCATACATTTGAACATGTCCTTCCACGTGGATCTAGGCCAACCTTTATTAATCTTTGCATATGTGGGCATTTAAACATGTTCTTGTATTTATTTATTTCTTAAACTTAGTAATGCGTGCCCATGTCCCTTGTGTTTTTTCCCCTTGGCCTACTTTATGTGCCTCATGTGTTTGTATGTATGCTTGTATGTATATTTTATGGCCATGACATGTTTCTTTTGTTTGTTACTTTTACATCTAGTTTGTGATGCCATGAGGGACATCATGTAACTCACCTTCCTCCTTGGATGCCTTGATGGACATCATGCCCCATCCCCCTAAGTAGTTTACTTAAATTATATTTAGATTTGTTGTTAATATAAGTGCTTACATTGTTATATCTATCTTGAAAACCTTATGAATGCTAAATCTAACATACATCATGTATTGATAACTTATGCTCAGACTTTTTTACATTTTGATGTCATGTATATACATTAAATTGGTTTATCATGCATATATCATATATTTTCAGCCCAACACAATGATGCATCACTTTTATTTTGAGGATAGTAATTGGAGAGGTTCGATAACTCCCCTCAATAGAGGGGGAATTCATAAGGGTTTGTCACAAATATTAGGCCATCATAGTGCACTAAGAATATAGTTTTTAGCACACAAACACAAATTACAAAGCTCAGACTTAAGAAAATATAGTGAAATACAGTCACACATAGATCAATCTCAGTTTTCACCAAAAACAACACTTTAGGACAATAGCACAGTACACTTCTAGGTGTATTTTGTTATAGTCCACCCATCATGCTATTGTCTAGTGGCCTCAAAAATAGAAGATTCTAAAATTGTCATAAAGGTAAAATAGTTACAGTTCATATCTTCATAATATCACTCACATATTATCAAATAGGTTTAGTATATACTTAGTTTTTACATATAATAACATAGGTTTGCTTAGATTGGGGGAATAATGCATGCCATGATCATTCCCATTTCAATTTTAGATGTACACAGACACATTACTATGACTCAATCTAGAATCTATATGCTTAGATATTAGAATTGGGGGCATGTGTCTGGCACATTATCCCCATATGTTTAATTATGCATCACTTTTATTAGATGAAATGACAACTCCATGTCATTTTCCATGTTGTATATTCCAAACACCATATACGCTAGTTTTACACTAGGATCACATCAGATTGATGCCTCATTCTATCTACAGTAGTTGCCTTTTTTGAGTGGTCCATATCCATTTTTACATTTTAGAGTTTCCATGTGGCCTAGATCCATCTTACATAGTTTCATTTACATCAAATACTTTCATCTTCAAATGCATCTACTACACATGGGTAGGTAATGATGGAGTCATAACCTACTTTAGTTCTTGAGCCACCTACATGAGAGGGTTAGACAACTCATCAGTCTGATCTAAGTTAATTCACATATTATGATCTACTCAAAAAGGGTGGGTAATGATGGATTCAAGGCCAACTTGAGTTATTGAGCCACCCACACAAGGGGATTAGCCAAGCCATCAACCCACTCCAAGTTTTTTGCCATTTGATCACCATCTATACACACAGGATATCACCAAGTTTTTTCATTGGTTCATATACTTAGTGAGTTGTATTCATTCCTTTCCTCTCTCTCATATCTCTACTCAAATTTTGTCTTTAATTAGGATGTTTCTTAAGTAATTAATGATTCATACATGTTTCCTTTGTAAAACATGCAATGGATCATAGTTCACAGTCTCAAACCCACATTCACAAGCTTCGTCTCTTAGGTAAGTCCAAGTACATCTCTATTTCCTTTATTCTAGTCATTTAACTTTGATACATTTATACAATAAAGGGGATCCAAATGCAGTCATCTAAAATGTCACTTAATGCAATGAGTGTCACTTAAGACCACCCTATCCTTAGTTTAGACATGGATCTATCTTAGGACCTCTTTTGATCCTTTTCTAGCTTATATGCACATCCATCCCATTCTCAGATATACCAAAATATACATTAATCCATCTTTTAGGCATCTTAGATACTTTCAAACACATGTCATCCACCTAGATAATAGTGCAACCCCTTTGGTCTATAGCGCAGTGCACTACTGGCGAAGGGGTAATCCCTATTGACCCTTAGTTTCTTCTACCCCCAATAGATATATTTCCACTCCCCAGAGCATCTTAAGGTTGACCTAGACTCATTTTATATATTCACTAGCATAAGAACACTATATAAATACCACTCTCATTCATTTATCCCTTAGATGGCAATTCTCATGAATAAGCTTAGAAATAGTTATGCAAATTAAGGTTATTAATCCCTATTTACCCCTATTTATGCATGCATCCATCTATAGTAGCCCAAAGCTCAATTTTACTCAGAATTATAGTTTCAAGTCACACTCAAAGCATTCAAATTGGCATTCATACTTAGGCATACTAGCATCACTCTCGCTTACACCAGCACTTAGATTGGGAGAACTACATCAGGTTTCATCCCCTTTCAAGGTATTGTATATAGGTAGCACTCAACACATGGGGTGTTGAGGTCATACCCAACCTACCCTACTAATGCCACTCTTATTACACTTATTTTCATAAAAACCCTAGTAAGCATGGAGACTTAGGGATTCATAGTTAAATTAGTCAAAACAAAGCATAGACAATGATCCAAGTCTCAGTCATGTAGGCATGGGCTTCCCAGAACAAAGTAGAGGTATGCCAAAAGTTTCACCATTTTATCTACACAGTGTCAATAATGGAGCACAGAAGGTCAGTAACATAGTGTGTTATTAGCAAAGAGAGATGTGTTATTGTCCAAGGAGGGTTTTGATACTTGTTTCTAGCTAATGACACTCTACCCTACTCCTACATCACTTAAAAACCTACCACTTGTCTATTTCAGTCATATTTTCCAATTAAGTATACTATTTTCAATTCATTGTTATTTATAGTCTAGGCAAACAAATCAATTATTATACAAATCAGTGGATATTAATACTATAGTATTTTATTCCTTGATTTATATACTCATCTCTTTAATCTACTTAGGGTTCTATAATAATTCCCAAAATAGTTAAATCATTTGGTGAACCATACTACAAATAGATGCATCATCTTACAACATAAGATTCAAGATTTGATAGAGGTTATTATCATTGATGTGAGCACTCCTATAGAAACACCCAAAGCACAGCCAACTGAAGTAAAATCAATGAAACTTTTTTTATCCATTTTCAAAGCATACAACTAATGAGACAATAGACACTTTAGATGTTCATTATACTTATTAGGCACATCCATTTCCAACATCTTATCATACTCATTTAATGGACACACACCCTCTACATAATATCATTGGTGGGTATCATACTATAGTACTAGTTAGGCCTCTTATCACTTTCTCAGAATAGGAGATCATTGATAATGACTCTAATTTATACAAACTCTTTGTATGAGCTTATATTTATCATCATCCTATTCAAAGTGTCATGGTTGACAATGGGTCAATCATTAATATGTGTACTATTACACTTTTACATCACTTGGGCTATTTAGATCAGGATATTTATTTGATATTTATTTGAAACATTTGATATGTTAGGTAGCCCTTGGATATAGCAGCTTCGAGCCATCCCCTCTACCATACATAGATGTCTTAAGTATATACATGTTAATCAGGTTGTTACATTTGAGGGCCTTCCATATGATTATACTTTACCTACTCCACATCTAACTACATAGTGGTCACTAGTAATAGTTCCATCCATTATGACACCTCATATATCAATTGAGCCACCAGTGCAGGTGAGGCATACTTATAAAGTATTACCATGTATGCATACTCTCCCACAGAGACCTTTATTAGACCCCTACATCAAATATATATTATGGATTCTAGAGAGCCTCTCTCTACCCCATTCACATCCATATCAATGTTATTGAGGCCCAACAACACTCCACATAGAGTAGCCACACTAGTTATAGCTCCTTTCACTAGATGGGTCCCCAAGATCCCCATAATTCACAGGCTAGTTTAGTCAGCTTCATATATTCATAGCCACACTTTGTATTCAGCTTCAACTCCAAATTATTTAGTACATTTAGTTCCTAGATCTTAGATACTTCCTCGCACACCATGTGTGGTCACTCTTCCTTTACATAATATAGGTCACCTTGATATTGAGTCTCTTGTAAGATTCATTGGTTAGTATGTTCTCATGTTTCTTATGCATAGTTTTTGTTATCTTTCTCCTTGTATATAGTTTCATTTTCATGTTGCTTATACATAGATTATATGCTAAGAAAACACAAAAATAATATAATATGTTTAAAAATACAAAAGCATTCAAATATTTTCTCAAAAAATACAAATTTTATATTTTTTGCATTTCTATGTTTACTTTCCTTTATTTATAAGTATTACATATGTTATCTATGCTAGTATAGTCAATTTTTATCATACATACATGCTTCACTTGTTCCCTTCGAGTGTTCACAGATTACTACAAGACTCTAGTGCTCTACACAAATCTAGATTTGATATTATCTACCCATCATGGGCACATACACATATACACAAATCCAGCATTGACATATCAACCCATTGGGGGCATCACACACATAGATTCTAGTTTGCTAGATTATACCTTTTTATACTCCATATCATATATTTAGAATTGATTATATATTGATATTGATCATCTTATACTACACTAATTTGTTACCAACTACTACTATTATAGACTCAGCTTTTATACATCTTTTCTCTTATATGGATTTGTACCACATACTTATGCATATTTTCATTTCTAGCTTTACTAGTTTAGATTTTATTATGTCACTTTACTTCTAAATCTACTCAAGGGCATTTGAATATGTCATTGTTTTATGGCTCTAAGAAAATTTCTTTCATTATGTATATGCTTTGGATATGTGCCCATGTCCTTGTGTGTGCTTCTTGATTATGTATGTGGACATTTAAACATGTTATTCCATGTGGCTCTAAGCCAATATTGATTTATCTATGCATATGTGGACATTTGAACATGCCCTTATATGTCTTTTTTCTCAGACTTATTGATATGCCTGTTTCCCTTGTATTGTGGCCCCATGGCCTACTTTGTGTGCCTCATGTATTTGTATGTATGATTTCATGTATACATAATGGCCATGACATTTATCTCTTATTTGTTGCTTTCACATTAAGTTTATGATGTCATGAGGGACCTCATACATCTACCCTTCCTACTTGGGTGCCTTGATGGACATCATGCCCCATCCCCCTAGGCAGTTTACTTAGATTATATTCATATTTGTTGTTAATATACATGCTTACATTTTTATATCTATTTTGAAAATCTTGTGAATGTCAGATCTAACATACATCATGCATTAACAACTTATGCTCACACTCTTTTACACTCTAATGTCATGTATATACATTATATTGGTTTATCATGTAGTTATCACATATTTTTAGTCTAACACACATTATGCATAGATTTTATTTTTAGGACAATTATTGGCGAGGATAAAAAACTCCCATCAAAAGAGGGGGCATTCACAAGGGTTTTTCACATAGATTAGTTCATCCTAGTGTACTCAGAACATAGTTTTTAGCACATAGAAATAGATTACAGAGTTTAGACTTAGGAAAATATAATGAAATATAGTCAAACAAAGATTAGTCTTAGTTTCTCTCAAAAACAACACTTTTGGACAATAGTGCAATACACTACCAAAAGCATAGTGCACTATAGTCCACCCACCATGCTATTGTCCAGTGGCATCAAAAATAAAATATTTTAGAATTGTCAAAAAAGGTATAGCAGTTATAGTTCAGAATTACACAATCTTAGTCATATTATCAAATATGTTTAGAATATACTTAGTTTTTACATAGAATTATACATATTTTGTTTAGATTAGGGGCATCATGCATGACATAATTGCTCCCATTTCAATTTCAGATATGCATAGACACATATTACTATGACTCAGTCCATAATCCATATGCTCAAATATAAGAATTAGGGGTATATGCACAAAACATTTTTCCCATATGTTCAATTTTGCATTGGTTCTCTCAGATGAAATGATAAATTCATGTCATTATCCATGTTTTATACTCCAGATACTATATGCACCAATTATAAAACAATTTTACATTAGGATTACGTCAAATTGATTCCTTGTTCCATCTATAGTGGTTGGCATTCCCAAGTGGCCCAGAGCCATTTTTATATTTCAAAGTTTATGTGTGGCCTAGATCTATCTTATATCATTTTAATTACATCGTGTAGTTTTAGTTTCAAATGCATCAACTACACATGGGTATTCAATAATGAAATCATAGCCTAGTTGAGTTCTTCAGCCACCTACATGAGAGGGTTGGATAACTCATCAGTCTAATCCAAGTTATTCATAGTTATGATCCATTGAATAGGGGTGGGCAATGATGAAATCAAGGTTATCTTGAGTTATTGAGCCACCCACACATGGGGAGTGGGAAATCCATTAGCCCATTCTAATTTATTCACTATTTGATCACCAGTGAGTGTATTCATTCCTTTGCTCTTTCTCTCTCATATTTTTACTTAGTTTTTATCTTTAATTTTGATATTTCTTAAGTGAGGACTAGTTCATACATGTTTCACTTGGAGGACTAGTTCATACATGTTGCCTTTATCCTATTCTTTTCACCTTGCTACATTTATAGAATAAAGGGGGGCAAATGTAGTCATCTAAAATGTTATTTTATGCAATAAGTGTCACTTGAGACCACCCTCTCTTTAGCTTATCCCTAAACCTATGTTAGGGCCTATTTTAATCCTTTTATATCTTATATGCATTTCTAGCCCATGCCTAGATATACCAAAATCTGCATTAAGCCATCACCAAGGCATCCCAGATCCTCTCACACATATTTCAGCCACCTGGATAATAGTGCATTCCTTTTGGTTTATAGTATAGTGCACTATTAGCAAAGGGGCCAGCACTATTTTCCCTTAACTTATTTCACCCCAATAAATCTATTTCCACTCCTTAGAGTGTCTTAGGGTCCTCCTAGATTCATTTCATGTCTTGACTAGCATCATAACACTATGTAAAGACCACTCTCATTCATTCATCCCTTAAATGGAAATTATCATAAACATACTCAAAAATAATTATGTAAATTAAGGTTATTGATCCTTATTTACCCCTATTTATACATACATCCATCTATAGCATCCCAAAGCTTAGTTTTACTTAGATTTTTAGTTTTAAGTCACACTTAAAGCATTCAAATTAGCATTTATACTCAGCCATATTAGCATCACTCTCACTTGCACCAACACTTATATTGGGAGAACTACATCGGGTTTGATTCCCTTTCAAAGTATTGGTATATCGGAAATGATGAACACATGGGTTATTAGGGTCACATCTATCTTACCCTAATAATGTCAATCTTCTTACACTTGTGTTCACCAAAACCATAAAAAGCATGGAGGCTTAGGGTTTCATAGTCAAATTAGTTAAAATGAAGCACAAATGATGATCTAGGTCTTGATCACATAGGCACAAGATTCTTATAATAGAGTGAAGATGTACTCCAAAGTTTCAGTATTTTATCTACACGTGGTTAATATCATGGCACAGAAGGTTACAAGCACAATGCACTATTGGAAAAGAGGGTAATGCGACTATCTAAGGAGGGTTCTAACCCCTATTTCCAGCTAATAACACTTTTTAGTGTTCCTTCATCATTTCCCATCCTACCACTTATTTATTTTAGTCATGGTTTCTAGCTAAGTATAGCATTTTCAACTCATTACTATTTATAGACTAGGCAAATAAATCAATTATTATACAATTTAGTGTCTATTGATATTTTAGTATTTTATTCCCTAATTTATATACTCAACTCTTTTATCTACTTATGGTTCTACATTAATTCCCAAAATAGTTAAATCATTTTTCTATCTATTATAGAGATTAGGCCATCCTAATGCACTCAAAACAAATTTTTTAACATGTAGACATAGATTACATAACTCAAATTCAAGAAAATTTAGTGAAACATAGTCACACATAGATTAGTCTCAGTTTATCTCATAAACAACACTTTTGGACAATAAAATCATACATTGGTAGAAGTGCAATGCACTAGAGTCTATCCATCACACTTGACTAATAGACTCAAAATAGAAGATTCTAGAATTTTCAAAAAGGTACAATAGTTATAGTATATATTTCCACAGTCTCAGTCATAGATTATCAGATATGTTTAGTATATACTCAATTTTTTACCATAATTAGATAGTCTTGCTCAGATTATGAACATCATGCATGACATGAACACTCCCATTTCATTTTTAGCTATCCATAGACACATATTACTATGACTCATTCTAGAATCCATATTCTTATATATTAGAATTGGGGGCATGTGCATGGCACATTTTTCCCATGTGTTCAATTTTGCACTAGTTCTCTTAGATGGAATGATAACTCCATGCCATTCTCCATGTTGTATAATCTAGACATCATATGCATCATTTTTTCACCAATTTTACACTAGGATCAAACTAGATTGATGCCTCATTCTATCTATAGTGTTTGGCATTATCAAGTGGTCCAAATCTATTTTTACATTTTATAGTTTATATTTATCTTAGAGCCACCTTACATAATTTTACTTACATCACATAATTTCAACTTTAGAAGCATCTACTACACATAGATAGGTAATGATGAAGTCATATCCTACTTGAGTTCTTGAGCCACCTACATAAGAGGGTTAGATAAGTCATTAGTCCAACCTAAGCTATTCACAAGTTATGATCCATTGAATAGGGGTGGGCAATGATGGAGTCAAAGATAGCTTGATTTCTTAAGCCACCCACACATGGGGATTGGGAAATCCATCAACCTAGTCCAAGTTATTCACTGTTTGATCACCATATACACATAGAGGATGTCACCAAAGTTTTTTCATTAGTTCACATACCCAGTGAGGTGTATTCATTCCTTTCCTCCTCTCTCATCTCTTCACTCATTTTTTCCCTTTGATTTTGATATTTCTTAAGGATTGATTCATACATGTTTCATTTGTAGTACATGCAATGGATCATAGTTCACAGACTCATACCTACATTCATAAGATTCACCTCTTATTTAAGTCTAGGTACATTCTCTTTCCTTTATCCTAGTCATTTCACTTTGTTATATTTATAGAATAAATGGGGGGAAATGTAGTAATCCAAAATGTCATTTAATTTAATGAATGTCACTTAAGGACACCCTATCCTTAGCTTAGCCCTGGACCTATCTTAGGGAATCTTTTAACATCACCTAGGCATCCCACATCCTCTCACACATGTGCTATCCATTCAAATAATAGCATAGCCCCTTTGGTCTATAGTTTAATACCCTAGCATCAAAGGGGGAAATGATATTGTCCCTCAGCTTCTTTCACCCCAATGGATATAATTCCACTCCCCAAAGTGTCTTAAGGTCAGACTAGACTAATTTAGTGTCTCAACTAGCATCAAAACACCACTCTCATTCATTCATCCATTAAATATAAATTCTCAAACAAGCTCATAAATAGTTGTGCAAATTAAGGTCACTAATTCCTATTTACCCCTATTTCTACATACATCCATATACAGTGACCCAAAGCTCAATTTTACTTAGATTTCTAGTTTTAAGTCATACTCAAAGCATGAAAATTAGCATTCATACTTAAGAATACTAGCATCACTCTCACAAGAACTAGCACTTAAATTGGGCAAACTACATCAGGTTTGTTCCCCTTTCAAGGTATTGGTATGTAGGCAATGTTGAACACATGGGGTGTTAAGGTCACATCCATCCTACCCTAGTAATGCCACTCTTCTTAAACTTGTGTTTTTAAAACCCCTAAAAAGCATGGAAGCTTAGGTTTCCATATTGAAATTATTCAAAATTAAGCACAAATGATGATCTAGGTCTCAACCACATAGGTACAGGCTTCCCAAAATAAAATGAAGGTCTACCCCAGGTTTCACTATTTTATCTACATAGGGTCATATTGCAACACAAAAGGTCAGTAACATAATTCATTATTAGAAAAGAGGGTCACATTACTATCCAAGAAGGGTTTAGACAACTATTTTTTATTGACGATACTCTGCCCTATTCTTGCATCACTTCCTAACCTGCCACTTGTCTATTTCAATCATATTTTCCAACTAAGTACACCCTTTTCAATTCATTGTTATTCATAGGCTAGATAAATAAATCAATTATTATACAAATCAATGTCTATTGATACTATAGTATTTTATTCCATAATTTATAGACTCAACTCTTTTATTTACTCAGGGTTTTGCATTGATTCCCAAAATAGTTAAATCATTTTGTGAACCCAACTTACTTTGAATAGTTTAAAAACCCTAACCTTAGAATACCTTTAGGGTTTATGTTCCTATCCTTCTATAAACCATACTCATATTTTAGACCCCTATATATTCTAATTTTTATTTTTTCTAATCATGATAATAATAACTTAATATGTTTATAACTTTCTAATGCAAAGTTTTGTAGTTTCATTTTCATTTTTACTTCCTTTCATTTGGAATCAATTCAAAGAAGATATAAAAACATATGTAGATGAATTCCTATATTATTTAAAGTAAATTTTATTTGACTTACCCCATAAATTTAATACCCTAACAACCACCTTTAAAGTATCAGTGTCATATCTTATGCACAAGAAAGAATTTCCTTCTCCTCCTCATCTCCATGAGGGTGATAGCTACTTTCCCTATAACCAGGTCCATGTTATCACTCCTCCATGATATGAAGCATCCTATACTATTGTTACCAATTCCCATTCTTAGCCTATCCATGCCTCCACTTCTTCTCTATGGGGTGTGTGTCTGCAAGTTCAATCATAAGTAACAAGGTTTGTATGTGTGCAAATATAAGGGATCAAATTATTAGTATGAACAAGCAGATTTTAGAATTATAGAATCATAATCAGTTATTAAGTGACAAGATCACATTATTATCAAATCAAATTACATGTACAAAATATTAAAAACATTCTAGTGTTCATCATGTATATATATCTACACCTAACAAAGTTGTGCCTAGCCCTATTTCATAACCAAATCATAAAGTATAACACAATGCATCTATTATAAGTGATTAAAAAACATACAAGGGTCCACAAAGAGTGTAGTTAGGTGCTAATGGACATAATTAAGAATAAGTTAATCAAACTACCTTGTCTACATCTAGTAATGAAATCTAGATACTATTGTGCATACTTTATAATGCATGGCCATCACATAGATTCATGTTTGGAATTTAAAAAGCATATACAAAAGATAATTGTTATTGAGGACCCTATACAAGATAAATCAGTTAAGAAATTCACAATGACATAGGAACACATTCAAAAAGGGTCAAATTTAGAAATAGTATAAGAGTGGTTCCCAAAGCATAACTCAAAACAATAAAAGGTTCACAAAGCAAAATTACAATAAGAAATAGTACAAGAACATCTAAATCAAGTGAAGGATACAAATATGCCTCTTCAAAATGAGGTCCCACTTTCAAATCAATATGGGTTTGGTCAAAAATAGCTATAATATTTTGATTATTAAGGTCAAGAGTTGGGCAAATATACCCAAGGCATCACTACTCATATTCTAGCAATTGATAATGTTGGTAAACAAGGTTTGGGATTTATGGAACATACTAAGGTAAATCAATCACATACATAATTTAAAAAGGCAAAATATCAAGATAAAAATATTAAATTACAAAAGGAACAACCACATAAGTTGTAAAGTCAAATTCCAGGTAAGGAAGAGAACATTTTTAATAGAGAGTTTCTAACCCAACAAAGTCTAAAACAACTAATTCATACAAAAGTAATAATTTCAAATGAGGTTCCAAATCAAGAGACTAAGAATAATTTAAATTTCATAGAGCCTTTGATTATTACTCCACTCATAGATGGCAAGCAATGTACCAATGTTGTAATCAATAATTTTATCAAAATTAATGTTTATAACATGACACTCTTACAGTCTCTTAGATATGACAAGGAATATTTGGGTAACATCACTTTATCAAAATCATTTATCGTATCCATTTATCTTCCTTGCACAGCTGGACCAAAGACATATTGAGTGGTATTTTATGTACATCCTAGTTTAACACAATATAGTGTTGAATTAGGAAGATCATGGATAACAACAATGGGGGAAACATCAGATAGAGATTCCAACAAACTTACCTTTGCACAAGATATTTGAATGATCAAATATGATTTGATTATTTTGGTAATTAATGTATAACCCTAAGTAGATAAAATCACTATGTAAATTAGGGAATAAAATACCATAATATCAATAATCACTAATTTGTATAATAAATAATTTATTTTCTTAGCCTATAAATAATAGTAAATTACAAATAAGGTACTTAAATGGAAAATATGACTAAAATAGACAAGTGATATGTTGGAAAGTGATACAAGAATAGGGTAGAGTGTCATTAGCTGGAAATAGGTCTCAGAACCCTCTTTGGACAATAGTGCAACCCTCATTGCCAAAAGTGCACTGTGTTACTGATATTTTGTGTTGTATTATTGACCTTGTGTAGGTAATATAATGAAACTTAAGGTAGACCTTCACTATATTTTGGGAATCCTATCCCTAAGTGGTTGAGACCTAGATCATTGTTTGTGCCTCATTTTGATTGATTTCAATATGGAACCCTAAGCCTTCATGCTTGTTAGGGTTTTAATGAACACAAGTGTAAGAAGAGTGGATTTATTAGGGTAGGATGGACATGACCTCAATGCCCCATGTGTTGATAATTACCTACATACCAATACCTCAAAAGGGGATCAAGCCTAATGTAGTTTTCCTAATCTAATTGTTGGTGCAAATGAGACTGATGCTAGTATACCTAAGTATAAATGCCAATTTGAATGCTTTGATTTGTGACTTAAAACTAAAAATCTAAGTAAACCTGAGCTCTATGCTATTATAGATGGATGTATGCAAAAATAGAGGTAAATAAAGATCATTAACCTTAATTATCACAATTATTTCTACACTTGATCGTGATAATTACCATCTAAGGGATGAATGAATTAAAGTGGTCTTTAAATAGTGTTATGATTCTAATTGAGACATGAAATGAGTCTAGGATGATCCTAAGATGATTTAGTGAGTAGAAATATATCTATTGGGGTAAAATAAGCCAAAGGACAATAACACTAACCCCTTTGTCAATAGTGCATTGCATTATAGACCAAAG
Organism: Torreya grandis; assembly: GCA_037957365.1. Taxonomy (NCBI): domain Eukaryota; kingdom Viridiplantae; phylum Streptophyta; class Pinopsida; order Cupressales; family Taxaceae; genus Torreya; species Torreya grandis. Next base: position 325,922 of record JARHVA010000644.1, on the reverse strand, counting down.
GGGTTGTGTTATTATCAAGGTGGTTGACACGTGTGTGAAAGGATATGGGATGCCTAGGTGATGGCTTATGACTTTTAGTATATCTAGGCATGGACTAGTAGTGCATATAAGCTATAAAAGGGTCAAAAGAGGCAATAAGGTAGGATTAGGGCTAAGATAAGGATAGGGTGGTTTTTAGTGACACTCATTATATTAAATGACATTTTAGATGACTACATTTACCCCCCTTTATTCTATAATTATAGTAAATTGAAATGAATAAGATAAAGGAAAGAGAACATACTTGGAATTGCCTAAGAGGTGAAGCCTATGAATGTGGTTCTGAGTTTGTGAACCAAGCTCCATTACGTTTCCTAAAAATGAAACATGTATGAATCAGTCCTTAAGAAATATCAAAATCAAAAACAAAAATTGAGTAAAGAGATGTAAGAGAGAGAGAGAGAGAGGGATTAAAAGAATGAATACAGTTCATTAGGTTTGCAAACCAAAGAGAAAACTTGGTGACATCCTCTATGTGTGTATATCGTGATTAAATAGTGAATAGATTGGACTAGGCTGATGGCTTTCCCAATCCCCATATGTGGATGGCTCAAGAACTCAAGCTAGTCTTGACTCTATCATTACCCACCCCCATTCAGTAGATCATAATATTTTAATAGCTTAGATTAGACTGATGACTTATCTAACCCTCTTATATAGGTGGATCAAGAACTCAATTAGGCTATAAATCCATTTCCTACCCATGTGTAGTAGATGCATCTAAATCTAAAACTATGTGATGTAATTGAAATTATGAAAGGTGGATCTAGGCCACATAGAAACTTTGAAATGTAAAAATGAATCTAGGCCACTCAATAATGCCAACCACTGTAGATGGAATGAGGCATAAATTTGGTGTGATCATAGTACATATAGTGTCTAGAGTATATAATGTGGAGAATGACATGGAGTTTTCATTCCATCTAAGAGAATTGGTACAAAACTAAACATATAGGGATAATGTGTTATGCACATACCCACAAATCTGATATCTAAGCATATAGACTCTAAAATAAGTCATAATAATCTATGTTTGTACATATCTAAAACTGAAATGGGAGTTATCATGTTGTGCATGATGCCCCCAATTTGAGTAAAACTATGTAATTATGTGTAAAAATTGAGTATATGCTAAACATATGATAATCTGTGATTAAAACTATGAAAATTTGAACTGTACCTATTGTACCTTTCTAATAATTCTAAATTCTTTTATTTTTTAGGCTACTGGTCAGTAATGTGGTGGTTGGATTATAGCATACTACACTTCTAGTAGTGTATAGTGCTATTGTCCAAAAGTGTTGTTTTTTAGAGAAACTAGACTAATTTGTGTGTGATTATGTTTCACTATATTTTCCTAAATTTGAACTCTATAATCTATGTTTGCATGCTAAAAATTATGTTTTGAGTGCATTAGAATGGCTAATATCTATGATAAATCCCTATGAATGCCCCCTCTTTTGAGTGAAGTCGTTAAACCTCTATAATAACTATCCTCAAAATAAAATCTATCCATCATGTGTGTTAGGCTAATAATATATGATATCTTCATGATAAACCAATATAATGTGTATATATGACATCAAAATATAAAAGAGATTGAGCATAAGTTGGTAATTTATAATGTATGCTAGATCTAACATTCATAAGGTTGTCAAGATAAATATAACAATGTAATCTTGTATATGAATAATAAATCTAAATATAATCTAACTAAACTACTCATAGACATGGGGAATGATGTCCATCAAGGCACCCAAGGAGAAAGGGGATATTTATGAGGTCCCTCATGGCATCACAAACTGGATGTGAATTTAAAAAGCAAGAGACAAGTGTCATGGACATGACACATACATAAAATCATGTATTCAAATACATGAGGCTCACAAAGTAGGCCAAAGGGCCATAATACAATGGACATGGGCACATGTCATTAAGTTTGAGAAAGAAACACATAGAAGGGCATGTTCAAATGTCCACATACACATAGATCAAACAAGTTTGGCTTATATCCACCTAGAAAGACATGTTCAAATGTTCGTATACATAATCAAGTAACACACACAAGGACATGGGAACATATCTAAAGCATACACATAATGAAAGTAATTGGCTTAGAGTCATGGAACAATGGCATATTCAAATGCCCTCAAGTAGATTTAGAAAAAAAGAGACACAATCAAATTTATACTACTAAAGCAAGAAATAAAAGTATACATAATCATGTGGTATGAATCTATATAAGAGCAAAGATGTACATAAGCAAAGTCTATAGTGGTAGTAATCAATAAAAAGATAGTGTAGTATAAAATGATCAATATCAAGATATAATCAATGTTAAATCTATCATATAGAGTATATAAAGATATAATCTGTTGGGTGAATATTTTGTCAATCAGTGTACTGATAAACAAAATAGGTCTGATCAACCATAGTAGGAATATTGGTTAGCCAAATGTGTAGGTTTACCACATCAAAAGGGGACTAATCTCTCCTCTCATCAAGGGGAGGTTCCCTATAGTTATGAAGGAGCTATATATATATAAGAGAGAGAGAATAACACTCAAGGGTAGGATAAACCATCCATCTCTCTTTTTTTAGAGATGATGTGTACAAATCGAAGGAGAAATCCTGATAAAATGATAGAAGACACTCCTCTTCTTTCAAAAATTTTGTTTAGTAGACAAAAGGAATCTTTTGGGTGATGATAAATAACTTGTAACAGGGTATAGTAACACAGCAGGATGAAATGAGGCACAAAGTCTCCACTTCAACTACCAAAGAGTGAAATATGAAAAATAATGAGGGCACAAAGTCATCTCAAGGTATTTTACATAGAAACAAAAAATAAACACACACTGAAGACAATTATCAGAACACAAAGTCTGAAAGTAACTGGCTTTAGGACACCTTCTTTGTCACCTCCACTAGTTCTGCTTGTTAAATTGCATAAACAAGAATACATTTAGGAAATAGACATAAGAACAATCTCCTAGAATGATACAAGATATAATAGCACAAATTCTAAAAGTAACTTGCTTTTTGATTTAAACAAAGAAATATGATGAACAATCTGAGCTCAAAGTCTCAATAATGCCTTTCAATTTGGGCAGAGTTTTGTTTTTGATAACAGAGAGATCCCCCTAAAACAATAAGAGAGAGTCCAATATATATCCCTCCAAGAAAGACTTAGGATAAGTAACACATCATGTTGCACTCAATATATTTTAAATTATGTCAAGAAGATATGCTTGAATCGGGTGTATTTTCCCATTTGCTCTTCTCAATGTAGAGAAACGGGTCACGCCATTGAATGTTTGTGTCCTCCAATGTCTACTTGGTGGTTTGCTTCTGGAAACATATTTCATGTGTGGATATTTTTGGTCTTCTTCATTATTCCTCCTTTCTCGGCTATTAAATTAGGTCATTGGTTCAATTCGATCTTCTATTCTTTGGTCGCTTTCTACTGGTCTTAACAATTGACACATGGCAGTTTCTACTGAGAAAATAGATTAGGACACTTGGCAATATCCACGAGACTCTGAGAGACGCTTATTGAAAGAAGATTTGAAAATTGTAAGAAACTAGAGATGCGAATATAGACACTTGTCATGCTCTGTGGAGTTATAATGGGATATGTGGCAGCTTCTGCTTATCTGTAAAAGCTTTAGAAACATTTTTGAAAGTCCTACAGAAGAGAACACATGGCAGTCTCCACTAAGCTTTATCTATACTATAGAAACATTCAAGACTCATTTTAGATTCACTCAGATGTTGACACTTGGCACATTCTACTCGAGTTTAGCCAATCACCTAGGACCCACCACAGTCTTTACTCAATAAAAGGAAGAAGCTGTAGATGTTGACACTTGGCACATTCTGCTGCTTTTGTAAATGACATGTGGCACGTTCCACTACTTTTAAAGTCACTAGAAACTGTGTCTCGGTAGATGACACATGGCGGCTTCCACTACAACTTTATGAGGGACACATGGCGTGTTTTGTTATAACTTTATGAGGAACATGTGGCAAATTTTTGGGCTTTTATTTCCTTGGCAGGTTTTTTGTTTTGAGGGACTTTTCCTTCGATCAAAAAGTTCAAAGAAATTCTTTCAGACAATTTATTCGAAGGAAATCTTCCTTCGCTTTGCCTTAGCTTTTTGTCAGGTTTTTTGTTTTGGGCTTTTTCCCCAGGTGAATTCCTTCAAACAAAAAGTTTGAAGGATTTTTGCCTTGACCATTTTGCCATGGGAACTTTTTTGAAGGAATTCTTTGCGTATGCTTTTGCTCGCTGCCCTCTGCAAGGGCACTCAGCTTTGTTCAATGTCCTCCATAAGGGTACTTTTTCCTTTGGCTTTACCTTAGTTGATTTTCCATTGATTTCAATAGGTAACACATGGCAGCATCTATTGTGAAACAGGCAAGGACACATGGCAACATCTGCTTAACTTATAGAGGCTTTGGATGCCTTTTGAGAGTCTTGCAGAAGATGACATGTGGTAGCTTTTGTTGAGTTCCTAGAGACACTATGGAAATATTCAGGACTTTTTTAGGTTTCATGTGAATGATGACACGTGGCATGCTCCATTTATCTTACAAGGGGCACGTGGCAACTTTCATAGCTCTTAGAAACAAAGTATAATGGGGCTTGGTAGATGAAACTTGGTAGCATTCGTGGGCTCTGATGGGCTTTTACTTTGGGCTTTTCTCACCTTAGTCACTTTTACTCAGTGCCCTCTACAAAGGCACTTGTCTCTTCGGATTTGGGGCACTCCTTTGAACCTGCCACTTGAACTGACCATTTGAACCAACTTTGGTTCAATAGTTCAATGGTTCATTCCTTCATTTCTATTTATTCAATTGACCACTTGAACTAAGCTCTTTGAAACAAACTGTGTTGAACCAACCGTCATTGAACCTGTTGAACCTTTGAACCCGAGTGGTTCAATGGTTCAATGGTTCAAGCCTTCTTCTCTTTGATAAGTGTTTTGAAGCCATTAAACCTAAAGTGATTGAACTTTGAACCTTGACAAAGGTGCTTAATTATTGTTTGATGGCATTGAACCTTTGAACCCGTTGAACCCGTTAAACCAAAATGGTTCAAGGTTTAATGGTTCAAACACTGCATAGAAGCTTGTCGATAAATTATTTTGGTTGAACCAAGGCATTGAACCAATCCTAAAAATGACTAAGTGCTAGAAACTTGTTCTTTTGATTGAACTCACCTGTAGAAGCCTTTGAACCTATTGAACCTGTTGAACATGTTGATTTCAAGCATGTTGATTTTGTAGAAATCTAAAAAAGCTTGAATAATGAAGAATTTGAATGCCCAAAACAATTTTTGAGAAGGGGAGAGAGGATTTTGGCCTATTGGACCAAAATAGTTCAAATGTTGTCTTAAAAATGAGTGATATTTTTGGGGGACAATAGCTGGCTCCAGTTGAGGAACTTCCTTCAATTGAAAACTTGAAACAGCTGATGGGAGTAGAAACTAGAATCTCTAGTGCCTTGAAGTGTGCCATTTGGCTATGGAGTCATGTTACCCAAAAATGAAAGGCATCAAAAATAAAAATAAAAAAACAAAATGGAACTAAAAACTATACAAATATACATATGTACAGATGAAATGATCCGGTACTTCAAGAATTGAAGTGTTTCAGATGCTACCCACTATGAAGTAGAAAAAAGAGCGTGTCATCTTGATACTTCAACAGGAAGCTGTTTTCACCATTGTGTTGATGGATAATAAATGGGCCCTTCCAAAGGGAGTAGAAATTTCCATGCATCCCCTTTGGTTCTCTCCTTTTATCCCACAACAGTAGTTGATCTCCAACTTGGAAATCATGTTTTTTGCCTTCTAGTTGAATATTTTCTTCACCAAACTTTAATGGGCAGCAATTTAGTCCACCACCATAGTTCTCTGCTCATCCAGCTCATTTAGGCACATGATCCTTTTATCAAGGGGGCTTTCATATGTTTGATCTTTAATTGCCTTAGCCAATTTTAATGCTAGCAATTCCAAGGTGATTGGTATCTCAACATTGATACCATAAAGAATTTGGAAAGGAGACATACCAATTGCCCTCTTTGGTGTGATTTTATCTACCCATAGAGCATCAACCAATGCTTTATGCCATGTCCTTTGATTGTCATCTGCCAGCTTCTTGATGATAGTCTCCAGGTTCTTATTGCTTGATTCAACTTGTCCATTCCCTTGTGGAAAGTATTCAGAAGAGTGGGAGAGTGTAATCCCATAGTAGAAATAGAATTGTGTAATCTCTTGGGAAGTGAAACAAGTTGCATTGTCAGTAACAATCTTGGTTGGGACTCCAAACTTGGAAATGATATTCTCCTTGAGGAAATTACACACTACTTCTGAAGTAGCATGCTTAGTTGGAATTGCTTCTACCCACTTGGTGAAGTAGTCAGTTGTTTTAAGGACATAATCATGTCCAGCACTTAAAGATGGGTTTATAGCTTCAATAAAATCAATTCCCTATTGCTGGAATGGTTCCTCTATGACCACTGGCTTAAGAGACAGGGTAGCTAACTTGGGTCTTCCAACAAATTGCTAGTAGAGTTCACATTTTCTCACCTACTTATATGCATCTTGGAAAAGAGTTGGCCAGTAATACCTAGCTCACAAAATCTTGTGGGCAGTCACAAGAGTAGAAAAATGTCCCCCATAGGCTAGATTTTGAAAGGATTTCAAAAGTTGGCTTTGTTGCTCTTTGTCTACACAGTGAAGGAATACTCCATCAAGGCTCCTCTTGTACAGGCCATTGTCCCAAAGGACAAAATTAGCAGCTTTCAATTTGATAGTCCTCCTTTTTTGTAAGATAAGTGAGTAGGACACTCACCATAAGTAAGAAAATAAGCAATACCTGAATACCACTCATTTGTAATGGAGACAAAAAGGACTGTCAATGTGTCTTCCACCTCTGCTTCTTCATGCTCTATTTTTTCTAGCTTGTTATCAGTAATTAATTAGCATAAGCCTTTTCCTCATACCAGCTTTGTTTTTTTGATGTCTAGATCAAACTCCTAGATCTTTGCAATCCAATTACCTCTTTTTATCCCAAACTCCTGTTGAGTTAATATGGACTTGATTGTGGTGTCAGGAACCAAGGCAGTAGTGTGTGAATTTAAGATGTAGAAGTGTAAATGCTTGACTACCTTCACCACTGCATAAGCATGCTTTCCCATATTTGAGACTTCAGCTCATGAGCTTTGAGATGGCAGCTCATGAAATAAATGGGAGATTTCATACCTTCTTTATCCTGTTGAACCAGAATTGCTAAAAGCATATATTTGGAAGCATAACTATATATGGCAAACTCTTTGTTGTAGTCTAGACAAACCAGAGTTGGGGCGTGGGCAATGGCAATTTTGATATCCTCAAATGTTGACTTGCCTTCTTTAGTCCAGCTAAAGGTGGCCTTTCCCTTCATCATGTTCATAATGTGTCAAGTCTTCTCAGCAAATTTGAGGATGAACCTTTGTAAGAAATTCACCTTTTCAAAGAAAGAGTAAACAACATTTTTACTTGTAGGCAAGGTAAGCTCTTGAGTAGAATTGACTCTGTCTGAGTCAATCTTTATTTATTCTTTGGATACAATGTGTTTGAGAAATTTCCTCTTTGTTACTCTAAAAATAGACTTCTTAGGGTTCAAGGAAATGCCATTCTGATGATAGCACTCTAGCACTTGTTGCAAATGGCGTATATGATCATAACGATGCTTGAAAAAGATGATCAAGTCATCAAGGTATACCATAATGAACTTACCCATCTCATCCTTAAAAGCAAGGTCCATTACTCTCTGAAAGGTGGTAACAGCATTTATCAAGCCAAAAGGCATCCTTTTATATGCAAACATACCTCAAGGTGTGGTGAAGGTAGTCTTGTGTTGGTCTGCTTCACTAACTTCAACCTGATTATATCTTGAGAAGCCATCTAGCATTGATAACATCTCTGAGCCTGTCACTGTCTAAAGCACTTGATCCATGATTGGCAAAGGATAGTCATCCTTCAAAGATGACTGATTTAGATTTTTGAAATCCACATAAATGCAAATTTCACCATTTTTCTTCCTTACAGGCACTATGTTTGCAATTTATGTGGAATGATGGATTGGGAAAATGATTCTAGCATTTAACATTTTGTGTATCTCAAACAGATTAGTATCTGATATCTTTAGATTATACTATCTAGATTTTTTGCTTATAAGGCATTGAGTCAACCTTGAGAGGAATGTCATGGCAGATTTCATTAGGTTTGAGAGACTTTAGGTCATCATCGGAGTATGCCAAGACATCCATGTATTGGCTGAGCAAAGTAGTAAACTTAAACTTCCCTCTCTGAGTGCAGCACTTACCAATGTTAACCATCTTGGGATTTTCTTCAGTAGTCAGATTTATTTGATCAAATCCCTGAGATGAGCTTGAATCTATTTGCTACTGTTTGACGAACCTATCATGCTTGTCAAACAATTTCTTAAGAGAAACCAGGCCTTTGGGAATTTTATTCCCTTTGAGTTTCAAGAATTCTCTATTTGCATCTGAACTTAATTCAGGGGCTGGTTCACACTTCTTAGGTTCATTGCCTTCAAAGTGAAACTGTTTGAAGCTATCTCTTTGTTCCAAGAAGGCAATGATTTGGTGATCATTATTGAATACTTGCCAAAGATCAGCATTGTCAGGTACACTTGGTTTAAAGACTAACTCAATAGTGTACTTATTTTTTGTGAAGTCTGAGTGAGGAATTAAGAGAGTTACTGAAATAGCAAGTGCATCAGCTTGGTCATTGAAATCTCTGGGTATGGCAGAGATGTTGAAAGCATCAAAACTTTCAATTTGGTCCTAGACTGGATTACAATAGTGGTGCAATCTTTCATTCTTGGTTTGGTATAAGTTTTTTACTTGACAAACCACCAGTTTATCATCCCCTTTGGCATGAAGGAGTTTGATGTCTTTGTCTCAAGCTGCCTTCAATCTAAGCAATAGAGATTCATATTCATATGTGTTATTGGTGTTGCTAAATTACAACTTGTAGGATGAAGGAAAAATATCTCTTTGAGAAGATATCAACACAATCCTAGCTCTTGAACTGGTAGAGGAGTAGTTGCCATCGAATTCTAGAGTCCATACCTCATCAGACACTGATTTTTCTTTAGATTATCTTTCATTAGAGAGGGAAGATCCTTCTCCATCTGTATTGCAACCTACCAATTCTTCTATTGTTCTAGCAGAACTAATTTTTGATTTGACACTTTCAAGAGCTTTATCAGATGTTTCATGAACTTCGTCTGTAGAAAGAAAGTAGTTACTCATGCCTAAAGACTCAAACAGAATTTGAGATTTAGGGGATGATGTCTAAGTGACAATATATTTTGATTCCTTTTTAGGAAGCAGCCTCTGCATGATGCCTTTGATATGGATTCTTGTTTCAGATAGGTCCATACTCAATTCTCTACCAACATCTTTACAAAAAAATTTCCCTAGTAGAATGCCATATGAGGCTGAAACATCAGCCACTAGAACTGTCATCTTGATTCTTTTGTCTAAAAAGGCTGTTAATGCAAATTGGGCATCCTTAATTTGTCCCAGTAGAGGTACTTATTTGTTCTCCATGGAGAAACACCTCCCAAATATTTTGGTCAATGTGAGGTCAAGGGATTCAATTACTTTGGCAGGCATGACATTGTCAAATGCACCTGAGTCTATGATGTAATTGCTTAGTTTGTGATCATTTATCAACAAGAAAACATAGAAAGGCTTTATTTTTCCTGGGACAGTTGGAGGAGTAATGACAAGATTGTTTGGGATGGGAATGTTCTTTAGGGAATCAAGAGTTACCTTCTTAGCCTCTTGTCTTATAGGGATGGCCTGATTCTTCACACACTCAACTAACCTATCCAACTGCTCAAGATTGGATTGTAAATATTCAAACTCAGTCATTTGAATTTTAGTTTTCTTGACATGATCAATTATATTAAATGACTGAATTGGACTAGGAATAGAGGAAGGTAATTCAACTTTTTGGTTTATAAAGTGGGGAGGACTGATTTGTAAAATTGAAGTTAAAAGTGAAGGTGAAATTGATGTACTTACCTTTTTGGTGATCACTAGGTCCTTTGGCTGGAAAGGTAGAGAGGTTCCACATTTAGCAATTAAAATTGTTGGTTGAGATTGCTCTTCTATTTTGCCTTTATTAGTTTTTTGGGCTAATTTGTTCTTGAACCTGGTAAACACTATGTATGATCCATTAAAAGCTTTTCCTTTACTTTTGGGTTCATCCTGGTAGTTCATGAAACCAATGTTAGAGTCACCAGTTGATTCTTCTTAGTTTTCTACAAGGAGATCAGCATCATTTTCTTGACTCAATTCAGGTTGGAAAGAAAAATTTGATTCTACTTCAAGATATCTCACTGCTACATTGGTTGGGGTGCTTCAATGGCAAATTTCCCCTGTGGGGGGGAAGACAATTTAGCTACTCTTAATTCTTGGTAGCATTGCCCTGATATGACTAATTTGGAAATGTCCTCCTTGGCATATCTTTATATGAACGAGTAGAAGACATTCCTTGCGTCATTTGCTTTTTGAGAGCAAGCAACTCATTTTCCAACTTCTACACCATTGGATCAGTGGTGCCTGTAGATAGATATTTAGAAGATGATGAGGATCTATTTCTATTAAGATCTCTCCTTATTTTCCCTACCAAGATGAGATCATCTTCTACCTTAGTGGCCAAATCTTGAGCTGTAGCAAGGTCTATTTAACCAGCACGTCTCAACAGGAAACTCACTTTAGGTAGCTAAGAATTAATGAAGAAACATTTGAGATTCTCAGCTATAGGTCAAGCAATTACAGGGATCCTATTCCTCAATTTGTCAAACTTGGCTATGAAGTCCCTCATTGGTTCATGAGGTTCCTTCTTTATCTATGTGAGCTGAGCCAAAAGGGCATGTGCATCTTCTACAAGTTTGAATCTGGCTTCAAACTTGGCTTTGAGGGTATTCCAATTAGTTATTGACTGAGCCTATAGATGGTAAAACCAATTTGCAGTATCACCTTATAATGTTTCTATAAATAGCTTGACTACTACATCCTCAAATTCCACTCCAATTACACCATAGGCTATGCTAAAAACTGCAATGTGTTCGTCAGGATGAACTTTCCCATCACCATAGAACTTGGGGAAGTTCTTCTTTGAACTACATGGAAGCTCATGTAGAGGTGGAGTAAGATTGAGAGGGACAAAAGAATTACCCTAAGGACCTTGAACTACCATTGTATGACTATGAAAATGAGGAATAACAAATCTCATAGGGGTAATTATTGGCAAAGCTTTATTAACAGCAGAAGTGGAAGCTCTATTTGGTAATGGAGACCTGACTTTAGTAGGAGGAAAGCTCCTAGTTTGTTGGAGACAAGATGGTGAAGGAGACAAATCAAAATTACTTTGTTGTACCAACTCGAATACAGGGTCAACAATACCTTTAGCCCTTTGGCTTTGTGTATTCCTTGGATCTGCTAGATTATGAAACAAAAATGGAAAAGAATTGGCACTACTTCAGCTTGAAGCTTGAGGCTTTAAATTGCACATTCTTTCCCAGTGGATTTGGTTTACAGACCAGATTATATAATATAAATGGATAAAAATGGTAAGGCTATAATGATAATGGGTAAGACACAGGTGATGTTTCAATATGAAACTTGAAGCTTCAAATTGCATAAAATTACTGGTGTTCCCCAATAGAGTTGCCAAAAACTGTTGGGTGAATATTTTGTTAATCAGCGTACTGATAAACAAAATAGGTCTGATCAACCATAGCAAGCAAATTGGTCAGCCAAATGTGTAGGTTTACCACATCAAAAAGGGACTAATCTCTCCTCTCATCAAAGGGAAGTTCTCTGTAGATATGTAGGAGCTATATGCTATATATATATATATAGAAAATAACACTCAAGGGTAGGATAAACCATTCATCTCTCTTTTTTCAGAGATGATGTGTACAAATCAAAAGAGAAATCCTAATGAAATGATAGAAGACACTCCTCTTCTTTCAGAAGTGTTGTTTAGCAGATAAAAGGAATCTTTCGAGTGATGATAAATAACTTGTAACAGGGTATAGTAACACAGTACGATGAAATAAGGCATAAAGTCTCCACTTCAACTGCCGAAGAGTGAAATATGAAAAACAATGAGGGCACAAAGTCATCTCAAGGTCTTTTACATAGAAATAGAAAATAAACACACACTAAAGACAATTATAATAGCACAAAGTCTAAAAGTAACTAGCTTCAGGACACCTTCTTTGTCACTTCACTAGCTCTGCTTGTTAAATTGTATAAACAAGAATACGTTCAGGAAATAGACATAAGAACAATCTCTTAGAATGATACAAGCTATAATAGCACAAAGTCTGAAAGTAACTTTCTTTTTGATTTAAACAAAGAAATATGATGAACAATCTGAGCTCAAAGTCTCAGTAATGCCTTTCAATTTGGGTAGAGTTTTGTTTTTGATAACAGAGAGATCCCCCTAAAACAATAAGAGAGGGTCCAATATATAGCCCTCCAAAAAAGACTTGGGAGTAGTAACACATCATGTTACATTCAATATATTTTAAATTTTGTCAAAAAGATATGTTGGAATCGGGCATATTTGCCCATTTGCTCTTCTCAATGTAGAGAAACGGGTCATGCCATTGAATGTTTATGTCCTCTAATGTCTACTTGGTAGTCTGCTTCTAGAAACATATTTCATGCATGGATATTTATGGTCTTCTTCATCATTCCTCCTTCCCTGGCTATTGAATCAGGGTCCTTGGTTCAATTTGATCCTCTATTCTTTGGTCACTTTCCATTGGTCTTAACAATTGACACATGGCAATTTCTGTTGAGAAAATAGATCAGGACACTTGGTAGTATCCACAGGACTCTAAGAGATGATTATTGAAAGAAGCTTGAAACTTGTAAGAAATTCAAGATGTAGATGTAGACACTTGTCATGCTTTGCGGAGTTATAATAGGATACACGGCGGCTTTCACTTATCTATAGAAGCTTTAGAAACATTTTTGAAAGTCATATGAAAGAGAACACATGGCAATCTCTGTTGAGCTTTGTCTATACTATAGAAACATTTGGGACTCATTTTAGATTCACTCAGATGTTGACACTTGGCACATTCTGCTCGAGTTTATCTAATCACCCAGGACCCACCACAGTCTTTACTCAATAAAAGGAAGAACCCGTGGATGTTGACACTTGGTGCATTCTGATACTTTTGTAAATGACACGTGGCATGTTTTGTTGCTTTGAAAGTCACTAAAAACTATGTCTCGATAGATGACACATGGAAGCTTCTGCTACACCTTTATGAGGGACACGTGGCACATTCTATTGCAACTTTATGAGGAACATGTGGTAACTTTTTGAGCTTTTATTTCCTTGGCGGGTTTTCTTTTCCTTCAGACAAAAAGTCTAAAGGAATTCTTTTAGAAAATTTATCTGAAGGAAATCTTCCTTCGCTTTGCCTTAGCTTTCCATCAGGTTTTCTATTTCAAGCTTTTTTCTCGAGTGAATTCCTTCAGACAAAAAGTCTAAAGGATTTTTGCCTTGACCATTTTGCCACAAGAACTTTTCTGAAGGAATTTTTTGTGTCTAATTTTGCTTACTGCCATCCGTAAGGGCACTCAGCTTTGTTCAATATCCTTCGCAAGGGTACTTTTTCATTTGGCTTTGCCTTAGTCAATTTTCTATCGATTTCAATAGGTGACACATGGCAGCATCCACTGTAAAATAGGTGAGGACACGTCACAGCATTTAATTAACTTATAGAGGCTTTGGATGCCTTTTGAGAGTCTTGTAAAAGATGACACGTGGCAGCTTTCGTTGAGTTCCTAGAGACACTATGGAAATATTCAAGAATTTTTTAGGTTTCATGCAGATGATGACACATGGCGTGTTTTGTTTATCTTACAAAGGACACCTGGCAACTTCCATAGCTCTTAGAAACAAAGTATAATGGGTCTCGACAGATGACACTTGGCAGCATCCACTGGGCTCTGATGGGCTTTTACTTTGGGCTTTTCTCACCTTAGTCAATTTTACTCACTGCCCTCTACAAAGGCACTTGTCTCTTTGGCTTTGGGTCACTCCTTTGAACCTGCCACTTGAATCGACCGTTTGAACCAACTTTGGTTCAATGGTTCAATGGTTCATTCTTTCATTTCTATTTATTCAGGACCGTTTGAACTAAGCTCTTTGAAACAAACCATGTTGAACCAACCGCTGTTGAACCTATTAAACCTTTGAACCCATTGAACCTTTGAACCTGAGTGGTTTAATGGTTCAACGGTTTAATGGTTTAAGCCTTCTCTTTGATAAGTGTTTTGAAGTCGTTAAACCTGAAGTTGTTGAACTTTGAACCTTGACAAAAGTGCTTAATTCTTGTTTGATGACGTTGAACCTTTGAACCCATTGAACCCATTGAACCAAAATGGTTCAAGGTTCAATGGTTCAATGGTTCAATGGTTTAAACACTGCATAAAAGCTTGCCGATAAATTCTTTTGGTTGAACCAAGGCATTGAACCAATCCTGAAAATGACTAAGTGTTGGAAACTTGTTCTTTTGATTGAACTCACATGTATAAGCCTTTGAACCTATTGAACCTACTGATTTCAAGCATGTTGATTCCATATAAATCTAAAAAATCTTGAATAATGAAGAATTTGAATGCATAGAACAATTTTTGAGAAGGGGAGAAAGGATTTTGGCCTGTTAAACCAAAATAGTTCAAATGTTGTCAAAAATGAGTGATATTTTTGGGGGACAACATAACCTATCAAACCAAAAGTTGTCTAACTAATGCCCCATTAGGATATATAAAAATGTTGAATTAGTGTATATGTGAATGTTCCCATGATGGGTATGTAGTAGCAAATTTGGATCTATGTAAAGGACCGGAGGCCTATATTAATCTACGAACACTCAAAAGGAACAAGTGAATCATGTATGTATGATAGAACTAACCACACTAACATAGATAAAATATGTATTACCTAGTGAATAAATAAATGTAAACATGTAAAAACATTAAATGTTTTGTATTTTCTAAGTATAATCTATGTACATGCAACATGAAAAATAAATTGTGTACAAGGATCAAAATAAAATAAATTATGTTTAAGAAGCATGATAAATGAAACTATGTACAAGTAAATTAAGGGTAAATGAAACTATATACAAGACTAAAGATACTATTAATCAATGAGTCTCATAGGAGACTCACTGTCAATGTGGCCTGTGTCAAAAAGAGAAATGGTGACCTCTCATGAAGTGTGATGAACATGTTGTGGTTGAATTCAATTTGAGTATGCTAAAACTATATTCATTATAGGTATATCTTATTATGGAAAATCTTTCTTGGATGAAATCTTGTCATCTCTAGAAACTATGATCATTACACTCTCATGTGCAAAGGTGACTTGGTTGGAATCTTTATCCAATGTTTCCCCCATTGTTGTTATCCATGATCTTCCTAATTCAACACTATATTGTGTCAAACTAGGACATACTTGAAATACCACGAAAAATGTATTTGGTTTAACTATGCAAGGAAGCTCAATGGATCTAATAAATGATTTAGATAAAGTAATCTTACCCAAATGTTCCTTTTCATATCCAAGATAGTGTAAGAGTGTCATGATACAAACATTTATTTTAATAAAATTATTGATTACAACATTAGTACATTGCTTGCCATTTATGAGTGGATTAATAATCAAAGTCTCTATGAAATTTGATTTTTTCTTAGTCACCTTCTTTGAAACCTCATTTCAAACTATTGATTTTGTATGAATTGATTGCTTTGGACTTTGCTGGGTTAGAAACCCTATCTTAAGAATGCTCTCTAACTTACTTAAAATTTGACTTTGTAACTTATGTGGTTGTTCTTTTTGTAATTTGATATTTGTATATTTATCTTGTGACTTGATAAATTATGTTTATGAATGATTTGCATTAGTATGTTCCATAAATCCCAAACCTTGTTGACCAACATTATCAACTACTATAATAGGAGTAGTGATGCATTGGGCATGTTTTTCCAACCCTTGACCTTGTTAATCAAATTGTTGTAGATATTTTTGACCAAACCCATCATACTTTGAAAGAGGTACCTCATTTTGGAGAGGTATATTTTTATCCTTCACCTGAATTAGATGTTATTTTTGTATTATTTCTTTCTCTAATTTTGCTTTGCGAACCTTTTGTTGTTCTAAGTTATGCTTTGGTAACTACTTTTATATTGTTTCTAAATTTGACCCTTTTTGAAAGTGTTACTCTATCATTTTGGATTTCTTAACTAATTTATCTTTCATATTCTCCTCATTATTAATTTTCTATTGTATATGGTTTTTCAATGCCAAACATGAATCTATGTGATGACCATGTATTTTATGGTATGCACAATAGTATCTAGATCTCCTTACTGGATGTAGAGGAGGTAGTTTGATCAACTTATTCTTAATCATTTCCTTAGTAGCTCACATGATTCTTATCTAACCCTTGTAATATTTTTGAATCACTTATAATAGATGCATTATGTTGTACTTTATGATTTGGATATGAAACAGGGCTAGGCACAAATTTTCTAGGTGTAGATGCATATACATGACGAACACTAGAATATTATGAAGAATTTGTACATCTAATTTAATTTTTTAATGATGTGATATTTTCACTTAATAAGTGATTTTTATTTGGTAATTTTTTAATTTTCTTGCTCATACTGATAATTTAATCCCTTAGAGTTGCACACATACAAACCCTAGTTGCTTCTAAATAAACATATAAGCACACACCCTGTAGAGAAGAGGTGGAAGTGTGGATAGGTTAAGCATGGGCATTATTAATAGTATTATAGGTTGTTTCATCTCTTGGAGGAGTGATAGTATGGACCTAGTTAGAGGGAAAGTAGATATCGCCCTCATGGAGATGAGGTGGAGAAGGAGATTCTTTCCAATGCATAAGATATGACATTGAAAATTGAAAGGTGGTTTTTAGGGTATTAAATTTATGGGGTAAGTCAAATAAAATATATTTTAATTGATATAAAACATCATGTATATATGTTTTTATATCTTATTTGAATTAATTCTAAATGAAAGGAAACAAGCATGCAAATGAAACTAGATAACTTTGCATTAGAAAGTGATAAACATCTTTTATCATTATTATCATGATTAGACAAAATAAAAATTAGAACATACAAGGATATAAAATTTAAGTACGAGTTTTAGAAGGATGGATTCATAAACCTTAAATTTAATCTAGGGTTAGGGTTTTTGCACTATTTATAGTAAGTCGAGTTCACCAAATGATTTAACTTTTTTGAGAACTAATGTAAAACCTTCTCTAAGTAGATAAAAGAGTTGAGTTTTTAAATAAGGGGATAAAATACCATAGTATCAATAGCCACTGATTTATACAAATATTTATTTATTTAATTAGCCTATAAATAGCAATGAATTACAAAGGAGGTACTTAGATAGAAAATATGACTAAAATAAACAAGTGGCAAGATAGTAAGTGATGTAGGAATAGGGCAAAGTGTCATCAATTAAAAATAGGTGTTAGAACCCTCCTTAGATAGTAGCACAACCCTATTTTCCAATAACAAACTACACTAATAACCTTTTATGTTGCATTATTGACCATGTGTAGATAAAATAGTGAAACTTAGGGTAGACCTTCACTTTATTATAAGAAGCATGTGCCTATGTGGCAGACACCTAGATCATCATTTGTGTTTTTTTTTGACTTATTTCACTATGGAACCCTAAGCCTCTATACTTTTTATGGTTTTGATGAACAAGAACAGTGTTAATATGGTAGGCTAGATGTGATCTCAACACCCCATGTGTTGAGCATTAGCTACATACCAATAATTTGAAAGGGGATCAAGCTCTATGTAGCTCTCCAAATATAAGTGCTAGTGCAAGTGAGAATGATGCTAGTATGCCTAAGTATGAATGCTAATTTGAATACTTTGATTGTGACTTAAACTAGGAAATATCATTAAAATTGAGCTTTGGGCTATTTTAGATGAATGTATGAAGAATTAGGAGTAAATAGGGATCAATAACCTTAATTAGCACAATTATTTATGAGCTTGTTCATGAGAATCACCTTCTAAGGGATTAATGAATGAGGGTGGTCTTTAAATAGTGTTTTGATGCTAGTCGAGACATGAAATGAATCGAGGCTAACCCTAAGATGTTTTGAGGAGTGTAAATATATCCACTAGGGAAAAGAAAGCTAAGGGACAATAGTGTTTCCTCCTTTTCTAATAGTGTACTATGCTATAAACTAAAGGGGTTGTGTTATTATCCAAGTGGTTAACACATGTGTGAAAAGATCTGGGATGCCTAGGTGATGGTTTAATGTAGCTTTTTGTATATCTAAGCATGGATTAGAAGTGAATATAACTTATAAAAGGATCAAAAGAGGACCTAAGGTAGTTTTAAGCCTAAGTTAATGATAGGGTGGTCTTTAGTGACACTCATTGCATTAAATGACATTTTAGAAAACTACAGTGACACATGCAAATTTTTATGTTGTAGATCATTTCAAATGACAAAATATTGAAACGTGAATTCAAGTCTTTGAAGTGCATCATTATTTGGTATGGGATTGGTGTTAAAGGGTACAAACTTTGGAATCTTGAGACAAAGAAGGCAATCTATAGCTATAATGTAGTATTCAAGGATGTGTGCAAGGTTCTTATGCAAGAATATCTAAAGAAGAAACCAAAGGAAGAAACAAAAACTATGTGGTTGATGTAGATGTTGAAGATCCTATATCTAAGTATGGTGAGATGGATGAAGATTCACATGAGTCTTAAGAAGAGGATGATCCGACAAATCCTAATCTAAGGAGATTAGAATAAGTATGTAAAATGCATGAAAGGTATAGGCCACCAAATACTGATAGTGAAAACCATAAGATGGTGAAGTCAGCTCTTGGTTGCATTAAATAAAGCCTTAGAAGAAGGTTATGAAGGAGGAAATGAAATCTCTAAAAAAAATGAGACATGGGACTTGGTAAATCTACTTTCTAGATGAAATCATGTAGGTTGTATGTAGGTTTTCAATAAGAAGAAAAATTCAAAAATGAAATTGGATAAGTATAACACTGACCTGGTTGAGAAATGATTCTCATAGGTAGAGGGATTCAAATTTAGTGATACCACCTCTTTTGTTGTATAAATGACTTCAATTAGGTTTTTTTTAGCTATTATTATTGTGTTAGATCTTGATATATATATATATATATAATAGATGTTAATATATCATTTTTGCATGGAAAGTTTGAAGAAGATATTTATGTGTCACAACCAAAAAGATTTAAGGAAAAAAAAGAAAGAGGAGTTGGTATGCTTACCAAATAATTCCTTGGGCGGCTTGAATAAATCACCCAAAATATGTAATTTTTGATGGTTATGTTGTTTTACTTGGGATTATGCATAACAATGTTGATATGTGTGTTTAATACAAGGAAGAAGATGATAACTATGTAATCATAAACCTCTATGTGCATGATATGATGATTAGAGATTATAAGTGCATGATCAAATAAATGAATTCTTAATTGTCTACGTAGTCCAACATGAAAGATCTCGATGTTGAAAGACTCATCTTGGGAATGGAAATCAAATGGGATTATGTGAACATAAAACTCTAGATAGACTATAGGAAGCATCTTAAAATAGTATTGGAAAGGTTTAAGGTGTAGGATTTCAAATTTGTGTGCACACATTTTCCAATTGGTTATAAGTTATCAACTACACAATGTCTAAAGAAACAAGAGGAGTTAGAGGACTAAGTTAGATTCTATATGCAAGTGTAGTGGGAAGCCTAATGTATTCAATGGTTTGTACAATAATTGACATTACGCAAGTAGTGGGAGTAGTCAACATTTTCATGCTCAATTTTGGATATGAACATTTGGCAGTGATGAAGATCTTCAAATATCTATGTGTAATTTCTAAGTATGTAATGTTATATTAAGGCAAGCTTGATAAAAGAAAGAATACAAATCTAGAAGGATTTGTGAACTCTGATTGGACTAAAGATCATGATTGACATAGGTATATTAGTGCATATGTATTCAACTTATTTGGTGGAGCTATAAATTAGATGAGGAAAAAACATGCTAGTGTTGAAATTTTTACAATATTATCATTAATGTCAAAGGAATTATAATTGATGTCAATAGAATTACCAATGGAATTATCAATAGATGATGGAAATGTTAATGGAAATTTTGATAGAATTATCAATGGAAATGTCAATAGCCACATCTTTTCATGAAGAGCTACCTTTTGGATGGGATGCCTCCTTTGTGAAGAGCCTTTAAAGGCTATATAAGGTGGATGAAGGTTGAGAAATATATGGAAGTTTGAGTATGAGATATGTGAAGATTAATAAAGAAGAAAAGGAAATAAGTGTGTGGAGAATAAAAAGATATATCATACAAACACATGTAGATAATTTGTGCCATAAGGAAGAAGAGCAAAACTTGATTATGCCATAATTTGTTGAAAAAGAAACAATGAGAAGGTGGAAATTTGTTAAGTGATATCAGTGCCTCAAAATAGAAAGATCAGTGTCTTTTTCTAAGTCAGCACTTGATAGTGAAGTTGGTACTTCAACTCAAAGATAATGGTGTCTAGTTGGTGCCTAGAATTAGGGATTAGTGTCTCCAAGTAGGTTATTGCCTACATAACATTTTTAAAAATAATTATTAATCTTATGGTTGGATTTGGATAGTAGAACCAAGTAGCCTTTCAATGTGGTTTTTCCCCATCGAGGGTTTTCCATGTAAATTATGTGTTGTATAGTTAGTTATTCTTATGTGAATGGTTTATTTATGAAATTTAATTAGAAAGAAACTAAATTATTATTACACACTTATTCAACCCCCCTCTTAGTGTGGTGTGTGCTCAAAAATTTGTATCAAAGAGAGGTTATTCAGGATCAGTTTAACCACTAGAAGGTAGATCCTAGAAGTACACATGGCTAGTCATCAGGTTTAAGATGGTTTCTCTACCAACAAGGCTCCATTATTAAATGGGAAAAAATATGAATTCTAGAGTATAAGGATGAGGATATATATAATGGCCCTTAGTTTTGAAATTTGGCAAGTAGTTGTGGAGGGATACATAGTGCCACAGAATCCACTAATAGATATAACAGGAAAGAAGGCTAGTGAAAATAATGCAAAAGCCATAAATGTTATATTGTGTGGTTTGTCAAAATTTGAGTTTGTAAAAGTAATGTAGTGCAACTAGGCTAAGGATATTTTGGATAAACATAAGACCATGTTTCAGGGAGATAACAAAGTAAATATGGTCAATCTTCTAACTCACAAGAGATAATTTAAAAGTTTGAAGATGAGAGAGTATGAAAACATTGCAGCTTATCTACTTTGGGTAGATGAAATTATCAACATTATCAAAGGGCTTGGTGAAAAATTCAAAAAATCTGTAATTGTCCAAAAGGTACTAAGGTCTCTACCTTTAATATTTAATGAAAAAAATTCTACGATCGAATAAATAAAGGATCTAGATAATTAACATTGTATGAGTTACATGGAATTATCATGGTATATGATATGAGGAATAAAAAATAAAAACTATCTAAAAAGGAAGTAGCCTTTAAAGCCTCAAATAAGGCAAAAAACAAATAAATTGAATCAAGAAATGAAACCAATCACAAACTAGATGAAAAGGAGGATTTTTTTATCAAAAAGCTTAAAAGGGCTCCAAAAAATACAAAGGAAGGTAAGATAAGACTTTTGTTGCCAAGTGTCCTCATAAGGATGATAGAGAAGATGAAGAAAATAATAATGATGAAAGGAAAAAGAAGGAAAGCAAGCCTCACTTCAAGAAAAACTTCAAACAAAGTGGGTATAAGAAATATTTCAAGAAGTACAAGAAAAACCTATATTCTAAAAGGGATAGTAGCTCAACTGAGGAGAGCGATGAAGAAATATCAAATAGTGACAAGGAGGAAACCCTATTCATGGTAATAGAAACAAAACCCAAAGCCTCTATAAGTATAGACACCTTAGAAGAAGAGGATGATGTCAAAAATGATGGAGTGGTAGATCTTGAAGAAGAGCTTATTTGTGCCTTGGGAGAGATAAAAATTATAAAGAAAAAGAATTTGAAATGAAGAGTACAAATTCAAAAATATGAAGAGAAAGATATTGCCTTGAAATAAAAGATGACACATAATTTTGAAGAATTAAACAAGGTTATCAGTGGCTTTAAAAATTAATTAGAGGAAATGAAAAGAATCGAGGAGGAAATCAGAGCCAAATTGAAAATAAAGAAGGACAAGTGAAAAATGGAAGAATATAAAATAATTGCCTTGACATTAGAATTGGAGAAGATAACAAATGAGTTGAAGAACATATCAAATTTTGAGAAGAGTACTGGAGTATTGAGTAACATACTAAATATTCAAAGGCCATAGTTCATTAAGTTTGGCACTGGCTATGATGAGAACCAAAAGAACACTGAAAAAGGGCAAAGTTCAAAATCTACAAACTCATAAAATAAAGTAAATAAGGAAAAGCCAAAGAGATATTTGGATGCACTTAAGAGGTCTATGAATATAGAAATCAAAAATAAGATAGAGCATGTCAATCCTCCTCGTAGGTAAAATAGAGGTAATAACATCCTTGTTAGATATCTTAGAAGATCATTTCTATTAAATTAGAATAATGCGATAAGGTACATAAGCTACTTTTATGGTTATTATTATTCATGTAATCAATTTGGTCATAGAGAAATAGAGTGTAGGGCACATACAAGAAATGATTTTGTATGGAATAGTAACATAAGTTCTTATGGATCTTCAAATAGAAACTACAATCCATTTACTCCTTTAGTAGATTATAATGTTAGATGCAATAAGTGCAACAAATTTGAACATACATTATGCTTATTTAGAAGTGGTTTTGTAGAACCTCATTGACAAAATAAGAATGTGGATACCCTTGGAAAGCAAAAGGAAGAACCTATAAAAGTTTGGAAGAGGAAGCAAGAGCAATAAATATTAGATAACTATGCTTGTGTAAACTGAATTTCATGCAAAAGAAGTATGACTAAGCTCATAATAAAATGAACCAATTCATGGGGAGTTAATCATTGTGATCATGGGAATCCAACAAGGGAGGTTAGTATAGTGTTAGTTCAAGTAAGAAATCTCAAATAAAACACATTAACACTTACACTCCAAGCCTAAAACTTGGGGAGAACTTAGTAACAAAGACAAAATAAAAGTATAAGTAAAACATAAAAAATATAAAATCCTTTACCTTCTTTGAGAGCTCCAAATGTTTTTTTGAGTGGCTTTCTTAGCTTGTGCATCATAGAGTCTCTGCAAATGAAGCTTGTTGGATCCTTCTCTCCTTGGCACCATTGACTTTGATGTGGCTTAATGTTGCTTTCGCTCAAGATTTTGGCATTATAACACTACTTGCAAGGCAATTTGGGAATTACAACACTACATCAAATAAATTTTTGAATATATTTGAGCATAATAGATTTGTACCAAAATAATTTGGGATTCAATAGGCAAGCAATTGTATTTATAGCCTAAGGATTTAACTCTCATGCAAGGTGAGTTAAGGTGGATTTAAGGCTTGGAATGGGTTCAAACCTAACCTGAGTGAGTAAAATGTAACCCCAATAAAGTTAATGGTTTTCAAGTAATCATGATTTGTAATTACTAGGCATGTCTCTCTAAAATAGATATAGTAGGATATTTTCAAAGAGCTTGACAACTTATAAAGGCAATGATGAAAGGCTAGGATATTTGAATTTTTGAATTTCCTTTTTGAGATATTAATTAATTGCACATGGATAATTCAACTAGGCATTTAATTTGGTTTATCTTGTTAATTAATTTTGATTATCCATTTAGTTGTTTCAAGATTTAATATTTGTTCATGTGCCCCACTTTATAGGTCCATAGGCCAAATCAACTGTTGTAATATTGTAGGGTGATTAGGGATGAATCTGTGAGAGGTTATTGTCACATATGATATAATAACCCAATTATGGATGTCTCCACATGATTTTTATCTTTGATGAATGATGCTTAAGCAAATTTGGGACATTTAGTGATTCATAGGCTTAATTTGTAATGGTTGGTATGAATCAGTCTAAAGTCTAGTTGGAATCTAGTTGTGACCAATTTTAGGTGTCTACAGTTCACCCCTAATTGAGAAGATATTTTAAGCTATAGGCATAGTAACATCTTCTCAAATAATGAAATGGGCCAAATAGAAAATGAGGATTGAAGAAGAAGATCAAAATAATCTTTGGGAAGCCTATAATGATGCCCCCTCGAGGGAGTGATTGGAAAAAGGGGTTGACGATCGGTCCCTCAAACGGAGGAAATGATGGTGTCAAAAAGAGAAAAGGGGTGGAAGAGACTAATTTTCCCATAGGTGGTTATAGTCAATGGTATATGGAGCTACCTCAGTTGGGCAGACAAACAAGATGATTTGCCCACAGGTGGTTATAATCATTGATATAGGTGAGAAAAAAAAGGTAATGATTTTCTCAAAAGTGGTTATAATCATTGAAAAATTCTTAGGGTAACAAGAAAATGATTTTCCCAAAGTCAATTATAATGATGAAAGGGAAAACATTGATTTTTTATAATCATTAGCAAGATAAAAACATGCCCCGAATGAGTAGATAGATATAATGGTTTGCCCAAATACAATTATAATTATTATCACAATAAAAATCTACCCCAATTGGGCAAAAGAAAGATAATTATTTTCCCATAGGTGGTTATAATCATTTGCCTCCAAATATATATGGAAACATAATGATTTACTCATAGGTGGTTAAAATCATTGGCAGTGCAAGTGGGATGGTATATAATGAGTTACCCAGAGGCGGTTATAATTATTGTATCCTAATTATGGAAAATATGATATGAAATATGATGGTAAATTGGTACAGAGGATAAAGATGAATTTGTGCAACCTGCTAGTTGGGAAATGCTTGTCTAAACTAGCAAGGGTTAAAATTATGTCATGATTTGATTACTCTGTATGGGATATGATTTGGGTAGATCAAGAATTATTCAGGCGCCAATGAGATATATCATGGTCATATTATTGTGTAGACTTCTCAAGATAATTTTTACCATAGCACATGATAGTAGGCACCATGATAAAACACCATGATAACTTAGCCAAAATATGCATGAGGACTGACACATGATCCAATACTCAATCAAAAATAATGCACCAATGATAAAAACCATGATGACAATTTTGAAGTATAAATATAGATAGATTCAAGAATAATGTACAAGGAATCATCTAATGAACACATATAGACTAAATCAAGGCATAATAAGAAATCAAATAAATAGGCAAACAAGCAAGTAAATAAAAAGAAAAAACACCAAATAAATAGTAAACAAAATAACCAAAAGAACATAAAACACAAACAATGGTTAATCATAATGTTAGCGCAAATAGAAAACAAATAAGATGAACATTGCCCCTAGGTTGAAGGAGAAAATGAAATAAACATATAAAATAGGGGAATATAAGAAAATGAAGGGGCAGTCAAGCTGACTCCAAATGTACTAGGCAAGTGGACATTACCTACATAGTTCTATGGATGCATGATCCAACACAAACTTTAGGCTAAATGTAGTTCTCCCAGGATATGAGATAGAAGAAAATGATGAGAAATAAAACATGATTGTGGGATAGAGGAATATAGGAATGGTTTCACAAAATGGTGAGAGCATGGGATGTGATGCTAGTAAGGATGGGGAAACTAAATGACAAGTGGTTTCGTGTGACTTAGTGAGGGTTCCCAGAATCTTTAAGGTAAACAAGTGGTTAATGTTTAGGATCTTCAAGAACTATTTCAAATGTTTTTAGAATTTTTGGAGAATTTCAACTCTATTTGCAATAAAAAATGCATCAGATCTATAAATCAATCCTAGCTTAGAAAAGATAGGTCCTACTTATGCTTCTGATTGGGGATACATTAGATAATCATAAACTTGACCAATATATGGATTCTCTAGACCCAATTAGGGGATCTCTTATCACAATAATATCACTAGGGAGGGTTCTAAAGCCTCTAGTCAATCAAAATCACACAATAACCCTAACTAAGTCTTACGTTTTCATATTCACTAAACTAATAACAAGTAAAGCAAAGTCTAATCTAGTGTTCACCATAGCTTATGGCACAATATGAGGGTTAGTAGACAAAATAAAAATAAACATGCATAAGAGAATCCTAATTAAGTTATGTATAGGTAAGACCCTAATGCATGGAGAAGAAGAGTAATATTATTTAAAATCCAATAATTATGGTACTTCTATCTACTAAAGATAGGAACAAAGTTAGAGAATACTTACTTAAAAGATGAACCCATCAAAACTCAATCTCTACCTTGGCTAAAGGGGCTTCACAAGAGGTTTTTATCATTTTTAAGGATCACTAAGAAAGCATAAAGTATCTAAGACTTCTCCATAAGACTAGATTCTCCAAGTAAAAACCCCTAAGCTAAAACTCCTCAAGTAGAATGGTGGAAGAGCAAATTGTAAAGAAGCACAAATGAATAATAACTCTTGACGTCTCTTTAATAATAGTAAAATTATCTTGTATATATATTTGTTTTTAACCCTAAACCCTTATGAAATTTTCAGCTGACAAGGTCAACCCAGTCGACCTAGTATCCTTATTGAAAAAAACTCACTAGTTCATGTGTTAGGTTGGTCAAGAGCTGACCTAGACCCTAAATGAGTTTTACCAATAAGAGTATAATGTCGACCTAGTAAACCTAGTACTATAAACTATTGAAATGGGTTTTAGGTTAGGAAAAGGGGTACGAAAGGTGGTAAAAGACTGGAGGAGTATGTAAAAGAGTAGTGGCTTAGGTTAATGGTTTTACGAGCTAGTTGGATTGGTAATAAGTGGTAATAAGGGACAATAATCATGCAAAGCACTAATGGTTTGCCCACCCCTTTCCTATTACACCCCTTAGGGTGTGCACCCAGAGAGATTGAGACTCGATGGGTTCCTAAAAGATAAAAAGTATTAGTATTTCATAAAAATTGAAAATATATTGTGTATACATATGCCCCACTCAAAGCTCATCACATTTCACTCAGGTGCAACAGGGGATGGTGCTTTGAGAAAGAATATTTTAACACACAATGTTGAAGTTAAAAAAAAGTTGTAGTATTTTAAAGAAAAAATAATTAAAATTTAAATGACTAAAAGGGAAATAATTGAAAAGTAAATGTGATACATACCTTAACTTAACTTTATCCTTAGATGGTTGTCTATTATGTTTGTAGTTTTGATTGTGGAGGGTATAGAGACTGCTTTCGACAAACCCAAGAATACAAAATTGAAGAGCAAAAACAAACAAACGTAGGAAAGCCAAGAAAATTGGTGTTATGTGGATGGGCATACTTAGAAATTTGGTAAGATGGGGTGACAAGTGCTATGTTAGACCAAATGACCAAGTCAAAATTTAGTGTAAATCGAGTAATTGAATATTCAAGGTTACTAAAGACCAAAAAACTCAAACAAGAAAACCTTAAGTAAGAAAGGCAAACTCACCAAATCAAACCAAGGATACATGTCAAAAAGGATGGTAATCAAACATCAACATAAAAGCAGTAACAATCCTTAGATAAAGATGGGCAAGCAAAAATGGTAAAATAACATTGATGAGTGAGAAGTAACAATTTTTATGCAATCATCAATGGAAAAAGGTGCATAAAGGGAAAAAAACATTGATGAGTGAGAAGTAACAAACCAACCTCACTCAATAATGGAAAAAGTACATGAAAGTAGAAATGGACTCAAGTGTCTAAAAAAAAGGTAGTATAACAATGACAAATGGTAAAAAGAGAACAAAGTAAGTCTATAAATGTAAATCCATGGTGTAAGGAAAGTAATCCATAGTTTCTCAAAAGTGTTGTTTTGTTCTAAAGATAGATAAAACTAAAACAAAGTAATGCTATCATGTTTTGTAATGTGTAAAGAAGGAAGTATAGAAGAAGAAAAAACATATTTAAAATCATGTTGTGCCTGTCAAGGGGGGAAATGAAATGGGTGGAGGGGATAATGAAGGAAAAATCAAGGTAGAGATAACTCTTTATCAAAGTCAAGACACTCAAATTAGGTTTGTCAAAATAAGAGGACTTTCAACCTTAAAAAATTTGAAGAACTTCTCTTAGCCACACAATTCTTAGGTAAAAAAATTAGGTATGTAGATCACCTCATGAAGGATATATGCATAAAAATTAAAATAGACCTACTTTCCTAAAACATGTTCCCCATTCCTTAGGACCCCTTACAAAGCTATCAGTCTACTATGAAGATTGGGTACTTGAGTGAGAAAGTAGGTAGTACCATAGAGTTTTTTGAATTATCTTATTCTAATCTACTGGCCTACCACACCCCAATGGACCTTGGCTCTATCATGAGGCCAACTATGGAGTTTAATCTTTAATTGGAGATAGGAGATGTGCTTGTTATCATGTCTTTTGGTGTGATTTTTACTTTTGAAATTTGTATGTTACCTTTTGTATATCATTGCCTGTTGTTTTAAATGACTTGGCTTTTAGCTTTTTTTATGGCTTTTTTTCTATTCCTCCTCCATACGGATTTGGAAAACCATACATGGGTGTTAAATATGACTTTCATTTTAGTACTTGGGACTTCATTTCTAAGAGAGAGAACTTCAAAGAGCATGGTGTTTAAGATTCTCATAAATTCAGGTGAAATAAAAGTGATATCTTAACTTCAACCTTGTTTTATCCAATTTGGAGTGAAAGGGAGGGAAATCAAGAGGAATCAAACATAAAACAATTTGAATTACTTCAAATTGAAATAAATGTGATAAAAAGAAAAAAAAGAGGATATAATGACAAAAAATTGTGATTTTTTAGCATAATAATGAATGAAATGTAGGAAAACATGTTAGCATAGATTGTGATGAAAATTTCATCTATCAAAAGAAGTAAAAGCTAAAGCTAATAACAATGATGAAGAACTTGTACCCATTGCTAAACATATTCTAGAATAAGAATGATAAGATGGTGATTCTATGAGGAAGGCTAGGTCCTATCCATGGTCTTACATTATAACTCATAAAAGATAAACCCATGAGGGTGTCATAAAGTATTGTAAAAAAAAATGGGATTAGAAAAAGATGGTATTTATGAGGAAGTCTAGGTCCTATCCATGGTCTTACACTACAAATCACAAAGGAGAAACCCAAGGGGTGTAAAAAAATTATGTAAAAATTATGAAAACAAAGATAATTATAGTACACCATGAGGAAGACTGGGTCCTATCCATGGTTTTACAATGCAACTCATGAGAAAAAGGGGAAACCAAAAGAAAGGACTAAGGTTTGTGAAAAGAGAGAACTGATATAGAGGGTGAGACCTGTGCAAATATCCTAAAAAAAGTGTTAGATAAATAGCATATATAAAGCATGAAAAATAAGGGAAGGATTAGGCAAAATACTTCTTGAGAAATTATGCTTTGGTGGTCTCTTTGAAAACATGGCCTTTATTGGTTTGAAGGTGATAGGTACTTAGACCGAGAATATATTTGACTAAATAGGGCCCCACCATTTTTGGGTGTATTTACCTTTTTTGCCATGAGTGTATTCTAATTTAAGGACTAGATCACCAACATTAAATGTGTGGACTTTAACTCATTTATTATGTTGCTTGTCAATACAGGTCTTGTATTAGCAACTATATTGTAAAACAAAAAAATGATGTTCAAGGAGATCAAGAGCATGAAGGCAAGATTCACATAATTCTTCATTAGGTATGATACCATGAAGAGAAATATAGAGAGAGGGAAGCTCAACTTCTAATAGAAAGACTGATTCAGAATAATAGACTAAAGAAAATGGCATTACCCTATTGGTAGTATGTATGCTAGTGCGATAGGCCCAAAGAGTAAGATAGAGATGAAGGTGCCAATATATCTGGGTTTCAGAAATTATCTTTTGGAAAAATTTATTAAGAATTTTTTTGGTGGCCTCAAGTTAGCCATTACATTGTGGATGATAAGGTGTGTAAATTTGTGATTGATTTTAAATTTAACATAGAGTTGTTTGATATCTTTATTTTTGAAATTACCACCATTGTTCAAAATGATAGTATGAGGGACACCAAAGTGGATAATGATTTGATTAAGGATAAATTTGGAGATGCTAGTACTAGTGACATTAACAAGGGGCATAGACTCAACCCACTTGGTGAAATATTTAGTAGTTGTGATTATAAATACATGCCCATCTTGAGATCAAGGTAATTTGCCTATGAGATCTAATCACCACATAGAGAATAGCCAGGGAGATTTGAAAGTTTGAAGCTCGACTAGAGGTGAATGAATTAAATCATCATGAATTTGGCAAGGAGTACACTTTTTATCAAATTTCATAGCATCCTTTTCAAGAGTGGGCTAAAAGTATCCCATACATATGCATTTGTGGGTCATAGCATGTCCACTATAGTGGCCACTATAAATTCCCCTATGTGTTTGATCATGAAGAGGAGGAACCTCATCTTGCATAACATAGTGGACCAAGGTACCTTCAGCATTATGATAATATAGGATGTTATATCAAAAGACATATAAAATCTTGTTTATGAATATGAGTCTTTTTATGGAAATCAAGGTTAGGAAGATAAGTTTGGTATTCAATAAATTAAATGATGTCTTTGTACCACAAGCTTTATCGAATGGTGATAGCGTCAATGTGGTAGATAAGTGAATCATGTGGTTGAATAGAGGATGGTGATTTTCTTATTTGGATAAGAAAAGTAGGATCAATAAGAACTTGGTACAAATGAAAAAGAGATGTTGAGGAAGTGAGAGAATCAACAATAGAATTTTGATCTCGATGGATAGGCTCGATGGTGAAAAAGATGAAATATTTGGTAAGAGTAGTTGTAATTTGATGATAAGAAATGAGATTTTCACTTTTACATTGGTAATCACCATTGACTTAGCATTAAATGAGTTTAGAATCACCTAAAGCATTCATATATTAGATATCTAAATCAAGAGTAGCTCCCATACCTAAGATTATGGCTTTGTACTCTACCATATTGTTAGTGACATCAAATGTGAAGTGAAAAGCTAAAGGGATGATTTTTATAAGAGGACTGGTAAGAATGCAACCTTTCCTATCTCATTGAAGGCACTTAGAACCATAAAAGTGAATGGTCCAAGTGTCCTCATGTAATTTGACATTAATTTCAATAAGTTCTTTGATAACTACTTTTGGTTTAGGAGTATTAGGGAGGATAGTGGATTCATCGAGATTACTTACTTCAAGATTAGTAATGAAGTTATGGAAGAAATATTTAAGATGTATAGCTTGGTTGAGACCTTCAATATAGAGAAATTATAATCAAGAAGACTATCTTAAAGGTGGTTAGTAGCGGTTACAAGAGCTATAATGAGTTGATCAGCTATGATTTGTCCTTTGATAGATTTTTGAGTAACAATTTAGAGATCAAATTCCATAATGAGAACCATCCACTTGCTAATTCTATATCTAGGAATAAAGGCTTTGTCTAAGAAGTGATGAAGGGGATTAGAATGAATGATGACATAAGTGGTCGGATAAAGCATGTAATGTCAAATATTTTTAGCTACAAAATATATGACAAGGCAATCGCATTCAAATTTTATGTAACATTTCTCATAATCAATGAGGCCTTGACTGATGTAGTAGATAACATACTCTCTTTCGCTATCTTCTTGTTGGTCCAACATTGTTCCAACTGATATGGGTATGGAAGAAGTATACAGGATTAAAGGTGATCACTTGAAGGAGGATGAAGAGTAGGTGGGTGAAGCAATGATTATTTCATGTTATCAAATGATTTTTGACAAGGATCCATCTATTCTAAAGCATTACCTTTCTTGAGAAGAGAATTGATGGAGTGGATGTGATAAGACATTTTGGGGATGAATCATCTAATTTCCCCAAGCTTATCAAGATAAGTATGAATGTTCAAAATAGATCGAGGGATGAGCATGTTTATGATAACACTAATCTTGGCAAGGTCAAAATCGATGTCGTAGAGAGAGATTAAAAATCCTAACAATTTGCTAGATGTGACACCAAAGACACATTTATAAGGATTTAGTCAAACTTTATATTTGAGAAGATAGTTAAATATGATGGTAAGATCAAAAAGATGAGTCTTACAATTTTTAGATTTAGCAATGAGGTCATCCACATAGGTTTTGATAATTTTGTGGATAAGATCATGAAATATATGAGTCATTTCCCATTGATAAGTGGATCTAGCATTTTTGAAGTCGAAGGGAATTTTAACATAGCAATAGATGCCCCATTCCATGGTGAAAGTGGTCTTATGTTGGTCCTCAGGAGCAACATGAATTTGATTGTAGCCTAAGAAACCATCCATAAGAGATAATATTTCATAACTAACTATGGAATCAACAATGGCATCTATTAAAGGTAGAGGGAAATTATCCTTGGGACAAGTGAGATTAAGATTATGGAAATCAATGCAAATGTGAATCACCATAGTGACTTTTTTTTAATGGGAACTATGTTAGAAACCCATTCAAAATAGTACACTAGTTTGATAAAATTAGCATCGAGAAGTTTAATAATTTTTTTGAGACATAAGGTTGAAACTATGAGTGGAAATTTATGTTACTTTTGACATATAGGTTTGGCATCAGGGTAAGTGATGATATTGTGCATCATAATGCTAGGGTCAATACCAGGCATGTCCTTGTAGGACCAAGCAAAGATCTCATAATATTTATCAAAAAATAAACTAAAGTTATAATGTTCAGTAGGGGAAAGTTTGTAAAAAACTATAATTAGGCGAGGGCATGATGGAGTACCATATTCAATGTGAGTAGTTCATTCAATAAGCATAGCATTACCATCTTGGAAATGGTATGGTGCAGTAGGTAAAGAAGAAATTGGATTAGTTTTAGGATCGATGCTAGTGATGAAGTTGTTGAAATAATTGGCTTGATTTTTGAAATTCCTAAGTTTGTGATGTTATCAAGAAAGTTGAGGTTATCATGAATGAAGTATTTCAAGAATAGCTTCATCACTAGGCAGAGTGGGAAGAGGACCATAATACTCAACATCTACTTCGAGATCAAGAATTTTATTACCATGGTGATCATATTCAAAATGTATTTGATGAACATATGTGGCTTTGGCATCTAATGTAATCTCAAGAGTAGGAAGAGTATATTGATTAGATGGGATTAGTATATCATTAGTTTCTTTAATGGGGGAAGAATTAGATGTAACGATGGGATATGTGGGTGGTATAGAAGATGAAAGAATCTTTAGAGGTTTAGAAGGTATAATTTGTTCTACCACCCAAGGAGTATCAAGAAGTGGAGAATTAACATGAGGCACATAACCTTTGAGATCTAATTCATGATCTGTGGAAATGGTATGAACAACTTGGCTAAAATCATGTATTTGAACTTTAAAAATTTATAATGTTGAACATTCAAGACTTGAGATTGAGTTTGGGCTATGATGTAGTTATCATCATATGTTAGATAAATTATACATGCTTGAGATTCAGGGGGAGTTTCAGAAGGTGAAATCCCAATATTACTAAATTTATGTGGAAACATAATTAAAGGGTCTTAAAATAATTTAGTCACTCCATAATCATTTTATGTGAAGGTATCCTCTAGTGAATAAGGCTCCTGACCATTACATGGAAGGGGAAAATCAATTATCTAATAAATGAGAGGTATAGTATGATCATGAGGTAATAAAGGAGGAATCCACTCTAACATGTAGGGAAGTAGCTTGGTAATGTTGCATGTATGTTTCAAGTCATTAGGTTCATCATCATCTGAATCAATAAGAGTGACTTGTAAGTCAAGATTGATGTTGATGAACTCATTTAAGGGAGCACTATTGATGGTAGGAATGTTAGGGATGTGATATTGATATTTTTGATTCAGAAGTTGAATACTCTAAGGGTTAAGATCAACTTCATACTTATATCATTTGCCATTATGTATAAATTTAATGAATTGGCTATCAGAAGAAGTGATGGCCCTCATTCTAAGAGTCTATGGGTGACCAAGGAGTATGTGATAATATAAGGGCAAATCAAGGACCATATGTTTAGTTCGAATGGTCTTAGGTCTAATTGTTAGGGGAAGCCAAATATAACCAAGTGACTTTTGATTAGTTTTATCAAATCTGTGACAGTTAAGGTGGGTTTGCTTGAGATGATCCTTATTATAACCAAGTTGTTGGGTAAGCCACAAAGATGTCACATTAATACCAGAGCCTTCATCAATTACTTTACAAATAAGGGTAGTATTAATGGATATTTTAATGAATAGTGGTGGATCATAGGCATGAAAAAGGATTTCATCATTAATCATGTCTTCTTCAATAAATTCAATAGACGGTGTAAAAGGATAAATAGTTTCAATGGTGTACACGTTGGTAGGTTGAGGCTCGATAGAAGGTGGTTCTTCATCTATAAGAGATGAATCTTCAATTTCTTGTAATTGTCGCACAAATAACTTGTGATGATAAGGGGAAGTATGAACTAACTCCATAAGTGGAATCATATAAGGCATGGAGTTAAGTTCTTCAAGAAAGTTTCAATGGGATTTAGAAGAAGAACCAGTGCAAGTTTTAGAGGGTAGGGTAGATTTTGAAGGAAAAGAAGTTTTTGGGAGTTCAAAAGGAGGAGGTGGTTCCTCATGGGCTTTTGAAGCTATATTAATGGTTGTAGTATCTTTGAGAAGTTGTTATTCTCAATATGGTTTCTTAGGTTTTGTGACAGGATATTTGTGAGCTAGTTTATGATGATAATTAACCTTAGCAGTGTTAACATATTGAGAATTGTTGTAATATTGATCATAGTCAGAGTCAATAGCACAAAGATCATTGGTATTTTTTTTATTATGATTTGTGGGAAAATATTTTTGGTTATTGGAGTAAGAATCTTTGGAAGATTGTCATTTTTTAGAAGCAGTGTTGTATTCTTGACGATCAAGGTTTATCATGGCTTTGTGATTAAAGGAATCACCAAG
Organism: Torreya grandis; assembly: GCA_037957365.1. Classification (NCBI taxonomy): domain Eukaryota; kingdom Viridiplantae; phylum Streptophyta; class Pinopsida; order Cupressales; family Taxaceae; genus Torreya; species Torreya grandis. Next base: position 290,678 of record JARHVA010000644.1, on the reverse strand, counting down.
CATGTATGAGATAAAAAATATATTAATACCTCTACAAGATTCATGGGAATTACCAATGCTGGTGTGTAACCAACAAAATTGATTAGGGTTGTACCATTTAGGAGGATTATTAGGATAAGTAAAGGGTTTAGAAGGCGGTAAGAATTGTTTCATTTGTTTCACAGTGAGTGGTATGTGAGAAGATTAGGGAATGTTGGCTTTGGCATCTCTTGGTTTGGTTTGAGGAATATTTTCATTGATAGCATTAGTATATGTTTGAAAATATCATTTAAGGAATTTAGGATTAGATTTAAATTGCTTCATGAGAAAGTCTTGACGTTTAGCTTGGTCAAAAGCTTCATTGACTATTTAGAGAGTAAAAGGTCAAACCTTACATTAAAGTGAAGGAGTTAAAGAAGTTATAAAGAGTTTTAAAAAATTGTCATTAGTCATGTTATGGTTACCTTTATGGGCTAGAGATGTCCATTGTTTGATAAAATCATGAGTTAATTTAGTTGGAGATTGCTTAGCATTGATGAAATGACTAAGGAAATTTTCAAGAAGATCATTATGTTGAAACTCTTTGACTAAAGGATTGACTCAATCCTCAAGTTGATAAATGGAATGTTAGGGAAGTTAGTTATACCATTTAAACACATTGCTAGTGAGGGTTTTATCTAGAAGTTTAGTTGTGGTGAAAGTGTTAGTTTAGATCCACTCTTTCTAAAGATTACCAAAGTCTTTGAGAAAGGATGTAGGGTCTTTAGTCCCATCATATTTGATAGTTGGAGATATATTACCAATATCAATAGACACAATTAAGTGAGCTAAAGGCTCATTTTGTATATTTTGAAGCAATTTGTTATTCATTATAGGTTGAGGAATAACATTTCTTGAGGCATCTCTAAGAGGTGAAGGAACAAAATTTGGATTGGCTTGAGGATTAATAGCAAGATGTTGATTAGCCATATTGATCAAATGACATTGTAATTGCATCATTTGAGATGTGTTAAAATTTTGCATTATGTTCATTTTTAGTATGACTTCTAAAATAATTTGAGTCATATCAATTGGTGGGTTGGTGTTTGTAGAACTCCCCAAATTAGTATTAGGGGGAGGGTGATTGGAAGATGGATTATTAGTGGGATTATTGGATAGACTTGTGTCAATTACTCCCACATTAGTTTAAAGAGTTTTAAGATGAAAATTGTCTTGATAGGTATAAAATGTATTATATCCACCTATTTCATCTTGGGGTGTGATTTGAACCATGTTACAAGCCACAAATAAAGGAGGGGAACCGGTGCTCCAAAAGTGAAGGTTCTCTTGGGAGAAAAAGAGAGGAAGAAATGAACATCTTATATAGTATGTAAATGGATTCAGGTTGTCCAAGAATATTCTAATAGGATACTTCATGATGACTTGAAAAAAATGAACAAAATGAAAAGGAAGGAAAAATAGAGAACTGAGTTGGGTTGACAAGCTAGCAATAAGAGTATAAAGTTTATTGGGTCGACCTAGTATTGCAAACTAGAAATAAAATAGAGTCTAATAAGAGTAAAAAGTTCACAGGGTTGATCAAGTACTATTATTTGATTGGTAAAAGAGATAAAAAGTCAATTGGATTGACCTAGTACTACTATCTGATTGGTAAAAGAGATATAGAGTCGACTGGGTCAACCTAGTACTACAAGCAAGAAAAAAAAAGTCTGCAAGAGACTATGTCAAATAAAATGATAGTGTATTAAAAATTGGGAAAGATTTTACAATATACTTTGAAAGCAAGAAATTAAATAAAGCACATAATCAATTGGGTCGATGAGAATGATCCAATTGAGGCACACAACACAAAACCTTGTACCAATGTTATCCAGTGCAAGTTTTTGTAATACAACACAAAATGAGCAAAGAGCAAGCAGTCAACTAAAAATTAAATGATAACTAAGTGGTCATCCTAAATGTTTTTAGTTTATAAAGTGTTATTTTAAGTGTGATAGGGGTGTTGGTTAAAATTAGGGAACCAAAAAGCAATCTATGGATGGTTTTAGGATATTTAGGCTAAAAGGGATGTGTGTTGGTAATGATACTAGCTTGTTATTGGGGGTTACCCCCTCACTTCACAATCCCATAGCAATAAGGGTGTCAGGTGATTTTCCAATATATACCATTAACCACATGTTTATACTTGGCCAAAAAACCAAATTGACTTCCCCCTTGGTGATGAAATCCAAGTAGGTAGGCCTTGGGTAGATAAATGTTAAATGCATTTTGAAATTATGTTATTTGGTAATGTGTGTAATAAAGAGTAAAATAGTGCAAATAAATGGTATATTGAAAAACCATATAATCATAAATTGTTTGATCTATTTGAAGCATGAAAATAATTGAAATTATAAGTGTGAAGTAATTACTAGCATATAGTTGTTAATTTTCAATTTGAAACATAGTACAAAATCAGTTCAGATGATAGTGTATGTAGACATTATAGAACAGAGTCAACAATATTGTTACTATACTACAGAAACAAGGGTCTTTAATAACTATGTCAATAGGGTCGACCTAATCTTTCAGATACATTGTAGAATATAGAACTAGGTCGATCAGGTCAACCTAGTTTGATGTATGAGGGTAGTTTTAAAGACTATAAACTATGCAAAATAGAACTATAGGGAAGAACTAAATGAAAGAGAAAGAGAGAAAGTAACCTTGGTGGGTTGGAAGATGCTAAGGAATGTGATATTTTTATTAAAATGCCTTGAAAGATACAAATTTTTCCAACTCTGTCAATGAGGTCGACCTAGTTCTACAATTCCTTATTTGTTGAAGCCTGTTAAGATGACTATACTGGCTTGGTCAACCCATTATGTTTTTTGAAAGCTATCTAGAATACTATAGTGGCCTGATCAACCTAGTATGTTTTTTGGAAGTGAATAAGAGTATTGTGTTGACCTATTTGACCCAATAACCTATATCCAATGAAGATATGCACAAAAATATTAGAGTCATTTTTTATGCGACTGTGTGTTAAACCTACACATAGAAGTTAGAAATTATACCGAATATGTCGACCTAATCATAAATATAGAATATTAATAAATAAAATAATAGAAAATTAAAAATGTGAAATAAAACCTACAAGGGTTAGATTCACATCGGGTTCACTGGAATGTATGCAATCAAAAATATATCAAATCTATAAATCAATCCTAGCTCGAAGAAGATAGATCCTACTTACACTTACGATTGGGGATATATTAGATAATCAAGAACATGACCAATACGTGGATCCACTAGACCTAATTATGGGATATCTTATCACAAAAATATCACTATGTAGGGTTCCAAAGCCTCTAGTCAAGCAAAACCATGCAATAACTCTAAGTCTTATGTTTTCATATTCACTAAACTAATAACAAGTAAAGCAATGTCTAATCTATTACTCACCAAAGCTTGTAGTACAATATGGGGGCTAGTAAAAAAAATAAGAATAAACATGCATAAGAGAATCTTAATTAAGCTATGTATAGGTAAGACCCCTAATGCATGGAGAAGAAGAGTAATATTATTCAAAAGCTAATACTTATGCTACTTTTATCTACTAAAGAAAGGAGCAAAGTTAAATAATACTTACCTAGAATATGAATCCATGGAGACTCAATGTCTTGCTTGGCCAAACGGAATTCACAAGAGGTTGTTGTGGTTTGTAAGGATCACTAAGAAAGGCCAAAGCATCCAAGACTTCTCCATAAGCCTAGATTCTCCAAGTCAAAACCCTAAGCTAAGACTCCTCAAGTAGAATGGTGGAAGAGCAGATTATAAAGAAGCACAACTAAATAATAACTCTTGACATCTCTCTCATAATGGAAAAATGATATTTTATATATAGGTGGATTTAACCCTAAACCCTTCTGAAAGTTTTGGTTGATAGGGTCAACCCAGTCAACCTAGTATCATTATTAACAAAAACTCACTAAGTCACGGGCTAGGTTGGCCAAGAGCCGACCTACACCCTAAATGAGTTTTATCAATAAAAGTACAAGATTGACCCAGTCAACCTAGTACTGTAAACTATTAAAAGGGGTTTTAGGTTAGGAAAATGGGTGCAATAGGTGGTAAAAGACTAGAAGAGTATGCAAAAGAGGAGTAGTAGCTTAGGGTAATCATTTTAGGAGCTGGTTAGATTGGTAATAAGAGGCAATAAGGGATAACAATCATGCAAAGTACTAATGGTCTACCCACCCCTTTCTTGGTGCATCCCTTAGGGTGTGCACTCAAAGATATTGATACTTGATGGGTTCTTGCAAGATAGAAAGTATCAGTAGTTGATAAAATTTCAAAATGTTATGTATATACAAACTCAATTGAGGATGATGAGATACTAAATAGTGTAAGCTCAATCAATTTAAAGAGCGTTCAAACTAAAAATGCTCATAAAATAGTGAAATCATGGCATGTGAGGCTAGTCAGGATGGGGAAATTAAATGACAAGTGGTTTTGTGTGACTTAGTGAGGGTTCCTAGAATCCTTAAGGTAAAGAAGTGGTTTATGTTTATGATTTGCTAAAATTGTTTCAAATTTTTTTAGAATTTCTGAAGCATCTCAACTCAATCAAGGATGATGAGATACTAAATGGTCCAAGATCACAAAATAGTGAGAGTATTCAAACTTAAAATGCTTGCAAAATGGTGAGATAATGGCAAAGGGTGACTGAGTTAACCTCAACATGAATCAATAATTTCCTACATAGTCCCAAGATGGGACCTCAAGTCACTATAGTTCTACCTTATAGTGGAGGAATCTGACTAGGTAGAAATAAAATCTCAAACAAAATAGGCAAAGTAGGCAAATGGCATAGTATGACAGACACATGTCAAGGTCATACTTCAAGGCATGATAAACAATGTTGTTCCTAATTTTCCCATAGGTAATTATAATTAGGTAACAATGGTATAGGTCAATGATACTAATTTTCCCATACGTGGTTATAATTAGTAGCATGATGGTGAGACATTGATTTGCCCAAAGGTGGTTATAATCAAGAACACTTGAATAGAATGAAATAAGGAATGAAAGATACAACTACCAAACCACTATCATACTGCTTCAAAATATGACCTCTATTTAGAATATTAAATCAACTACTAAAAATTGATCTAAACCTTCATGCTAATAGTAGTCATAAAACCAATTAAATGGAACCAAGGTCAAATGGGTTAGGTAGGAGGGTGAAAACAACTCGGTCAATAGAGAGGCACATGAGAATGGTTTATGATAGAATAGTATGGATAAAAAAGAATGTCGATCTTATGGTACAATATAAATGTGCCTCATAGATAATAATTTGGGTCTCTAAAGTGAAGTAACCCTTGAGGTGTATAGTGTTCATCGATTGATCAAGTTCATCCCCATCTGGTGTAACGAGCTTATATGCTCCAATGCCATAGTTTTCAATAATGATGTATGGGACTATCCAATTAGCATTGAACTTGCCCTTGTGTTTCTTTTTTATCATGGTATTCTATTGGTTTTATTTAAGAACAAGATCACCAAGGTCAAATTATTTGTTTTTTGTGTGGGATCCACATACTCCTTCATGCACTTCTTATAATGCTAATGTGGATTATGCCAAAGTTAAACAATGAATCAGAGTTCTATTAAAGTTGCAATGGTAAAGGATTGGTCTAAGTAAGGTATATCATGTTGTGTGGTGGATAAAGGCCTTGGATTGTTTATGGGATAGATCAAGTGGAATTATGTGGTCATGGAGTTAGCTATAAAGGTTTGAATACCATATAGAGTTGTAACAAATGATATCATAGATCATTGTGATAGTTGAAGGTTCATTAGTTGGCACTAGCAGATTTTCAATGAGGAATTGGTATTCTTTTATCATGTTTATATGGAAAATCAAAGATCTAATGGTGTCCATGGCATATAATATTTTTTTATTGTCCCTTGGTATATAGTCAAATTACACATTAACAATATGCTATTTGAGAGTGTCAACATTGGCCTTATATGGTACCAGCTTGTCATCATTGGTCTAAAAATAGTATGTAACCTGATTAATGATTAACTAAGAATTGTCATAAACCTTAAGATGTTGAATATTCCATTGTACTACCTATCAAATCCCTACAATAAGTGTTTTGTATTTAGACATGTTTTTAGTACAAGGAAAGTTGATCCAGAATGATTTAGGGATAAGATCCCCCTTGGTGTAATAAACAAAAGGCTTGCCCCCAATCTATGTGATATGAATGATCCATCAAAATACAACTTCCAACGTTGATCCTCAAGAGGTATTTCAATTATGTTCATAATGTACTAATCTAGGAATTAATGTTAGAAATTTTGTATCTGTAAGGGGTGCTTTAGCAAGCTGGTCTATAATAACCTGTCCCTTGATGGTTTTTTTGTTGATGTATTCTATCTCAAATATTCTCAATACCATGATCCATTTGGCCATGTGGCCTTGTAAAATTGTTTTAGATAGTAGATACTTATGCAGATATACTTTTGAAATGACCATGGGCTTTTTTTTTAACATGTAATGTCATAATTTCTGAGCTTCAAAGACCATAACTAAATAGGCTTTTTTAATGGGTATGTAATTGTGTTCATACATGACTAGTGTAAATATTAAATAGTACATAACATGTTCTTTTCCATTATCATCATGATGAGATAGAAGTTCCCCCAAGGATTTTTCTGTGGCCAATAGATATAATAAAAATGGCTTTCTTGTTATAGGTGGAAATAAAATAGGTGGATTGGCAAGATAGTCCTTCAAACACTAAAAAGATTTTTGACAGTCATCATCCCAATGAAACACAACACCTTTCTTTAGTAAGTGTGTAAAAAGATGGAATTTATTATCTAAATTAGATATGAAGCATCTAATAGACTATAACTTACCCTACAAACTATAGAGCTACTTCAAATTAGTCAGTGGTGGCATCTTGTTAATGGCTTGTACTTTGGCTAGATCAACTTTAATGCCTCAATGAAACATAATGAAACCAAGCAATTTGCCTGAAGTAACCCAAAAACATACTTCTTAGGATTGAGTCTGACTTTGTATTCACACAACCTCTCAAATATTATTTGTAGCATTTTTGGATGATTAGCCCTGGTCTTTGATTTACCTAGTATGTTGTCAATGTAGTCTTCAACAATATCATGTATCATATCATGAAATATGATGGTAATGGCTCTTTGGTATGTGGCCCCAGAATTCTTGAGACCAAATGACATAACTTGATAATACAATGTTCCCCATAGAGTGGTGAATGTTATCTTATGTTGGTCTTCTAGCAAAATCTAGGTCTAGTTTTACCCTAAAAATTTATTCATTAATGAAAGCAATTCATACCTAGTTGTGGAGTCAATAATCATGTCAATGTTTGGTAGAGGAAAGTCATCTTTGGGGTAGGCCTTGTTTATATCTTTGAAATCAATGAAAATTATGATTCCTTCTAAATGTTTACTACCTAACACAACATTTGAAATCTACTCTGAATAGTCAACTAGTTGAATACATCTCACTTCTAAGAGTTTTTCCAACTCTTTCTTTACTAATATAACAATGTGAGGATGCATCTTACATAATTTTTGCTTCACAAGCTTGGCATCAGGATGTATAATGAGATGGTGTACAACCAAGGTGAGGTCCAAACCTGGCATGTTAGAATAGGCCAAAGTGAATATGTCAACAAATTCCCTCAAAAGGGTTGTAAAGATATCATGTTCCTCCTTAGTGAGGGATGCACCTAATTTGATCCATTTTTGGTTGTTTGGAGTCTCTAAATTGACCTTTGTAGTGTCTTCTACAATAAAATTTAAACTATCTTTTAGAATGGTTGGCAAAGATTTAAATTGGCCTACAACGACAGAGTCCTTTGTTTAGATTGGCTCTTTAAGTTCTCTGAGGCAAGATGAATTAGAATCTCCCAACAATAGGGATGGTCATGTGACAAACACTATTGGGAACTCTTAGATGATTTAATCAAAAGCCTAATGTTCTTCATAACTAAAATCAGACCATAGGTAAGTTCATTATTGGTGGTCTCCTAAGCTATGTTTGAGGAAGGTTAAACACCCCCATCTAATGATGCCTGAAATAGGTTTTCACCACTATACTAGCCTTTCTCTTTACTTTTACCCTAGTCCAAAATCACCTCAAAGAGGTTTTTAATTTGGGACATCAATGTTTTATTCATTTGTTTTTAGCTAAGTGTGTCCACCCATTCTCCAAATAGGTTATAGGATCCAGTTTGATTGATAACCCCTGTTTGTGGTCTCCTAATGGAATATTGTCTCTTAGGCCTATAAAATCACATAAGGCCTCATCATTTTCAAACTCATCTACAGGCACTGTGGATTCTTGTTGGTCCCAATCTATAAGTTGAGGGTGATATAAAGGAATTGGATTATTATGAGTAACTAGTCTAAGGGTACAAATGGCATTGGTGTCAAACAAATTGGTACTAGAAAGGTCATCATAAGGGCTATGATTGAACTCTGATTTGCTATCAATAACATCATCACTAGTCATTAGCATTTGTAACATGAATAAGATATGTGGGGTCACTCCCAAGTAATTTAAATATGAGACCATAGGTTCCTTTATACTAAGCGGTAGAAATTGGCTCAAGTTTTCCTTGTTGATTTGGGCTAAGACCTCCTCCTTGATAGGCATGCTTTTCCATGATCCTGTTAGGTATAGGGTATTTGGCATTTTGGTAACAGTCAGATAGTTTGTCATTATATAACCAAGACTCATCATTTGCAAGTGGGTCCTACTCTTGGCCAATGGCCAGTGTGAAAATGATAAGTGTTGGAATATGCCGGATGCCTTTTCCCTTGTGTTGCCATTCCATGCAAGGTGGTTGTTATAAATTCAAATAGCTAATATAAAAAAAATCATGAGAAGCCAAATACACAGAGAAAATTTTAACTACACAAATAATAATATTATGTTCTATTTCATAATCATTTAGGAATATTATATATATAGGAATATGATTCCTATAATCTCTTCATTAATTTTTCTCACCTGAAATCTCTCAATATTCTATATATGATATATTGTTATAACTTATAACAATATATCTCAACAAATAATATATTCTAACCTAATATCATAATATCATTTATAATAATATTACTACCAAATATTAATTAACCTATTACTATTTACATCTTGATAAATAACCAAATTTACATAATGTGAAAACTAATCCTAACATTCCCCCCCATAGTTTTTACATGGTCTAATATATCTCATTTTTTAATTGTAGCATGCCACCTTCGTGTGATCATGATCTTCTCTACATACCTGTTCCATCGCACATCTCTTCCTTCACACTCATTTGAAATTAGTTTTCCAGGTTCACCAATAACCTTACAAATGGTTTCAAGTTCACCAATAACCTTATAAAATGGTTTTCTCAGGTTCATCACTAACCTTACAAAATGGTTTTCTCAGGTTCACCACTAACCTTACAACATGGGTTTCATAGGTTTGCCACTAACCTTTCATCATGATTTCTACAATTCTTTTTAGATAAACATTCTCCAATGTAAATATACAAAAGGGGTTACATGGGATTATCATTCACAAGTGAACAGGTACAACTATTCTTATTTTTCACACATGCTAAAAAACAAATGTAACTACCACACCACACCAAAAAAATGTAAATCCACATAATTGAAAATAACACACCACATAAATTATCACCACATCATTGATGTGACCCCATCGTTGGTGACTAATGAAAGGTCATTGAAAGACCTCCATCCTCTCTATATACTCTAGCCTCTAGTTGAAGAAGTTGCTCACTTAACAGAATAGATTTTGAAACTCAACTGCATGATTTTATTGAGGAAAAGTTCCCCCCATAGTTTGGACGTATTTGACATTTGATGGCATTTGACTCAAGATGTGATGTACAAGAGATAATACATCCTTATACAAATAATTAACTTTTATTTTGATAATTTTGACATAAAAGTGACACTTCAACTCATTTTTAATTTTTGACATTTTTAATGACTTTAACCAAATTGACATAAGTACAAACATTTGACAACTTGAACTATATTACCTTTTAAATATTCAAATTACATACTATTGACAAAATTATGACTCCAAATTTATTTGATCATAACTTATATGACATACAATATTTATTGTCATGAATCAAATAATCATACCCCTACTACTAAACTAAGGACTCACTAAAAGGACACTTTGAATTTTGTAAAAAATACAAAACAAAAATACCAAAATAATTTTGACACCTTTTAGACTTTTAAAACATATGACTCTTAGAGTAATATATAAAAACAAAAATATAAAAACCTAATAACTTATTCACAAAAAGACTTACCTATCTTTATTATTCTTTAACCACTAAATAATTTGAAACCATGGACCATATGAAGTAAATGGTGTGTAAAATTGTAGTTTATGCTTTTCAATGGCAAGGAAAAAATCATGAGCATATGCTTGAGGAATGATGATGTGATCATTGTAGGAGAACTTTTTTGAACTTTGAACATGACTCACGGATTGGCATGCACATAGATTCACTAACAATAATGATGGAGAAAATGATGGCACTTAGTTGGATCCTAGAATGAATTTATCTTTTCTTTGAATATACTTCATAGCAATCAATTTTCAAATCAAATATCAATTACAAGATAAAAATGGGAATAGTCGATATTGAAACTAATGATTTTAGGCACTGAACTGAGTGCAGATCAAAACTTGATGCAAGTGTATTGGAGTGATCTAATACAACTAGTGGCATCACCCAATTTTAAAGTCTATGTATATGTACATGCATAGATTTGGTAATAAGTTTTTAGAATCAACACATGTCCTTTCATCACTTTATCAATGCCAAGGCACTTGATGCAAAATAGATAAGTGGTGGTACATTGATTATCACAATAATCTTTTCAGTGATTTAGCAAATTTGAGTACATGAATGACATGCCATATTTAATGAATGGAATAAAATGCATTCAAAAAACCATTGAGAATCATCGATTGTAGATTGACATGCTAGTACTTAAGAGATAATGTTGTTATCTAAATGCCAAAAACTTTTTATGCAAAAATAATCTCTCTCATTACCAGGGCAATAGTAAATAGATAATTTCCCCTGGTTACGCTAAAAAATCATCACAAGCAAAGGATCAAGATTACTCTAATACCACTGTTATAAATTTGAAGAGTTGATATAAAAAAATTAAATCATGAGAAGTTGAATACACAGAGAGAATTTTAATTCTACAAATAATAATATTATGCTCTATTTCATAATCATTCAAGAATATTACATATATATAGGAATATGATTCCTATAATCTCTCTGTTAATTTGTCTTACCTAAAATCTCTTGATATATAATATATTGTTATAACTTATAACAATATATATCAACAAATAATATACTCTAACGTAATATTTTAATATTTTTTATAACAATATTACTACCAAATACTAATTAACTAACCTACTACTATTTACCTCTTGATAAATACCAAAATTTACATAATGTGAAAACTAATCCTAACAGTGGTTTGGCTTTAGGTCTTCCATAGGACTTGGGGTTCTGTGGAAGCTTGGCAATGTGGAATGTATCATGGGTTAAATATTCTCCTGGGACATTAGCCAAGATGTTATAATGATTATACATTTCAAGAGGTGGCATATGGGAAAGTGAATCAAGGGTATTTGGGTCAATGTAATTGGCCTATGGTAATGTTGAAGGGAATAACAAGTATTTCTTTCCCCTTGTCCCTTTTGGGAATAGGATTTAAGCAAAAATGGTATTTTTAGCTTTCATACTTGGCCTTCAAATATTTACAATGTTTGTAGGGCTACAAATCTCCATAGATAGTGACCTCCATACCTAAATGGGAGAACTTGATACACTGGTGTAATGTTGAAGGGAATGCATAAATTCCAAAGTCTACCCAAAATTAGATTATATGATAAATCAAGGTCTAACACATGGCATAATGTATCATGGGTTAAAGGCCCAATGATAACTAGTAAGTTGATGGTGCCCTATGCTTCTCATTATTCATTGTCATAGGCTTTGATGGTGATCATTGCTAGCTAGAGATCGACTATCATGTATCTAAGAAGCTTGATGAGCTTTAGAGACACAATACTTAGATGTGATCCATTATCTATAAGGACACATTTCACTTTGTGTCACATTATGACAACTTTGATGTGTAATGGATTGTTATGTAGAGGGCCAAGGGATGACATATCACTTTGGCCAAAGGTTAATTGATAGCCCTAGGATAAATATCCAACTAAAGCTTGGAATTTATTTGGGCTTATGTCATTTAGAACTGGGGATTAGCCAATGAACTCTATTAAGATGTTCTTATGGATTGTAGATGTATGTAACAAATTCAAAATAGATATTTGTACAGGCATTTTTTGAAGTTGTTCCACAATGTCAAACGTCTTTTCTTTTACAATGGTAAATGGCTTGTTCCTAGCCAAAACAATGGGTTGGATGGTTGTAGTGGTAGATGGATGTGGGCTTAAGATGGTATTGTTTGATTTAAAATTTATGATTTCACAATCAAGATTAGATACAAGACCATTGTTGCTAATAAATGATGATAGAGGGGTCCAGATAGGATAATTTTCAATTATCAGTGTACTTATATGTGGTCACAAGTCAATGATGAGTTATCAATATAAGGTCTAATGGTAGTAATCTCTACTTGTTGGTACACTTGTATGCAATCCCAGGTGAAGGAAGGATCACTGACATAGGTTGGTTGGTTGGAATTGATTATTAATGATCTTATTTGGTTAATACTTGGTATTAGATTAATGGTAATGCTGAAAACACAACCTTCTGCAATATGGCCTATAATTTTGTTGTAATAATGTGTGACTACATGGTAGGTTTGTTGGTTATTGATGTCATTCTGGCCTTGGTTCCATCCATGGTTGACATTAGTTTTGTTGATACTAATATTGTTGGTTCTATTTCAGCTATTGATATTATAACTATTGGTATTTTGTCTTTTGTCGGTGTTGGTGTTGTTGTTGGTTTTTGTTGTTATGTTGTGGAAATGGGTTTTTATAAATACCCAAGTTCTGATTAGATGTGGAATCTCCATTATCCAATGTTATATCCCCATTTTCCAACATATTCTAAATAAGATTTTTGATCTACACATAATGACGTATGTTATATCCATTAACCCGATGGTACTCATAGAATTAATTTTACCTATACCAATGCGAATAAGGAATGACCTTAAGATAGTGCTACAAAATGGGCCAACTAATTAGATTAGTAGTGGCTAATTTTAAAAAAATAGATTCGATAGGCTCTCTAAGGTCATTAAATTTTTGATGAGTAGGCATAGTTCTCCTTAGAGGAGGGGCTTACAAAGGTAAAGGTTGTTATATTTATTATGTTGGTCTAGGTTGATGTGAAAGCTGCACTTGCTAAATACGTTGTTGGTTAGGAATAATTTGCATATGCAACATAGGCTGAGTACATAGTGTTTATACTATCTAGACATGTCATAACTCATTTACTCCATTTCTAACAACATTCTTGTTCTGATTGAATGACTTGAATTTCTCATAATTATTAACATGTGTTGGTTGTGATGCTTGCATTTGAACTTGGTTCTAGTTTTGGCCATTACTTTGGTTCTGATCTGATGAGGTTATCTTGATGATCCCTTTATTAATAAGGGCCTTTTCAATCAACAAAACTTTGTTTATTGTTTCCTTGAAAGTGTGTGCACATTATAGTTTTGAATGATAAGATATCTCACTATGTAAATTCTTGGTAAACATAGTGGCTAATTGCTTGTCTGGTAAAATATGAGTGAAATGACTGGAAAGTGATCTTCATCATTATAGATAACTTATGAAACTTTCACCAACCTTATGTTTGGCTTGCATTATATCTACCAACAAAATCTCATGTTCAAGATTGTAGGAAACATGTTGCACAAACTTGTTTGAAAGATCATAGAAATCAGATACTAAGTTTTTAGGAAATTTTAGGAACCATTGTTAGACTTTGAGGAAATAATAGTAAAAGTTATATGTCATGATAAACCATTAGCTACCAAATAACAAAATATTTATTTATACGGACCTTGGGGTTTCTTTTACCCTTGTATTTGTCAAACTTCAATGGTTTTTACCCTAGAGGAAATGGTATTTATAGATAATCCATGTTGAACAAGTAGTAATACATGTCATCCAACTTAAACTTCTTGGTTTGTTTTCCATCTTCGATGGCACCAATTGCATCCTTCACTTGTTGTAGTTCTTATTCTATGAAACTTGATGGAATATCAGCCTGAGGTAAAGGTTGGGTAGTCAAAAGTGGATTACCTTGATTGGGGTATAGTGGAGGCATGGTTTGTTATGGAATGTTGGTTTAGCTAGAGAACTAACCAGAAATATGCATTCATGGATTAAGATGTGATTGTTGGAATTACATGCATTATGGTGTGATATTCTAGTTTGGGTTTGGATATATGCCTAGTTTTGAGGGGAATTATGGCTGGGATGGAAGGATATGGCTCTGAGTGAAGTATTGTGCCTACTATGGTTGAATAGGGACTTATTGTCAATTAGTCATACCTAGTTGATTAAGGGGAACTTGTGAACCAAGACCTTATCATTGGATTTGTGGCATGTTCAAAACAAAAGGCAATTATTGCCTAATCAACACTTTTGGAATAGTCAAACCTCTTGGTTTCATGAACCCCTATTGTGAAGTAGATGTTTTTAGAGTGATCAACATTTATCATTGACCAATAGATGTACATTATTTATTAGACATCATTTGTGATTATAATGGTATGTTGGTTTACGACTAAAGAAAGATGTTTATTACTACTTGATGAGGTGGAACATTGGTTACCCCCTGTTAAGGTGGTAGAATGTTTTGCCTCCACCATGTTGGTATATTGGTTGTGCCTATTATTGTGGAATGTTAGTTGTCACTTATTTTGGTGGAGTAATATTCATCATATTTTGTTGAGGCATGGCACTGGCTATTGCTTGACTACTTAATCCTTAAGGTTGTGTGCTTGATGAAGCAGTTGGTTGAGGATTAGAGGTAGAATTTTTGCAATTGGGAGGTAGAAGTTCCTACCCCTTGCATTTGCAAACCATTTATGGTGTTAACTAAAGGCACATTTTGTTTTGGACTAGTTATTTGTGTCATTAAACCACTTTGGTTTAGATTGGATGATACTTGTGTTTTATTGACCTTGTTGGGTTCACTATTATACGTAGAAGTAGTATACACTATTTATTCTTGGTCCTATTTTGAGTATAGAGGCATGTTGACCAAATAGTCAGCTAAATGATCTTGGATTTATTTCCCTGATTGAGTGTTATACAATAAGGCTCCATCTCAAAAACTACATCATCACCATAAGGGTCTTGAATAAAGTCTTCTTGTGTGACCACATTACCATATACTGGATTTTACATGGCTCCACTACAAGTATATTGAGACATTTCAAATCAATGGTAAATATTTCATGAAAAAGGGCCTAGAGTTCTATAAACTCTAAAAAATAATGTCCAAAAGACAAATGGTTTGAATGTGGTCTAACTTGGTCAAAGAAATGGAGCAGTATCCCTAAAAAGGTTTATGCTAAAACTTAGTATAAAACAACCCAACGTCAAATTTCTAACTTTAAATGTCTCACATAAAAAGGTATAAGTGAATGAAATAAAACTAGAATGCCAAACTCTAGGTTCAAAGTGTTCCAAATAATTCTAATCGAAGAAAACAAAAGTTGCTAGGTCTATTAGCTAAATGCGACACAAAATCTAGGCTCAAAATAGGCATATGCTAGGATTTTTTGAAAAGGCACAAATCTAGACTTAAAATGAAGGTGAGAGATTTAATCTAATAAATCTAAAACACTTTGACATAAAATTGGCATTCAAATTTAGACATGAACTTGGACAATTGTCATAAGGCATAAAGTAAAAGGCACATGGAGAGAGACTATTTCTCCCAAATAAAGGCACAAACAATAGTTTTCGAATTGGATAAAGAATTAACCTAAGTTTCACAACCCAAAAGAGAAAGATTAACGTTTAGGCCAAAATTACATAAGGCACAAATAAAAATCAATCAATGTTTGGATTTGAACTTGCCAAGGTTAATTAAAAACTCAACTTTGAAAAACTAGACTCTTTAAAACAAACAATGAGCTAGACAATATTAAACAGCATAACAGTACTAGGCAAAGATCCAAAAGACACATGTGGCTTTGGTTTCAAATTTAGAAACTTGTACACAAGACAAAAAAGTCTATGAAATGAATCAAGTAGTGTAATGATGGTATTTCACTCTAAAGATGTAACAATGGTTTGTTTCAAGACTCCAAGGCACAAAACTTGGAATGGATTAGGTAGTGTAATGTTACCCTTTTCAATCAAGTGACACACACACAAAGATTTGTCAAAATACTAAAGCAAAATTATGGTGTCAAACAAATGATGCAATGCTCTACAAACAATTGAGTGATGTAGCAACAAGACTCATTTTGACATGGTATAACAAACAAAATAGATAGTTTAGACTAAAAAACATGTAATAAAGGATAAAATGACATATCCTAAAACTGATAAGGTTGCATAATATTATAAAATTTAATTTATTTATGTGCTCTTGAGAGGATTTTAAGTGTTAATCCAAAAATAAAAGTTCATGAATAAGTGGGGTTTTTATAGCCCCCCTTCTCTCAAGAAATTATACAGTGACATGGAACTTTAGACTACTCACCCTGCATCAATAGTATGTTTGTGGCAAGTAGGGTTGTTTTAATCTATCAATTTTTATGCATTTCTAGATGGTCCCAAGCATGGCCAACACAAGAGTTGCTCACTTCATTTGGATTTTAATCAATTAGCTTGTTGTGAAAATGATTTATCCTTTTCACATTCACTATATCCATTACTTGCTTAGTGTAGTGTGATGTCCAATTTTACCCTATGATTCGAGGCAATATATTACAAATAAAGTTTGTTTAACTGCTCAAACAAATATCCCAATAAATCAACCTTAATTTATATACCCCACCTAGATTGGGGTTGAAACAAAGCTGGAAGACGAATTCCTAGGTCAACACTTCCCTAGATAACCCATGAGGAGGCTATGAACTCCCACTCACAATCCAAAATGCATGAAAATAAATGACAAGTGAAAAAGACTTTAGGGTAAATTTAAATCACCCAAACCATACAAATTTGAGGAGAGCCTTAACAATGTTCGTTTCACACTTTTTGGACCAAAAAAAACCAAGGTAAAGAAAGATAACTTTTAGTTATTCAAATTCCCTAAAGGGGATGGGGGGAGAGCATATATGCATCAATCAATTTGTGAAAAATATATAACTTTGAAAGAGCAAGCATAGAACAAACACTCTTAAGAGTATGCATTTATTTTAATGTAATAAAGTGAGATGTTTATGAAATTTTGGTTCCTTGGCCTTAGTTGAAAAACTTGCAAAAATTTAACAAACAACTAAGTATAAAATAACTAAATTCTTTTCAGACACCAAATAAAATGTTCAAGATTTAACCACTTCATAACATTTGCCTTTTTCTAACCTAGGCCCTGCAATTTTTAGAGAGTTTTTGCCTAATTTAAAGCCTAAATGTGAATGAGAAAAGAATATTTCAAAACTTTACTCTTGGGTTTCTCTATTTTTTTGTCTTAGAGATCAATGTTGATCCACGTAGGGATCAATGTTGATCTGTATAAATTGGCATCAGTTGGTAGAGGGGTAATTGACATCAATCGACAGGGATTGACGTCAATTCTGTAAACACACAAAGAAATAGAATACATTTTTTTTAAAAAGGACTATTAGCAAATGAGCTTTTAAAATCACTAATAACACTAGATCCTACAATAAAATGGTCAATCAAACAATATTCAGGCCTTTAGAAAAAAAGCAAAATTTGAAAAACTCTAGAAAAACTTGTTTAAACACATTTATGCCATGTTCTATTCTACACACAGAGGTTGATGTTAGTTTTGGTAGGATCGACATCACTCAGAGGGAATTGACGTTAATTTGTATGTAATTTATGTATCAATAAAAAATAAAATACATGAAAAAACAAGTTAAAACTCAATTTTTGAAGATTTCCAAGCATTCATTAGAAAAACTAAGAGCTACATTTTGATCTCCTTACTTATTTGGGATGCTTGAGGTCCCACTAGGCATGTCATTTATGATCATAGGAATCCAAGAAGGGAGATTAGTAAAGTGTTAGTTCAAGTAAGAAAACTCAAATAAAAACATGCTAACACTTACACTCCGAGCCTAGAACTTGGGGAGAGCTTAGTAACAAAGACAAAATGAAAGCACAACTAAAACATAAAAGACACAAAATCCTTTACCTTCTTTGAGAGATCCAAGTATTTTATTGAGTGGTTTGCTCGGCTTGTGCATCAAAGAGTCTCTGGCAAATGAAGCTTGTTGGCTCCTTCTCTTCTTGGCATCATTGGTGTTGATGTGGCTTGATGTTGTTTTAGCTCAAGATTTTGGCATTATAACATTACTTGTAAGGCAATTTGGGCATTAAAACACTACATCAAATAAATTATTGAAGATATTTGAGAATAATAATGTTGTACCAAAATAGCTTAGGATTCAATAGACAAGGCATTGCATTTATAGCCTAAATATTTAACTCTCACCCAAGGTGAGTTATGGTGGAGTTAAGGTTTGGAATGGGATCAAACCTAATCTAAGTGAGTCAAATATAATCCCAATAGATTTAATAGTTATCAAGTAATCAAGATTTGAAATTACTAGGCATGGCTCTCCAAAATAGATATTTTAGGATATTGTCAAAGATCTTGATAACTTATAAAGGCAATGATGAAAGGCTAGGATATATGAATATTTGAATTTCCTTTTTTAGATATTCATTAATTGCACATGGATAATTCAACTGAGCATTTAATTTGGTTTAGCTTGTTAATTAATTATGATTATCCATTTAGCTCTTTTAAGATTCAATATTTGTTCATGTGCCCCACTTAATAGGTATGTAGGCCAAATCGACTATTGTGATGTTGTAGAGTGATTAGTGATGAATCTATGAGAGGTTATTGTTGCATATGATAGAATACCCCAATTAGGGATGTCTCAACATGATTCTGAGCTTTGATGAATGATGTATAAGCAAATTTGGTATGTTCAATGATTCTTAGGACTAATTTTTAATGGTTGATAGGAATCAATTTGAAGTCCAGTCAAAAGCCAGTTATGGCCAATTATAGGTGTCTAAAATCATTAGATTATCTTTCAGCTCCATATATTTTTTGGTGATATGCATTCATAAAATAGAGAAAGATCAGCTAATGAATATTCTTTTTGAAAGTGATGATGCAATTGATAGTATTGTTATTATAAATAAGTTAGAGACGTATAAACAGAGTAGAAAATGAAATATTGTATCTTGGAATTTGATGTTTGCATTATATTGATCATAGAGAATGAAGCCATTATGAATTGGAGTTTCCAAGGTGAAAATAATCATAGATATTATAGAAGCTATAATAGAATGAAATTAGTCAGGGTGCAAAATAACTTACAACAGGCATGGGCCAACATCAAGTA
This sequence comes from Torreya grandis, assembly GCA_037957365.1. Classification (NCBI taxonomy): domain Eukaryota; kingdom Viridiplantae; phylum Streptophyta; class Pinopsida; order Cupressales; family Taxaceae; genus Torreya; species Torreya grandis. The sequence continues at coordinate 271,004 of JARHVA010000644.1, read as the reverse complement.
TAGATTTTAGAAGGTAGCTCATATCTAGTAAGTGATCAAGTTGGGAATGTGAATGAACAAATAGAGCATGATATGTAGATAGAAAGGGAAGTGGAAAACATGAGTTACCATTTGAATAGCTAGAGATAATCTAGATGGATGTAGATAATGTCAAAGAGCCCAAATTTGATCAGATTCAAGGAAAGTAAATGAGATAAGAAGTACTTATGTAAAAGGATAGGGAAGAGTAGAAAGATAATCATTCAGTTGTGGTGTGTGCTCAACAATTGGTAACGGACCAAGTGATGGTATTGTTATTAGCAACAAATCAGAGAAGCAAGAATAAAGTAGAAAATAAAATTTTGTATCTTGAAATTTGATGTTTGTAGTATACTTATCGTAGAGAATGAATCCATTATAAATTAGAGTTTCCACTATGAAAGGAATCATATATATTGTAAAAGCCACAACATAATGAAATCAATCAGGGTGCAAAATAAATTAAAATAGGCATGGGCTAATGTCAAGTATAGATTATAGAAGGTAGCTCAAATCTATCAAGTGATGAAGCTAGAAATGTGAATGAGCAAATAGAGCATGATATGAAGATATAAAGGGAAGTGGAAAATAGGAGTTACCATTTGAGCAGCTATAGATTATCCATATGGACGTAGATGATCTCAAAGAGCCATGATTTGATCAAATTCAAGGAAAGCAAATGAAATAAAAAGAAGTCCTTGTGCAAAATGATGGGGAAGAGAAGAAAGATAATCAGTTAGTTGTGGTGATGTTGAAGACATTGACATGAATGTTTCTCGTGATCTATTTGAGAACATCCCTTTGATATAGATGTCAAATGGGGAGAATTAACAAAAGCGGGAGCAAAGGAGGAGAACTAAAGCAAGGGGGAGTTTCTCTATAGATTATCCATCAATGACAAAGGGGGAAATTATTGAAATTTTATCATTGATGTCAAAGGAATTGTAATGGATGTCAATAAAATTGTTGATGGAATTATTGACAAATGATGAAAATGTCAATGGAATTATCAATAGAAATGTTGACAAAATTATCGATAGATGACAGAAATGTCAATGGTCACATTTTTTGGTGAAGAGGTGCCTCTTAGATTGGATTCCTCCTTTGTGACGAGCCTATAAAGGCTATATAAGGTGGATGAAGATTGAGAAAGATATGGAAGTTGAAATGTGAGATATCTGAATATTAATAAATAAGAAAAGGAAGCAAGTGTGTAGAGAATAAAAATATATATCATACAAACACATGCAAATTTTAAGAATGAGAAATAATTATTTCTATTATATACAAGGAGAAGAAGAGGGAGAAGAGCGAAACTTTATTGTGCCATCATTTTTTGAAAAAGTAACAGTGAGAAGGTGGAAATTATTTAAGTGAGATATATGCCTCAGAATAAAAAGATCGGTGTCTTTCGCTAAGTTGGTGCTTGGCATTGGGGATAGGTATCTCTAAGTAGTTTGGTGCCTACATAACTTTTGTTAAAATAATTATTAATCTTATGGCTTGATTTAGACAATAGATCCAAGCAGATTTTCAAGTGTGTTTTTTCCCCACTGAGGGTTTTCCACATAAATTTTATGTTGTGCATTTACTTTATCTTATGTGAATGGTTTCTTTATGACTTTTAACTAGAAAGAAAGTAAATTATTATTACACACTAATTCACCCCACCTCTCAGTGTGGTGTGTGCTCAATAGAAATATCTACCACTAAAGTTTAATATATTGTAGCTACTCATGCAAACAAGAAAGTGGTATGGATTCAAAAAAATTGTTTTATGGTTGGATTCACATAAAATTTTATAAATTTAAATATAATGATAATAAAATCATAGTTTATTTGGCAAAGAACCCTAATAATCATTCTCAAATGAGGAACATTGACATGTATTATCATTTTCTTGGAAAAATAGTGGAAGAGAGATAAATTTGGAGAAGGTGGACATAAAGGAAAACCTTATGGATTCATTGACCAAGGTAGCTAATATCGAGAAGTTTTCTTGGTACAGGAAAGAGATGGGCCTGGCTGCCTAAAGCCACTAAAGTATGAACTCATGCTTCCTTATGAAAAGTGTTCACAAATGGTAGATTATTTGGAAATTTCTCAAATTTGCATGGTTCTATGTAATGGTAATTTTGTACAAGGTATTATGTGCAAGCATTGGTTGCATGGAATGTTGTGTAGTTTGATTTCACAAGAAAGGATGGTTATGTAAACTTTCATGGAGACTTCTTATGATAGTTTTTCAAGGTCAAAATATGTGAGAATGATGTTAGAGATGTGAAAGACATTATTTATAATTTCATTACACTCTAAAAGTTTATGAAGTGGAGAATAATAGCTTATTTACAGTAAGGTTATGCAAGGAGCTATGAAACATTTAGATCGATGAAGGGTTATCTAAAAGCATTTCATACACTTGTCTAATTATATCTACCAGACTAAATAAGTGCTATCAATGTATTGATGGCACTTTGACATGGACAAGTTGAAGAACATTACATATTTATCACTAGGATCAGTAGTTGGTGAATGTAGATTCCTTTGTTGAGCATAAGTTATAAAGTGAAGCTCTTGATAAAGGCACAATTCTTCTAAGGAAGGATGTGTGAACAAAGTTTGTTGAATGTTGAATACACATGATCAAGTGTGTGCATTTAAATATATAGTAAATCATTTTATGAAGGTTAAATAACCTTAAAACTTTGTTTAACATTGTAATATGGTCCAAATTATGTTACAATAAAGTAGGGTATTGTGCTAGGTATTTTACTTGAAAGGGTTTTCCCAAGTTAAAATTGTGCATGTTTATGTGTTTGCCTTTTTCTTGCCTATGTATGTTTCACATAGAAAATATCTCTTTTGTATTCATTTTCCATGCATGATTTTATTCCCAAAAAGTAGTGTAATGACGAGCTTTGTACAATAATTAGGTGACTACATAATGCCCCTAATTTTATGTTTGTATGTGAATGAATGGATGCATGCATCAAATTAAAGTAAGATGTAATAAAAGTATGTACTTTGACCTACCTAGGAAGGAAGGATTAAAATGTTTACACACATCCATCCACACTTTGATTGTTTAAAATTTTTTGGTGTACCTATGATAAATCATCGTATACCCACAAGTAGTCAATGTTATATCAAATCAATGCCTAATATAATAATTTTTAAAAAAATATATCGAAATGAGTATATGAAGTACTACATAAAATTTTATTTGAACCTATGATTTTATCATTTTGAAAAACAAAACACTATTCTTAATATTATCATTAAATTTTTTAGATAGGCCCTAAACATAGTTAACATTTCTCAAGGAGTTTTAGCAACCTATTGTGACCAACACATCCCTTTTCACGGAAGGGAAGGGGACTTCTACATTATCAAAATCTAAAAAAATATCAACACTCTAATTGAGACCCATTTGATCCTTATGCAAGTAAAATAGCAGATGCCAATTCAGTATCCATCTATAAAATCTTCTATAATACCATTGGGACTTGTTTTTTATTGTGCTAGAACATATTTTGCAACTATTCACATCCCAAAAAGAGTTGGTCCCGTTTCATTTTTTAAGTGTTTTCATACCTAATATGTTTTGGGCGTTAACTTTTTCCTACATAAAATTCATGTGCAGGCTTCTCCTAGAGTCTAAGCTAACACTTTCTTAGAAGCCTTTAGGCTAACATGTGAATGTCCTTTTCCTTACATGGCTCTTTTAAATGACTTGTATTTTTCCACATTTTTTGTAGAGCCCTAGGAGACTTAAACCAATGAGGAGGTACCATGTGTCTCTTGAGAGTCATTAAAGTTGTCAGAGCCCCAAGAATCCCAAACTAATGAGGAGGTATCATGTGTCTCTTAACACCTAGAGGCATCAAATTTTTCATATATTTGAGAGGTCTAAATTGATGAAGAGGATACACATGTCTCCTAACACCCAAAGGCATCAAAGTTATCAAACCCCAAAGACACCTAAACAAATGAAGATGTGACATGTGTATCTTGAACCCAAAGGTGTCAAAGCTTTAGGAGGTTTGAACCAAAGAGGAGGTGTCATGTGTCTCCTGACACTAAAAGGCATCAAAGATGTCAAATCCCTAGGAGGATCAAACCAATAAAGAGGTTCTATGTGTCTCCTAACACCTAGAGGTGTCAGAGTTGTCAGAGCCTCGGCAGGCCCAAACTAATAAGGTGCCATGTGTCTCCTGACACCCAAAGGCATTAGAGTTGTTGGAGATTTAGGAGACACAAACCAATTAGGATATGTCATGTGTCTCTTGACACCTAAAGGCATCAAAGCTATCATATCCCTAGGAGGCCTGATCAACTAAGAAAAATCCATATGTACTTTCCTACACCTAACTAGTAGATAGTCTTGGGAGGCCTCAAAAGAGTTAGAAAAGGTACATGTCAAACCCTGACCCCATCATAGGATGCCACATGTACCTTTTGTAAACTCAATCAACCAACTTGTACAAGCACAATTGTCAAAACAAAAAGCTCTTATTGCACTTAATTAGTGAATACCAAATGGGCTCACCACTCTCCAATCGACATGTGGCCAACCCTAGGGATGATCACCAAGCCACAAGGGATAAAATAGTTGTGTTCCTAACACTCTCCTAGATTTTATTATCTTATTGTGGGATATGACAATCTAACAATTATAGGGATCCCATTACCATCGACCAACCTAAATGGGGCATATTTTTAAATTTTTAATTTAATGCCAAATTGGGAAATGACTAATTTAGAGATCGTACCATAAACTCATTATTTAATTCACATAAAGTGATCCCATCATAACCATTACTATTAAAATATCATATATCTCTATAAGGTCATGTCTAGACTTAGCATCATTAGTTATCTTCTATGCACCAAATTATTCTAATCTCTCTACTTTGATTTCCCTCTAGAGCCAAAACTACACTCCTAATAGATTCTACGTATGAAGAATAAGTGGCTCAATAATGGCCACCTTAATTTCAAACCCAAGACTAGAGCCAAAATTTTAGAACACTACATTTCTCTAGGGGATCAAAATATACAAGCATTGTAATGAGATAGTCAAAACCATTGAAGATATATAACTACCCAATAGTAATGATCACCTGAAGATGATGATGTGGAATTTTCCACTAACTTAATATCCCTTAGGGCATCAAGACTACACAAAGTAGTTTCCATACTAAAAATGTTCCTATGCACATATCCCATTGGCAACTTATTGCTCTCTTCTAGATGCAGTATGAACATCATGTACTCACCCAATACCAAATTCAAGATTGTAGACATCTCTATGTCGACATTCAAATAATATTACAACCTCTTGAAGTACACTATCACGTATGACAAGTAGATCATCATTGCTTAGACCCAAAATCATAACATCTATGAAGTCTTGTAAGACTAGGCTAAGGACTAAGATAAATGGGTAAATAAAGATAACTATGAATCTTAAACAATCAGGACATTCCAAGAGTGAGTGCACATTGATATGCTACTACTAAATTGACTATATGGTTTAAGTGACATGATGCCCATCAATAAATTTTGGGTTCCTCTCTTAAGCAACATCATGAAGGGAGAGGAGGTTCTAGATTTGGGGAGCCTCATCACCTTCAACCTCACCTAACATGTAAATGAGGTCTACATGGGACCCCTTCATCTTCCATCTCATTCCATGTTCCCCCTCCATACTTGCCTCTTCCACCCATGCCTCCACCTTCCACTCTAACTCCCACCCCTCCTGTGTCATATTCTACCACCCTAGGAACTACACCTAGGCAAGGATGAAATGGGTCATTGGATCTTAAGTGCATAGAGACTAGAGATGGTCTGCCATGGTGACCTAGAAATCCAATTATAGTTTGATCAAGAGTTAGGAAGGATGAAAATGGTGTTCACATAGACCTTCAATTAAGAAGAGAATCTTGTGGTGTAAAGGATTGAACATAATATTTTCTCCCTCACCAAAGGGAGGACTATGAATGGGGAAGATAAGGTATCAAACAACCTAATTTCATTACTCTGGGCCACTAATGAGCTCTTTGAAAAGTTAATGGAAGATCTTAAGGATAATTTTAGGACTCTTGAGTCCCAAGTAAGGAGTACCTTCCCCACAAGTCTGATTGGAAAAGTGGAGGCAATAATTACATAGATGTTTTTAGCCCTTGAAGAAGTGACTAAACTCTCTCCCAAAGCAAATAGCTTCTCCAATGAACATAAACCTACCTAGATGGGACTATTCATGTGGATAGAAAGTGAAATAATGTGGTTACCATCATAAATAAGGGGATGTTCCTAGATTTTTAGCTGATACCCCCCATGGACACAAATTTATATCAAACCTTCACAATAATAAAGAAAACCTCAATTAAAGATGGTTTGAACAACACTAAGCCACCATTAAGCCCTTGGAAAATAGAAAGTACCAAATTTTTACTTACTTCAAGGAAGTTAGCATCATTGTTCTTTTTCACCCAGATGAGAATTTGCTTGGGCTAGATGAATTCAGAGTCCACTTAGCACATTTTAATGAGTCCAAGAAGAAAAAAGTATAAAAAACCAACAAGACCAGAGGCAAGGCTATCTCAGAACTTGGCACCTAGTCTACAAATAGCATTATCTAGGTTAATGAGGTGAAAATATCATTGGAAGATCCTCTCAAGGCATATGATAGGATATTGACTCCAGTAGAAGTGTTCTTCATAGAGCCACCTATCAACATGCATAAGTTTGACCGAGAGAATAATTTGGTAGACCAATCATTAACAACTCATCAAGGTGCTCTGAGGAAACTAGGAAGTAGACCACCATTAAGCTAGAATTAATTATCTATGTCCACCAATATGGACTTTGTGCGAACATGTCACCTTCCTTTCTCCTCTCTAGTTTGTCATTTCTGGGTGGGATCACCTAAATGATAGTTGTAATTATTTTGGTCCATGATGGCTTGGAGTGGGATCTCATGTCATTTTGAGGCAATCTAATCTTAGTTCTTATATATGTTATTGTGCAACTCTTTGTTATGGCTAGCACTTTTTATAATTAAATACTTTAAACATTAATACAAGTCTTTTGTTTTTTGCTTAAAAGGTTTTCATTTCATGAATGTCCTCTAAATTTCTCTAGTTTAATGATTAATGTTAATGTTAAAGAACTAAAGTATGTTTTTATGTAGGTATTTGCATTAATTAGAATAAACTCTAATGTATTCTAGTTTTTTTCTTGAATTCTTTCACTTTACTCAAACCCTTATAGGTATGTGTATGATTATAAAAAAATCTCTTATGTCTTTAATTATATAAAATATTTTAGTAATTAAGTATTTATTACTTTTCTTTGACTCCCTAACCTATGTGGTTGAAGTTTGAGCTCTCATGAAACTGGACATACAAAGGTAAAATTGTAGCTGAGCATGTCCTCGGTTCTCAAGCATTAATGTTGTTATTTGATCCAAATAGCTTCCTTTTTTGCCTTACCCTCCTCCCCTTTCAATGTTTATTTATTTTCAAAGTGATATTTCCCTTATTTTAAATAATTATGAAGTGTAAGGGAATAAACTTATTGAATTATATTAACTAGTGTGAAGAGGTTTTGTATCAATTTGGACATAAGAACTGAATATCTAGTAGTAGCACTACATCTCTTTGACATATATTCCAGCCAGGTTATTTCATGGATCCCAATACCTACAACTTGTGTCGTAGATTGTTTCATCAGTAATCCTAAAATGAAAAGATGAAATTCCATTACAGTTTTTTAGGCTTTGTTCAATGCACTTAACTCAATAGATGTATTTGAGGCACAAAAATTTGGGATGAACAACACAACCCAACCCACTTTTGAATAAAGGAAGTAGAAAATCATACCATTGTTAGTGATCTTAGTTCACTCAATTTTTCTCAAGTTCTCTTAATCTTTTTTGCTCAAATATTTTTCTCAAATCTAAAAATTTACATAAAATGTTAGAATATATGCCCTAGTTTTGAGGTTAGGTATTATAAAACTTTATCCTATGATCATTCATCTCAAAAGATATAGTTAAAATCATAATGTGTTATAATTGTATATAGTCAAATCTTTGAAAAGAATTTACAAGTGCATGTATGTGACTATCATAAAATATAATCATGCATATCTATATGTAAACATCCTAAAATATCAAAATGTAAAGTCATATGTAACCATTGTAATATATAAGCATGTAAAATCATACATTACCATCGTAAAATATCAATGTGTAATAGCTCAATCATAAGATAGACAAGTAATGTGTCCAAGTGTAACCATATAGAATAGATAGCATCTTGTAAAATTCCATGGCCAAAATATAACTCTAGGGAGTATGAGGATTGATAGATGGGGACAAGTATATGCCCCCCTCATAGGTGATAGAATAGTCAGGTGATACATGCACATGAACAATATAGAATATATTACAACATACAAAACATGATATATGTATGCATCCTACCATGAGAATGAAATACTAGAGGGAGGGCTCAATAAACATGCCCCATTATAGAAGCAATATGAGATAGGTAAAAAAAATGTGTTTGTATGAGACCATGTAATATAAATAACATCATAAAAATCTGAATGGGTATGTGCATTCTCATATGAGGATGAGGTGGCATGGGGTACTTATATGCTTTGATTTGGAAGGGTGCTTGAATAAAACAAAAAATAGTAATATTTATATTAATGTGTGAAGACAATTCAATGTGTCAAAGTGTATTTAAAATAATGACATATTTTGATATGTAAATAGTGGGAAAATCACAAGAAACAAGGGTGTGAGAGGTTCTATAGGAAGAATTTATCAATGCAAAGTCAAGTAGATAATATATAGGTATGTGAGCACCATGCCCCCATAGGCAAGGTGAGAATTCAATAAATGTTAAGTCTCAAATGGGTACCATATCCCCCAATGGTAGTGAGATATATCTATAGTATGTAAAATGTTTGATAAAAAAATCATAATGAATATATAGGTATCATGTCCCGAAGGGTAATATAAGTGTTAAAAATATAATTGAAATGATGCATGCCCTCTTTAAGGGAATTTCATAATAAATGTGCCCCATAATAGAGGGGGGAAATCATCAATAGTATATGTTAATAATCGATCATAAAGCATATCAATAGATGCATTTGTGAAAATAATCGATGTAAGAAAATGTTTCGTAGGGTCACTAAAATGCTAGAAAGGAAGAAATAAATCCCCAAAATCTATAATAAATGTCTGAATAGTATAAACATGATCCGTGATTAAAAATGTGAATAATTGTAAAAAATGCCTCTTAGGTGTCTTTTAGTGGGAAAATAGGTTTATTTGATAAAAAATATCCCTTAGAAGGTATTATATAGTAAATATATCTAATATAGAAAATTAATAAAAGTATATAAATAAAAATAATTTCTAAATCTAAAAATTATTTGCATACCTTAGATTTCAAATTCTATTGATTTGGAACTCTAATGTTTACGATGATGTTGGCTAGCTGGAGGTTAATCCATGTAGATTAGATTGTGTGAGGGTTTGGATTCCTACTAAGTAGATTGTAGAGGAGGTATGGACATATTTTGGTTATTTTTGTCAATTTTTTGAAAATTGTTCTACATTGAATTTTATGCATTTATGGATCTTTCTAAACCCTCACCAAATCTACCCTTTGATCGATGAAAGTGTCCTTACTCCCAACAAATTTTATCCTATTTATGACAAAAAATGACCTTGTTTCTTCTGAATTTGACCTAGTATCTGGTGAATCCAACCCTCAAGGCATTGAATTTGTCCTATGGATTATTCACTAAATTTTTACTATTTAACATTTTTACTTCAATATTTTGGATCAAGATACTAATTTTTCCTTGTGTTTTCTCATGATTGTAGCCCACTAATAATGTATATGATTAGAGGTTGAGGAGAGCCTAAGGATTTATTTTAGATATGGTACTTAGGATTCACCTCAAGTATATATTGTAGGATTAGGTGACACTGATCAGTTGGGGCTAGTGCCCAAGGATTTTCCTTTGTTAATATCCCTGGCCAAGATGTGGGATTGTGACTCTTGCACCTTTCTTCTCCTGACAAAGGAAATGGCTGTGACATTTGAGGATGTATAGAAAAAATTGTGGATTCCCATCAAGACTCATGATATTAGATGTGTATCATTACCTTGAGGTAAGAAGCTTGAAATGAGACATTACTATACAGGTGGCTAGGGTGTCTAGGAAAGGATGGGTGATGGTTTTAATTTCATTGATATGTTATCTATTAAAAGTACACATATTCAGAATTATTTATGCATTATGATTATCATATTCATTTTTGTTGACATTAATGGATGTAAACTTGCCTATGTTCTACAATTGATTATATAGGATATTAAGTTTCATCATACTATCTATAGTTGGGGTTACTCCATGTTGACCCATTTGAAACAAGAGTTATACACATTTACCATGGAGATAAGTGTTATTGGGGCACTTCTAAAAGTCTAGGATTATAAGAATATTGTCATGATTCAGCCTTTAGGGTTAACATTGGTAGGTTAAATAATAGTTGAGCCATATGCAGCTAGATGGGTCCATACATAGGCTCAAAGATTCAAAGGACATGATATCAATTTTTTTAGGCAGATATTTGATAGGATCTAGGCTAACCAAATAGTTTGGAGGCCTTACAAATTACACCTAGGTTAGCCTAAAGATAGGGAGACGTTATGACATGTTCACATCAATATGTGGTTTAGGGACCAACATGAGCATCTGGAAGAGTTCTAGTTTGATCATGTGACTAGGCAGATCGAGATTCAACATGGTTGACCATTTCTCCCTTGAGATCCCTAGTACAAGAGGGAGAGGTGTAAGCCTCTACGACTATTGAGATAGCACACATAACATTAGAGGATGTAGATCCCCTATTTATAAACCCTAGTGTTGATAATGCAAGTATTACAACCTAATATACAACATGGTGTGCAAAAACACATGTACTACTAGTGTTTATAGTTGCATCAATGGTGGGTTATGGTGATAAAAAAGGAAATGGGGATGGTGGTGGGGGTAATGAGTGTGATCCTTGTGGAAACATATTTGGTTTCATACATTGGCATTGGTGGAGATGGGGTAGGCGCCAAATTAGGAACAAGAGGGAGGTATAGGAGAACTTATGGCTTCAACAATTGAGGTAGTGGTGGCTTTGTTCATTGTTGAGTTGGTTCAAGTTCATGAGGCACATACATGGGCTCATGAGGACTTGGCATACCTTCAATCCCATGTAGCAATAAAGTTTGAGCATAATGGGGGTGCTAGCATTATATTGAGACCAATTCCCTCAAATGTAGCGAAGAGTAGTATCATGGGTCACCATAGGGCTAGAGATAGGGGTGAAGAAAATGAAGATGACTCCTCCATGCCTTATATAATGATATTGGATGTATCATATACTTTGGCTCATATGACCCCATTTTTGTATGGGCCACTATCTTATTGTGGTATATATATGATGATTTTTTTTGGGCTACATGTGTTTCTATGTGTTGATGTATATATGTGTTTTCATATCCATTTTTTACATTTAATTTTTTAAGACTTTGGCCTAGGACAAGTAGGATATAAAATGTGAAGTAATAAGTATGAGTAGAATGTGAAGTAATAAGTATGAATAGAATATGATGTAAAAAATAAGTAAAGAATGTGATGTAATAAGTAAATAAGTAATGTAATATAACAAAATAGCAGTGCTTAACATAAAATTAATAATGTGTACATTGAAAATCATAATAAGTATGTGATAGGACTATCCAATGATATCGGTACATTAAGTAGATAGTATTTAACCCTAAAATCTAAATATGGGAATACATGATTAAAGGGGTAGAGATATCCTAGGGCACAGGGATGGTAGATTATCTCTAAAGTAGACCAATTAATTACAAAACTTAGATAAACATATACTAAATTTATTATGCTAAGATAGGACAACTATGTTAGGTATTGAAATGATAATGAAAATAAGATAGTTAGATCTGATGATAATCTATAAATTTTACCTCTATAGCCACAAACACTTATGTCTATGTGGGATGGTTACATCAAAGTTATTGTCTAACTCAGACATAATTTTTTAATATGCAATACCTTATGAAACTAGATGTGACCACCTAGATCATTTTAGATTTTGTGTCACCTGTGCTCTAGTGCATTTAAATATGGGTCGTGGACTATAACTCCTTGTCAAATAGAAAAACTTAGTTCTTCATCTTCATATTGGCTATGGGAAAAATGGGTTAATGGGAACACAGTGTTGAGTTTCCCCAAGGACCCCTTTGTCAATGAAAGTTACCTACATAGACAATACACTGAAGAGGGCCTCAAACTTATGCATTTATCCCTTACATGTTGGTTTGTGTGTGAATCTTGTAATGTGTGATAAGCAAGTACAATAGTGACCTAGTTTGTAACTTAGAAAATATGGCTCTTAGAGAGCTCCTCGGTACTTCATACCTATAGATATGTTGTCCCTATGACTGATATGAAAATAAGAGAAAATAGGGAAGCTTTTGCTCACTTAAGTGCTTGATTGAGTGATTTCTGGTCTATGTTAGGTATCCTTATGAGTAGGTAATAAGTTTGCTAGGTGAAGAATGAATGATGGTTGATCTTATATATATACCAATTCTTTTAGACAAGATCTCACATTAAATCACTTATGCAAACCTTTAGGATATGTTTCATCTATAAATTAAATGACTTTAAGACATTGGATGCTTGTGTCAAAATAGGACACTTGCATCGACATAGGTGTCTAATTGAGACACAAGTGTTCGAGTGGTTGGGAAATAAGTGCATGTCTAAAACTTATAGAGATGGAAGATAAGTAGGTTTATAGATATCTAGGTAATATACAAGGTCTGAGTCATTAGAATCATGTTAATCAAACTAAGAGATAAGTAATTAGGTATGTAGAGATGGTGTATGTGATCCTTTTAGCAGTGGGAGAGGTCTAAGAGATAAAGGTACATCCATGATATGTATTTTCTAAGTGTATAAGACTGAGGTGTTATATAATTCATAAATAGTGTCTACATTTTCCCACTTTTAATCTAGTAATGAAATTTTTTTTAAAGGAGAAGAAATGTAATTGGGTGTGTATAACACACCTTGCCTTTGCTTGAGTCCAACTTGAGTGCTTTGTTGGTGATTGACCTACAAATAAGAGAATGTGACAATATCTAATTGGTGCATATAATCTAAATTAAAAGCATTTAAATGATTGAAATTGAAAGAGGGCAAGGTTTAGGAGTACACGTATGTATCAATGTAACCATCTTGAATTTTAGCAATTTGATTTGAAAAGATATATCATTATGAATCATTATATTTGAGATTAGGACAAATATAAATCTAAAAAGTTCATGTATCTAGAGATATATTGAAGGACACATACCTCCAACCTTGGATAAAATGTGAGTTGTTACCTGGCAGTTGAGATTAGCTCAACCTAAAACCTAATCATATTTATAACTTGGTGAGTGTGAATCAACCAAGTAAAATAACACTATAAAATTAGTGATGCTAGATGATGTAATCAAGTCCAACCTGTAAACTTGGTAAGATTGAGTGATTTAATCACCTCAGTCGTACCAAAAAGTAAACCAAATACTAAAGAAGATTTGCTCAATGCAGTCTATAAAAGTCTAACCTGGTGGGTGATGATAGCCCCTGAAAGTGTTCAAAATTTGAAACTAATTTGATTTTACAATGTTAGGTACACATTACATATCATATACACCTTAGATATTTCTCATGCTAAAAATGTGTATAAAAACGATACCAATGTATATAATTATACCATAAATGTGTATATGAATCATATAACTATGAATTTGGCCAATTTAAAACTATGTAAGTGTGTAGAACATGTTTCCATAACATGCCCCCACTATATATCTAAAACTAAAAACTAGTGTATGCATGGAGAACATGTTTCCAAAACATGCCCCCACTATAATCCGAAGCCAAGAACTGGTGTAAGTGTGCAGAACATGTTTCCAAAATATGCCCCCACTATATATAGAGATATCTAAAAATTGATATAAGTGCCAATATGAAGGACATGTTTCCAAAACATGCCCTCATTATAGTCTAGGTATGTTACATACTCAATAAGTGGGGACAAAATGTTTCCAAAACATGCTCCCACTATAATCTAAAGCCAAGAACTAGTGTAAGTGTGGAGAACATGTTTCCAAAACATGCCCCCACTATATATGGAGATATCTAAAAATTGATATAAGTGCCAATACGAAGGACATGTTTCCAAAACATGCCCTCATTATAGTCTAGGTATGTTACATATTCAATAAGTGGGGAGAACATGTTTCCAAAAATTCCCCTACTAAATCTAAAACTATGACAAATGTGAATAACATGTTTTCAGTTCTTACCCCTATTGTAATCTAACTCTATGAAGAAAATGTGGAATTCATGCCTCTATGGCATGCCCCCACTGATATGCCTCCCTTTTGAGGTGAGGGAAATTAGCACGTGTAGTTACCTTACCTCAAAAGGATAAGATAGCTTTGTCAACTATGAATGTACCATGTAGTATATAGAAGTATCATGTCTAGATAGATATATCATTGAAGCATGAATAACGTGATCACACCAAGTCCTAAAATGCATGATTTAGATCATGGTAATGCCTAGATAGTAACAGTAAAAGCTTAACAAGGAATCAATTACACACACAAGAGCACTCAAAAGCAATTAAAAAGACAATGGTCCAATGAGACCTCAAACAAGGGGCATGTTCAAATGTTACACAATTGAAGGGAGATGACTTAATCAAATTTCTACAAAAGCAAGAATGACATATTCAAATGTCTACATATGACAAATAATGGCATATTAAATTTTCAAAGAGGTAAACAAAGGCACATGGGATGCAAACAATGAAACATTTTTAAATGCTCAAAAAATTAAGACAATATCAAGGCAAGACACCCAAGTAAGTGCATGAATGAAATCATAAGCAACCAACATAACCATAGCATACTAGCCCTTGATTCGTATTTGTTAGCAAAAAATGTTAACTACATAACATATCCAGTGCACTACAAAATATATAAGCATAAATAAAGGCATGTGTAAGTATGTAAGCTCAAACATGATCATGGAAAGTGACCATAGAACTATATAAGTTGGATGTAACATGATAAAATAAGTGGATGCCCCCAATGTCCACATGACATGAATAGAGAGAAGTCCCAACATCTGAAAATGCATAGATCATGTATATGTGTATGTCTGTATCACACTCAAATGATGTGTGAAACACGTGTATATATAAAATATTGATATGTCATCTACCAACATGGAACTAACAACATATATGCTATGGAGCTAATATGGCATGTAAATGATGAACATACTTTTGGATTTTTGAAGTTTTTTTTATTTTTTGGTATTTTTTTAATATGTAAAACTAGATAAGCTACCTTATGATCCCATCTAATGGATGTTCATAGGTATCTCCCCACCATTAACTTGTGCAATAAACTGGTGGTATTTCCAAGGAGAATGTATAAGTGTGATATTTATCAATGTAGTGTTTATAACACTCTATGTATGTATAGTAGGGCTCTATGGTTGTGGAAGAATAACATCAATAGGGGTTCGTGAAACCCATCATTATATGGTCTATGGTTTCTTTTGAACAATGGTAATAGAAACATGTGTAAGTGTTCTAGATATTAGAATATGTTGTGTAGTATATGAGGATTTTTTGGAACCCATTGTGGATCTATGATGAAATGATCTCTCAAGTATTGATTGCTTGGTACAAGGGATTTCCTATTTCTTACCCTTTTATGGAAGATTAACCTTAGAAGCTTTGATAATTAATTGCATGGGTATAAATTTCTCTTGCTTAAGAGGATGTTCATATGGAATTTTGGAAATTACAATTACCTAATTGGCATGAATATATTTGACACTATCATGCACTAGAGAAGGTATTACTCTAAGTGCATGTATCCAAAGTTATCTTAATAACATATCAAAGACACCCATGTAAGGTATAACTAAAAATATAGTAACCACATATGTAGGACCCACCTATAAAGGTAAGTCAATCTCACCTAGAATATGTTGTGAGGTCCCATCAAGTGCTCTAACTGATTTGGTCAAAGGATGTAAATCATGAGTTATATAACCCATATGCATAAGTAATGTCATATTACAAAAATTCTTGCTTTCACCATTTTAAATCATAACACTGCATATAGGTTGGTGATCAAGGTATGCTCGAATGAATAAGGAATGAAGATCTGAGTCATCATCCCTAATCTCATCATCATCAAAATTAATATAAGGTATTTGAACCATAGGAGGTGTATGCCATATATAAATACCAATAATCCCATCCAATGGGTTCCCATAATGTGATGGAAGAGGATGTGCATTATATGTCATTTGCACTGTCAAATATTTCTTGGAATAGTCTTGAAAAAGATTGTTAAATATTTTTTATTTGTGATGGTCACCAGGCTGTGAACCTAATTTCCTTTAGAGGATCATTTAATGTAATATTGTGTTCATCGATGAGGTCTGGGATCTTATGATTCAAGGTAAAAAAATATATTCTTAGAATGCCTAGGGCCTTGGTGATAGTCAAAATAAGCATTTGCATCACACCCTTTGGGTAGAGGTATAATCATATAAACCTCTATAGGATGAGGGGGAGATATAAGATGACACTCTAAAAGTTGTAGGAGTAATGAAGCTGGAGACTTTGATAAGCATGACAATTATTTTTTTGGTGCATTGGATGACACAAGCCAATTAAATTGTTGTGACACTACATTAACCATGCTATTTATTTCTTTTTTAGGCTCAAGAGGTTTGACTTTATAACTTGGTTTGGTTGTAAATTTTGTATTAGATGTAGATGTATTTAGTGTGTTTGCTACATACTTAAGTTTTTCCAATGAGATAAGTTTCATTTAATGATCATGAATATTGTCACATAAGCCATCAAAATATTTGAACTTTTTGAAAATAACAGATTCATGTAAAGGAACAAGCAAACTTTGCTTGAATCTGTCTCGAAGCTCTTTATCTACCATGGAATTGGTCATTTTAGATAACATTATCTTGTACCTCAACATATACTCATTAATAGGTTCATTGGTTCCTTGTTTGATCTTTACAATTTGGGCATAGGAAACATTTTGGTAATGTTAATAGAGAAGTGTGCCAAAAATTGATCCACAATGGGTTTGAAGGCATTTATTGATTGAGTTGGTAAATCATAAAACCACCTTAAAGAATAGTATTTTAAGTTCTTTGGAAATAATTTGGTCAAAATTTTATCATCAGAGGCATAATAAAGGCATTCCACATAAAAATATTGAAAATGTTGTTCAGTATCACCCTTGCCATCATAAAATGTAAACTTAGGTGCAAAAAAACTAGTTGTCAAGGGATGCAAATATATCTCTAGTGCAATAGGATTATGCAACACCTCTTGTGAATCAATATTATAAGGAGATTTCATAGAATTTTGTTCAATATGTGTAGCCTTAGTTTACAAAAGTTTTATAGTTTGGATAAGATCTTGCACCTCTTGGTATTTTAGGTTTTATATTTGATAAGTCACTACAGGAGGTGTACTCATAGGTTAGGTAGATATAGGCATTGAAATTGGTATTTGAGTTGAAGCATTTAGATTTCCCATGTAAGATGTGGCAATAGTAGTTTTTGAAAACAAAGGCTAAAATACATAGCCATTACCACCATTATAAGTATGAAGTGATAATGTGCTCAAGGGGAGGGTTGTTGGTATATGTGGATGACCCATAACTTGAATAACATGATCAATAAGAGGACCTACTTGTTCATCTATGTTTTTTGCCTTTTTAGTTTCTAATATGGTTTTTAGGATTTCATTAAAATCTTAAGGGTTTTAAAGAATAAGCTCAAAAAATAATGCAATTACTTGCACTTGCTCATGATTTATTTTCTCATGTTCATCGATTTCATTAGACTCATGGTTTTCATTATCAAAATCTTCTTCTATGGTAAACTCATCAATGTTTTTGATTCTTAACATTGGCATCATCATGATCTATAAGATTAGGTTCCTCATTAGTTTTAGACATCTTAGGTGGTAGAAGGGGAATCTTAATGTGTTCAATATGCACACCTCTCAATCTAGGGTTACACTTAGGTTGCATACAAAATAATATAAGTAAAAACTAAAAAATCATAGCAACCTAAAACCCTAGATAGCTAAAAAATCCTAGGAATCAAAAAAAAAGTGCATTCACACAAATTGGGTTCACCAAATGTTTAAATCTAAAATATAGATATGGGAATTTAGGGTTAAAGGGGTATAGAAAGCCCTGGGCACAAAGATGGTAGACTATCTCTAAAGCAAGTCATTAATTACAAAATTCAGATAAACATATACTAGATTTATTATGCTGAGATATACTTGTAGACACCGAAATCGTGTCTACTCCCTGGTCTTCCTCCCCCCTTGGTCCCTTTCCACTTCTAACCATGCCTAACCTATGTCTTATTAATTTAAAATAATTATCTTATTTTAAATTAATATATCTCTCCTTCCTTCTCTCTCTCCCCTTGCCACCTCACCCATGCCACCTCTCATCTCCTTGGATTCTTTGCCTTTGGATACCCTCATTTATCACCCTATGACCTATTCCAACTTCCCCTCCACTACCCCTTGCCAAGTCTTAAATGATTTAAGACCCCATTTTCCTTATCTCACTCATTTCTCACGCCTATTAAATCACCTTCGACTATTTCTTCCCCGGACCCGCTGACCCGGCAGTTGGGAAAACAGAGAAAAGACTATTTTTAGCCTTTTTCCTGCCTTCTAGCTGCCAATGTCGGTCAACTGTCGATCGACGTCGACAATTTTCCCAGCGTCAGTTGCCTTCATAACTGCATTCCACCTCTAGAGTGAAGATCCATCTTTTCTCAATCTTTCAATCTGACTTTTCGACCTTCAGCAATCTGATCTTTCACTCCTCAATCCGTCAATCCTTCCAATCACCAGACCTCTCACTCTCTCTCTCTCTCAGGTACACACAACAAGCTACAACAACAATAGGTACTCTGCATCAGCCACTCCACTAGCAACAGGGCCTTCACACCAGCAGCATCAGCAACAGGGACAAGCATCAGCAACACTCCTTCAGCAAGCCACAGGTAAGTATTTCCTCTATGTTTTTATCATGTTTTCTAGTTATTGCTTCTAAATGCTATGAACTAGACTCAACCATCATTAGCTAGATTATCAACTAGACCACAGACATGACCTGCCCTTCTTGGAGAGGTTGAAAGGCCTCCTCTACCCCTCTGTCCCTTTTTGACATTCTATCCATTGTCCTAGACCTCTGCATAGACTCTCAGACCACTCAAATAGACTCA
Source organism: Torreya grandis (assembly GCA_037957365.1). Lineage (NCBI taxonomy): Eukaryota > Viridiplantae > Streptophyta > Pinopsida > Cupressales > Taxaceae > Torreya > Torreya grandis. Next base: position 251,498 of record JARHVA010000644.1, on the reverse strand, counting down.
GACCCTTATTCAGACCCGTCCACAGTCCAAAGACTCACCCAGACACCATCCCAGACCATTATCCTGATCGACTTGACCATTGCCTCCACCGATGTTGGCAAACTAATCGATGTCGGTAGACCTTGACAACCAACATCGGTAGACTAACCGATGTCAGCGACTATGCCCAGACCAACAGCAGCATTCAGGTAAGCATTTGCTTCTATTCCTATTTCAATTTTTAATCATTTCAGTCTTTTATCATTTTGCCTTTTATTAGACATTATTTTTATCAATCAGTGGGTTGACATCCCTCAAGGAAGTCTTTGTACTTCTGGGATCAAGCTTTTGCTTGGCAGCCCGCCATCTCCTCATCTAACGCCTTCTTTATTTTAGTCTCTTTCTTTTACAGGTGTCATCCTCCACAACCAAAGAAGAGTTCTCTCAACATCTGAATTTGGTGTCTAACCCTAGACCATCTTCTCTTAGTTTCTCATTTCCTCTTTGAATGTGAAAGCAAAAATCGTATAGAAACATTCTGGCATGCCCGGTGGGACCCTAGGGTCTTCCTTGGGTTCTTTTCTTTCTTTTCATATAGGTGCATTAGGTTTCTCCTTTTCACCTCTTTCTTCTCTCTCTTCCAAAAGACACTCTCAGCAAGAATTAAAAAGATTCATTCTTGTTCTTTTTTTTCTTGCATCTTAGACTAGTCAACTCATATTCTTCAACCCTTTCTCAACTTGTTTTCATCCAAACTCACATTTAATTTTGGGCTTAAAATTAATTGCATTTCATTTCTGATTGTATGCATACTTAGTCCACATCTAGTAATTAAAACCACATCATGAATTAATCGTAGGCCACTTATGTTAACAACCAAATCACTTGCACAAATCAAACATCTTAACTTACCTGAGACAAGGCCCGACTGGGATTTCATCACCCAGCGGATACCTTACCCGTCCCGGCAATCCCACTTGGACTTCACCACCAAGGGGAAAGCCCACTCTGTTCTCTGGCAGAGGTTAATCTCTAGGGGAAGTATATTTTGGCTAAGTGAGACCAGCTTACCACTGGGCTCGTGAAGTGAGGGGAGCTTGCTCCTTAACACCAGGCCATGTACGAAACCTAACACAAACTCTTGAGCGCCTAAACTAAACCTGAAACCATCCATAGACTACCTCTTCTAGGACCCATTCTGCAAGCCAACCTCCCAAACACATTCTAAGGCATAAGCCAACATGATTCTAAAAGTTGATCCTTAGGATCTAACGCTTAGGGTCTGCCTATCTCCATCTATTTTTCTATTCCTATCTGGTTTTTTGAGCTAGTGAGGACGTTTTCTTCTTTTCCAAAAACTTACAAATTTTCTGAGTTTCTAGAAAACACAGTAACCGACATCAGTTTTTCCAAAGACATCGGTAACTTTCTTCATCGACATCGGTCATCTAATCGACATCGACAGCCTGTCTCACTGACATTAGTTTTTATACCGATGTCGGTCCCTGTCCAGAATTCTTTTCCTTAAATAGCAAGCTTAAACCCCAACTTTCTTGTTGTCCAACACCCATTCTAGTTTTTTGAGATTGAAAAAACACAATTTCTGGAGCCTGACCCTATTTTGCCTTGAATGGTTTTGACACGCAATCAAACCAAGGCTCTCCTTGACTAAGTGAGGCATCAACCGCTTACACCTTCACCGTCCATAACTAGTCCCCTAATGGAGTTTCATTCAGAGGCTGAATGAACTCCTACTCGATTGACCCCGACTCAGACCCCCATTTTCCTTGAAGGGGACCAAGATTTCAAAATATTCTTGGACCTCAATGTCAAAGCCCTCCAAAACTATCTTGCAAGAAACCAAATGCGAGACCTTTTGGGTGAAGCGGCGATGACGTCAACACCATCCGCTACCCAGCCTTTTATGACTCAAACTATTGCCTCAACCATTAACCTGACCATGGCCAATACACAAAGTTTGGCCTCCCCATCTATTTTTAGACCAACCTCCATTGGGGTTTCATTACCCCCTCAACCACATGTAATTCAACCAAGTTCTACATCATACAAAAACTTGATTGTCTCGACTCCACACACTCTTGTGCCCATAAATATAGGAGTGTCTACCTCCCCCTTTGCCAATGCCACCATGCAACCACCTTTGGCAGTATCTAGTCAACTTATGCCTTCTACCTTCATGACGCAACCACCCTTGGCCTCCACTTTTGTCCCAACGACTAGTTATCAATACGTTGCACCCCTACAAGCGCAATCGACTACGTCGTATGCCCCTTCTAGCACCTTTCAAGTGCCCTACAACCTAGGGGGCACCTCATCCACCAATCCATCAGCAGATCTCATCAAAATGCTGATGGATAAAATGTCTAGTCTTGAAGCTTCCATTTATGGTTCAAGCAATGCCCTTTCATATGACCAAATTTGTAATGAAACCATCCATCCCTCCGTCCCAATCCGACCATACCCCAACCAGTGGGAGCTTCTTAAGTTTTCTTCTTTCTAGAGTAAGGAAGATCTGCAACATCATTTATGAGCATTTAGACATGCTTGTTACCTCATAACCCATGACGATGCATTACTTCTACGCACGTTCCCCATGTCACTTTTTGGCCCCACCCTTGACTGGTATACCTCTCTTACCAAACATTCTATCTTTTCATTCACTCAACTTGCCCAATTATTTCTTGACCATTTTTCTATCAATATCACCAAAAAAGTCTCAATCACAGATCTCTACTCCATCAAGTAATTTGACGACAAATCAATAGTCGATTTTGTCACCTGTTGGAGAGGCTTGATTAACCAGCTCTCCTTTTCCTTGCCTCAACCTGAGCTCATCGAGCTCTTTTCTCGAGCATGTACCAGGCACATCTCTTCTACCTTGCGGGTTCAAACATTTCGCACTTTCGATGAAGCTTTCACCATGACCCAAAAGCTTGAACTCTGCGCCATTAAAGAGGATAAGGTCAAACTGCGTAATACCAACGCAAAAGCCGATGACCTTCTTCTTCCAGACCTTCTTTTTCCCACTCCAAGTCCAAAGGAGTGGCCAACACTGTGGTCGTTAGATCACCATCTTCGACAATGATCGACCAATCTCAACCTTCTACATCTCAAAGCATCACCAAATGATTCCAACAATGGTACATACATCGTAACTACACTCCACTTGGAGAGTCATACACTTCCGTGTTGGAAAAGCTCGCCAAGCAAGGGGTCCTCAATCTCCCTCTAATCCGACCACCTCAATTCAACCCTTCAAAAGCTCTCCCTACATGGTATAGGGAAAATGACTTATGTCCCTATCACCGTGTCCAAGGCCATGACATTAACAACTGTCGAACCTTCAAGAACATTGTCCAAGACATGATCGACAAGGGGGATCTTGTCTTGGATAATCCGAACACCCCGCCCCATCAAAAAATTGACATCTTCAGATAACCATTCCCAAACCATCCTCCTAATCAAAACAATGTCTAGACCATGACTGATAGCTCCCAAGACCATAATATTTGCACGGTCAACACGGTCTCACCTCTTGTCCCTGACCAACCTCTTCCACAAGTAAAAGAATCCTCCTCTCCTGTTAGTCCTCCATCAACCTCTCTTATATTGGAGGACGCCTTGACCATACCAATGCCATTAGCCCCACCTTCATCTTTCCTCCTACCAATGGAGGACCCTACCTTGCCTACTCCTCAACCACAAGTCGAGGGCACAATCATCCCTGTCCTCTACCCTCTTGAGGAGCCACACTCTCCTATTTCTTCTCCACCAAGAGAAGAACCAGTCTCTTCACCCATTTCGACTGAGGAAGACCCAGCCACGGTTTCCCCTTGCCTTATGCCTGAGATTGCTACATCTCACTCACTTCCGTCCACATTCGAACCCAAACCCGTATCTAACCTCACCTCACATAATGGTGGCCCTCAACCCAAACCAAAGAAGGCCACTAAACCACACCGGAGAACCCCTCCCCCACCTTCATCATTACCTTCAATTTTGGGCCCGCATCCATCCATTTTAATAGGAGTGCTTCCTACTCCCATACCTCACAGAGGCAAATTGCCTCCATTACTCTCTCAACCCATCAGACATATATTTCCTCCAAAACATCCAACACCTATCACCACTAAAGTGCCATCTACATGTGTGGCTACACCACCCATGAAAATGATGGTACGACCAACGCCTCTTATGCCTCTCAAACCAAAGTCATCAACCCCCACTGCAACAAGACGCACAGACCCATTAGCAGGTTCTTATGCCTTGCTATTACGGCAATTGTTGCAGTCTTCTCGCATTAGTCTCCCACCTCTTAAGCCATATCAATCTCTCGAGCCAAAACTACCCTAGTTCGATGACACTCAGATTTGTGCGTATCATCGCACACCTGGGCATGACACTGAGCATTGTTGTGCCCTCAAGGTTGTCATTCACCAAAGCTTGGAGAAAGACACCCTTCTTCTTGACCATATTATCAACAAACCTTCAACACCGCCCCACTCATCAACTTCTAGATCAAGACCATCTTGGTTTGATAACTCTAAATTTTGTCACTATCATCACAAATCGAGAGATGACACTGAGCGTTGTTGCGCTCTTAAAGCTGTCATTTGTCAACACTGGAAAAAGGATACCCTTCTCATCAAGGATCCTCTTGACCACCCCTTCGACACATCATCAACACCGACCCATGCTTCTCAAACATCATCACCTAAATTGAGATTTCCACGCCAGACTATGGTCCTTTTACTGCCTTTTACTCCCTTATTCGACATCAACACAGTCAATCTGACCACCAAGCCTTAACCGACCTTGACCAATCTGCCAAACATTCTCCCTAGCCACTGGGGGAATTCAACATTCATCCAAGCCTCGACCAACCTTTCAACCCAGTCTCGACCAAACATCAATCACTCTTTTAATCCTAAACCTAGACTAGGCCTCAACCAAGCCTTGACTAAACCTTGACCAATCATCGACCAAACCTTGACCAACCATCAACCCAACCTTGTTAATCATGACCTCGACCAAACATCAACCAACTTCTTAATCATCTCCAACACGTGACCAATTTGGAAAGAAGTAAACAAAGACAAGTTTGCTCCAAATTGGCTCAGACCTTACATCATCACGCACGAGCATGGACCAGGGACTTATCAGAACCTGAGCCTCTTAATGCCTTGCATCTAGGACCATTCTACTGTTAGTCAAGTACTCATTCACTTGACATTTAACTTGAGCTCATCCCTTGAGCAACCCCGTCTTCTTAATCCTCATTCCTTTCAACCCTATTCCCCTAAACAAATCCTATATACCCCTTTTACAAAGTATGGATGCTTTGTCCTAATAAAAGGGAGCCCTTGAACTTCTATAGTCTTGTCCATGACTCCAAATCCTATCAAAAATAAATCAAGATGTTAAAATATCAAAGGTCACAAAATCAAAAAGCAGACTGCTCCCTTGAAGGACAATTGTACTATCATTGATGTAGCTAATAGACTGCTCCCTCAAAGGACAGCTATTCAAATCCCTCATATATATAAAGCAAAAATATAGACCACTCCCTCGAAGAATGGCTATGACTAAATCTCGCTACAAACAACACTATTCTCAGAAGCTTCTCGCATCGATCAGCTTCACAAATGACCACAAAGCAAATGACATCTCGATGTGGACTTCCAGCACTGATCAGTCCGCCAAAAAAATAAATTAAAAAAAAAACAAGGGTCATGGACTTGGCTTGTAGTTGTCTCAGGGTCTCCTATAAAAAGGGGTAAGGTTCTCTCTGCTCTAAAATGGGTTACCCTCTCCTCCTATCACATCACCTAGTCAAGGGACTTCAAGCTCACTTTAATGTCAAAGCGATTTGATTACCTCTCTAACACAACCCATGGTCAACAACGTAATGCATGAATGGGGCTCTTGGTTCTAACAATCCCTATATATGCCATTATTTTGGTCCTCGTCAATGAAAGGGCGATTTTGCCTTTCACTTTTTTTCACACTTTGGTCACATTCAACCCAACCAATTCCAACCAAACCAACCAACCCAACATTTTCAGACCAACAACATGACATTATGACATCATACATCATCCTAGTCCATTTCACACAGTTTTTATGGACACCAATACACATGGAAACTATCGACGACACAATTTATGTTAAGAATAAACCATTACTTGCTGAAGCATAAATAGACCTCAATTCATTTTTAGCATACATCCATCATGAATATAGAAAATAGCAAGGGATGAAAGACCACTCAAACAATGTTACAGAATACACCATTTGGAAAAGGTTGTAACATCTTCTTATGCTCATCATTTCAACACATGACCAAACCAATCATCAACCACCTTATCTCCTAGCCTGAACTACATTAGTCTGAGGCCCTAAGACCAGGACTATGTAGGCAGCACTCAGTTGACACAACATCCTCTGGGGTTAGCTCAACCACCCTCGTTTGTTCGTCTACCTGATGGACAAACCATTCTCCCTTTGACCATGACTTGACCTTGTCCAAGACCAATCCATAACTTCGACCCTCTTCCTCCCTTTTAGGGAGAACTACATTGGCCTGAGGCCCTTCACACAGGGGCTATGTAGGCAGCACTCAGATCACACGACATCTTCTGAGGTTAGTTTGGCTACATTCTTTCATCCATCCATTCATTCGACCAACTATCTATCTCAGTGTGCCTCGACCATTGACCTGGGAGATCATGACTATCTCCTCAGACTCCGACCACTTCCAAGACAAATGTTGCCTTGGTTGTTTTTACATGTATGCTACCTCATGAATGGTTAGCAAAATTATGTGCAAACTATTTATGACCTTCACAAGTATAGGATCGCAACCCGATTGATCCCCACTACTTGTGACATTTTTGTGTTTCCAGAAGCACTTCCTGAGCCCGAGATACTTGGAACATGATGACCATTGGAGCTTCAACTTAGATTGAATAACTCGATCAGCCACGACCAAATGTTGGGGCCCGGTTACTTCAATTTTGGCACTCCTTGACTCTCGACTTGTGATAATTTGACCTGACCATCTTGTGAAGTGGTATACGCGCAATCACAACTTTTGCAGCGTTCACACTCACACCTTCACCCTTTTCACCCACTCTCTGTCAAATCAGAACCCGATTCCAGGGTCCCTTCCCTCGACTCCTACTTTGAGGGGGAATACCTCATCCCATAATCGGGGCAATCAACTTTCATTTTTGTCTTGCAGTTCACTTGAACAACCAACAGGACGAAATCAACCTCATCCCATACCTGGGGCAACCAACTCCTATTTTTGTCTTGCAGTTCGTCAAGAATAACCAACAAGACAAAAAGGGGCAAATGTAGACACCGAAATCGTGTCTACTCCCTAGTCATACTCCCCCTTGGTCCCTTTCCACTTCTAACCATGCCTAACCTATGTCTTATTAATTTAAAATAATTATCTTATTTTAAATTAATAATTCTCTCCTTCCTTCTCTCTCTTCCCTGGCCACCTCACCCATGCCACCTCTCATATCCTTGGATTCTTTGCCTTTGGATACCCTCATTTATCACCCTATGACCTATTCCAACTTCCCCTCCACTACCCCTTGCCAAGTCTTAAATGATTTAAGACCCCATTTCCCTTATCTCGCTCATTTCCCATGCTTATTAAATCACCTTCGATTGTTTCTTCCCCGAACCCACTGACCCAGCAGTTGGGAAAATGGATAAAAGACTATTCTTAGCCTTTTTCCTGCCTTTCAGCCGCTGACATCGATCAACTATCGACCGAGGTCAGTGATTTTGCCGGCATCGGTTGCCTTCATAACTGCATTCCAACTCCAGAGTGCAGATCTGGCTTTTCTCAATCTTTCAATCTGACTTTTCAACCTTCAGGAATCTAATCTTTCACTCCTCAATTCATCAATCCTTCCAATCACCAGACCTCTCACTCTCTCTCTCTTAGGTACACACAGCAAGCTATAACAACAACAGGTACTTAGAGAGGGTGAAAGGCCTCCTCTACCCCTCTGTCCCTTTTTGACATTCTGTCCATTGTCCCAGACCTCTACATAAACTCTCAGACCACTCAAACAAACTCAGACCCTTATTCAAACCCATCCACAGTCTAAAAACTCACCCAGACCCTATCCCAAACCATTATCCTAACCGACATTGACCATTGCCTCCACCGACGTCGGCAGACTAACCGATGTCGGCAGACCTTGACAATCGACGTCGGTAGACTAACCGACGTCGGCGACTGTGACCAAACCGACAGCAACATTCAGGTAAGCATTTGCTTCTATTCCTGTTTCAGTTTTTAATCATTTTAGTCTTTTATCATTCTACCTTTTATCAGACATTATTTTTATCAATCAGTGGGTTGACATCCCTCAAAAAAGTCTTTGTACTTCTGGGATCAAGCTTTTGCTTGGCAGCCCGCCATCTCCTCATCTAATGCCTTCTTTGTTTTAGTCTCTTTCTTCTACAGGTGTCATCCTCCACAACCAAAGAGGAGTTCTCTCAACATATGAATTTGGTGTGCAAGACTACATCCGGGTAACATCTAACCCTAGAGCATCTTCTCTTAGTTTCTCATTTCCTCTTTGAATGTGAAAGTGAAAATCGTATAGAAACAATACTAAAGATAAAAAGTACAATTATGCTAGGTATTGTAATGATGATGAAAATAAGATACTTATCTAGATTTGATGCTAATATAGATTTAGATCCAAAACAAGTAGAAAGTAGACTAGATATGAGTTTAGGATTAGTCACATGATTTTAAAAATTGTACATTTGTAGTCATCGACACTTGCATCAACCTGGCATGATTGTATCAATGATACTATCTAACTCAAATATAGAGGTCTATTATGGAATACCTATTGAAATTACATGCAACCACCTAGATGCTTCTGGGTTTTGTGTCACATGTGCTTTAGTGCATTTAGATCTAGGTCATGGACTATCACTCCTTATCAAATAACAAAACCCTATTTCTTCATATCCATATTGGCTATGGGAAATGGATTAGTGGGAACGCATTGTCAATCTACCCCAAACACCCCTATGTCAATGAGCACTACCTACATAGCCAATACTTTGAAGAGGTCATTAGACTTATGTAGATCTTGTCTACGTGTTAGCTTGTGTGTGAATCATGTAATGTGTGATAAGCAGGTACCATAGTGAACTAGCTTGTAACTTGGAAAGTATGGATTTTGGAGTGCTCCTTCATTATTTCATACATTTAGATATGTTGTCCCTATTATTGATATGGAAATAGGAAAAATAGGGAAGCTTTTACTCACTTGATTGCTTTTTGGTCTATGCTAGGTAGCTTTTTGAGTAGGTAATAATTTTGATACGTGAGGAATGAATGAGGGTTGATCTTGTATATATACCAATACCTTTGGAGAATATTTCACATTAAAGCACTTAGGCCAACCTATATGATATGTTTCATTTGTAAATTAGATGAATTTAGGGCATTTGATGCTTGCATCAGAGTAAGACACTTGCATCGACATAGGTGTTTGACTAAGATGCAAGTGTCTGGGTAGTTGGAAAATAGGTGTAGAACCAAAAATTATAGAGAAGGAAGATAAACATGTTTATAATATTTTGGTAAAGATAGAAGGTTTGAGTCATCAAAATAACATTGGTCAGACTAAGAGATAAGCATTTAGGCACAAAGAGAGTGTATGTAATCCTTTTGGCAGTGAGAAAGGTCTAGAAGTTGAAGGTACATCCATAATATGTATTTGCCAAGTGTTTAAGACAAAGGTGATATAATTCAAAAATTTGTATCTATAGGATACTCCTTGGGTATTTGTAATTTTTGAATACTAAAATTAGTGTTAGATTATTTCTTCAAACCCATTTTTTAGATGTGATCTTATCCAACTTGGTGTGTTATTCATTATTTTTAGTTGTTTTATCTCTTGAAATTGAAATAGTTTCAATTTAGAAATCAAATTTTATATGATCATGAGCATCATCAAGTGTTACATTCATTGAATGTAACCAAGGAGTACCTAATATTGTATTTTACTTAAGCAAATATGGAATGACATAGAATGTAGTGAGACATGTTCTGGGAACAAGAGATATAGGCAATTGAATGTATCCCATTGTCACACTTCAGGTGGAGAGTTTTTGGTCAAATGTTCAATATCATATCCAATGGATTCAAGGAAACATATACTACACATATCAAATTAAGTTTCATCATACACCATTAATCACTTTTATCAATTTCCCTCTACATCAAAATTGATGACAAAAAGATTTCCATTTGAAATAAACTTAGTGGTGATCTCATTGGAAGACATTATTTAATAATTGAGCTTTTTAGGATGCATTACATAGGAAATTCCTTCTTAGGTACCTCTTTATTTGACAATTATTTCTAATGTAATTATTTTTTAGGAAGCTCTTTATTTAGAGATGGCATATTATGTGAAATAGGTTGCTCAACTTTAGGAGTTGTAATGGTGTTATGAGGATATTCATGAAGTTTAATGTCACCTTTATCCATAAGATAGTAAATTTTGTCTTCCAAATCAAAAAAACTATTAATTGAATATCCATGAGTTATATGATAAGCATAATATTATTTGGATCTAATTAAGTTTGGTGCATAATATGTGTCATACTCTCTAGTAGGATGAAATGCAATCAATTTTAAATCAAACCTTTTTTTCAATATTACACTTAGAGAATCTTGTAATTTGAAAAGTTGGTGTGATCCACAAAGGGATGGTGTAGGTCAAAAGGTCACCAATTTCTTATTCAATGGTGTATATGTTTGTTTTTTAGGCACACATATTTTATTGTGACTTGGAGAAGTATAAGAAGATGAAGCACGAGTCTCATGTGCTAGTATATTGATTTCATCTAGTGCTACGAACACATAACAAAGATGATGCAAGGATGGATAAGCATTTTAAATTAAATCATATCTAAATGAGGTAAAATGTGATGACTAAAGATATATTTTTGTTCCATATCCAATGGTTGATAAATTAAAGAGTGAAAGTTACATTTGCATCTAAGAATGTAGTTAGAAATGATATCATTTGGACCTTATAGATGGGATAAAATCAAAGGTAGCATGATGTACACTATTAGTGATAAATAATTATAAGAAAATATCATATAACATGAGACATTATACAAGTATTCACTAGTTAACTCAAGAAACCAATCCAAAACATCATCAATTAAGCTTCTAAAAAACAACTTAAGCATTATTGTACTTTGATGAACATGGTTTCCAATAGAAGAATAAAAGGCCTTAAGATGTATAAAAGGATCTTCATGTTTGTGAAATAAAATAAATGTAGGTGTGACAAAACTATGAGGGAGAGAAGTATTGATCACATTGTGGGGAATAGGATTATTCAATATAACATTAGAATCAAACCTAGTGCAAGATGACTCGAAAATAAGATATATGGTATGGAGTGTTTGCAAATCACCTATCACATGAATCATGGAAAGTATCTCATGAGTAAGAATATTAGGATTATTAAGGAGTCCATTCATTAGTTGAATCTAATCAAATTAATAGTAAACATGGGTACCCTATTATAAATTGGTTTGGATGACAAATAGTGATTACAAACCATGCAAGATAAAGAATTTCAAGTACAAACCTTAGGAGGAACATTCACAGTTTCTAAAGTAGAATTGGGTTTTTCTAAAATACATGCTTTAAAATTTTGTACAATGCTTCATTAATTATTATATCACTAGAAATAAAATTTACATCATTCATAATCAAAATTGCTTTCATCAAAGACATATTATCCATTTTACTAACATGAGCCATTATTATAGCTAAGTAATACCACAACATATGAGAAAATAAGGGAAAATAAACACTAAGGATATGATATGGGAATGAGACCCTAAAAATTAGAACCAAAATGAATGAAAAATAATAAGCACTAATGGGTAGAAGGGAAAGAAACCCTCTATTGGATGTAAATATTATTTAAATATTTTTTTGATTTGATAATTAAATGTTATAAAAAATAAACTATTGAAATCTGATTTAGATTTAAAAATATACATAACTTAAATGGACAATACAATAATTTATAGAATTTTAAATGAGTTATAAATAATAAATTGACAAATAGATATGCAAACCTAACTCAAACTGAATTTATGCTAACTATGCAGGCTGACTATTGATGAAAATTGATTCTAATGACCCCTAAACTATGTTTTAGTTGAAACCAAAATTTCAAATTGTGTTGTAATAATATATTAGATTTATTGCATAGGTCATAGACTAATGTTGAAATAAATGAGTAAAAATAATACAAAAAAAAATATCACCTTGATAAAAACAAGACACAAAGTTGAGACGAAGGTGACAAGTAAGGAAACCATCAAAAATAGAAAAACATTACACTAGTATTAAAATCTTACAAAAATGAATCTCCAATTACAATAACATGAAGAATCTAGGATAATAATGATCTTAGGCTAAAATAACATCAAGGATGTAAGAGCAAGACTAGATCAATAATATTGTGTTGGGTTGTAGCTAAAGAATGGGAGATGAGAACTCTTTACATAGAGCTAGAAGAAATAAGGAGGTGTACAAACTTAAGAATTTGTTCTAAGTGTCTCTAATCCTCTTATAAATGATAAGTATGTGTGTGTTATGTGAGGGGAGTATTTACATGCACAAGTAACTTTTGAAAATCTTAAGGAGGACAAAGAGGTGAGTGACACCTCATAAAATGTAAATTTATATGAATTGATATTTCACATAAATATAATTTTTTTACATATGAATAAAACCTAGGATAAAACATTATCCCAAATAAAGGGTAACCTAACACACTCCTAAAGACTTAGGAAAGAACCAAAAAAATATTAAATCTCCAACACTCTCCCTTAAGCTTAATTTGAGGCTACAAAAGTGGAGAAACCTTTTACAATCAAGGAAGGGATTTGAAATTACATGATACCCCCCAAAATAGAAACTTCATTCAAGAGGAATTATAATATTGTTTAGAAAGAAAGAAGAAGATAAGGTGTTACCAAAAGTTGTAAGGATGAAAGTGTGAACACTAAGAATCTCCAAGAATCCTCTTCAGACAATGTGGTCAATCCACAATGAAACAAAGCCCAATAAGGAGGAATGATTCACAAAACTTGCAAAATAAATAAGCTAACACCAATATTTCAAGTTAATTAATTTTTACGCCAAAAACATAATATACATACATAATGTAATAAAAGTAGATGTACAACAAGACAAAATGTAGAAAAGACAACTTCCATCACAAAGTGTAAAAAGTTGCATGAAATGAAGTTAGTTAAAAGTACATTTCCTTTGCAACAAAAAGTAAGGAACGCATATAATATTTTGAGTTCAATCAAAATGGAGATAAAGAAGATGTGTCACTAGCAAAAGATATCCAATATAAAGCAATAGAATAAGCATCACATGAAGACACACCAAAGTCTCTAAACGATCCATCATTTTTAGGAATCCAAACATTTTAAACCTTAGAGGTGGGAGATTTAATCATTTTACAACATTGAAAAGTGTCCTGAGTAGATTTACCACAAGGTTTTCATGGATACAATTTTCAATATTTAAAGATATGATGCCCGTGTTTTCCATAATGCACACAAGGTTTATCATGTTTAACCAAAGCATGAGCACAACAAGCATTATAATCAAAATAAATTGAATCACAAGTCCTTCAGTGAGGAGGATGATATGATTCCAAATTTTTAGTAGAAGTATTTGAAGAATTATGGCCAATACTTTTATAATTTTCAATAGAATTAGGGAAAATAGCTTTAAGAATACTATCTTCAAACTTACCAAGCCCACCACTCGAATATTCAATAAAGTTCATAATTTTTAAGTTGGGGTTAATAAAATAAGTGTTCAAAGAAGTTCTAGGTGTTTTAAAATCACAATGAGTGTTAAAATTAGAGTTATTATTACATGTAAAAGATGCAAATTTTACATTTAAAGCATCAATAAAAGATTGCATAGTTTGTATTTGCTCAATAAAAGAGACTTGTAAAGCATTTAAAGTGTCATTTTGACATGCAATTTCATGTTTAAGACACTAATTTCATCATTTTTAAAATCATTTTGATGTAAAAACTTTTTAAAAGCTAAAAAAATAACTAGTTTGAATGTTATTGCACGTGAGTATATAAGTTTTAAGCTTGCAAAAAAACCACTAAAGCCACTAATGATTAACATGTAAATGTAAGTCCACACTAAAATAAAAAATAAAGTTGTTTTAAAACTAATAACATTTTTTGTTAATCCCACTAACAATAAAATCTTTATCAAAAATTAAGGTTTCCAAAAAAAAAAACTTTAACAAAGGTAGATGTAAATCTTGTTTAAAGATTTAAAGTATGGCTTTTTTGTTTTTGAAAAAAAATTGTCAATTTAATTCAAAAAAGAATTAAGTCTTATTAAAAAAATCATGGTGCATATACCTCATAGGATATAAAATTATTTTAAGATAAAAAGACAAATTTGTTTTGGAAAAAAAACCCTTTTTTTCTTTAAAAAAATAGATTATCTTTTTTGGAAAAAACAAACAATGGATTTCAAAGCATAAAAATATTTGTTTATTGTTATATGTATTAAAAAAATTAAATCATAAAAAAATATGATGCACTCCAAAGGATAGTGGAGGAAGCACGGGTGTTCTCACATGTCTCAAACTTACGCTAAAAGGAAAAATAAGAAATATGTGATTCAACTCAATATTCAAGAGGCACAGGATGCTTGGGAATTAGGGGACTGGTCAAAGGGAAGTCTAAAAAGATGTCAGGTCAAAAGGCATGGTGTAATCCTTAACAAGCCAAGGAACTTTGGTGGTATTAGGACTAAGGCTTAGGAGTTGGACCAACCACGGTCCTCTCACTTTCCTCTTGAAGGGTTTCCTTCAAACCAAATAGATGGATCTTCTTGCCCCCACCAAGATTCTAATTGAGTGGTGAAATCAATTTTATTTAATAGAGAGATATTTTGACAAATATTTTAGAAAGGGAGAAGATCAATCTTATCGATAAGTTTGTTATAAAATGGCCAACTAGGGGCAGTCAAAAGTTAAGTTTGTGAAAAATTGCATTTGGACATTAGCCTTAGTTTCCTCCCCAAAGGCTTCTTTGTAGCCATCTGCCCTAATCTGAGAAAGAAACAAGAGATTATGGAATGAGGGCCATGGCTATGGGATAGAGTAGGGCTTCAGTTACAATAATGGTATGCCAACTTTGACCCATAATCTACTAATAAAGGAAGTTTTCTGGTTTGGATCCAGATCTATGGTCTCCCAATCAAATATTACATGGATGAGTGCCTCAAGAAAATTAGGATGTTACTAGGGGAATTTGTCAAAATTGACCCAATGACTAGTGAAGGGGTTTTGGCATCCTATGCCTAGATCTGCCTAGTTTTGGACCTGAAAGAGATCATCCTAGAGGCCATTTGTATTAACTCACTTGGTAGATCCTAGGAACAAAATATTGATGTAAAAAGGGTAGCTTTTTGGTGCTATAAGTTTTGTAATGTTGGTCACATAAGGAAGGTCTATCCACAAGGGAGACTACTTTTTGAAGAGAAACTATCAAGACCATCCCTAGGGGCTCAACTAGGTCTACCTTCTATTAACCTCCATCATCAGAGTCATGTGATAGATGTTGTGGATAAGAGTGATTCAGCTCTAATTTAGAATGTAGAAGTAACTGAGGTAATTAAAAACAACTTGGAGGGGTTTTTTTCTTTCCTAGTCCATGATGTTCAATGAGTGTAAGTTTATATCACCAAAAGCTAATAATATTACCTCCCTTCTTACCATTGATATAGGGATTATCCCCCCTTTAAAGACTTGTGGGTTGAAAGGTTTGGGAGAACCATCATCTTTAGCTCAAGATCTCTAGCTCTCACCTATTGCTAAGGACTTTTTGGAAGATGTGGAAGAATAAGAAGAGCTCAAATCCACTAAATTTATCTCCTTATCCCAAAAGGTGATCAAAATTACCTAGCCAAATTGTGGATCTCCAAAGGGATATGTGAGGAATAACAAAAAGGTAATCTCCAAGGAAATCATAGAGGCAGACGTGTTAGCAGGTACCCAAACTACACTAGATATTTTTATTTCTTCTAACAAGTGAGGGGTAAAGGCTCCCTAGTTATCCCAATGAAAAATATCTCATATAATGTTAGGGGATTAAATTCCCCTAACAAACATTTTCTTGTTAGGAAATAATTGATGAATCCAAGCTTTGATGTGTTCATTCTTTAGGAAACTAAACTGAGTAAGGAAGAAGTGATGGGGTTGTTGTCTAAAGGTTGGTGTAGGTGGTAGGGTCTTTTTTGTTGAGTCAGCTAGTGAGTCAATGGGCCTAAAAATCATTTGGGTCCCTCATAAGATACAGATGGAATAATGTGAGTCAGGAAATAACTGGTAATTGTGTAAGGTTTTTGACTTCATCTTAAATATTTTCATCTTTATTTTCAATGTTTGTGGTCCTAATTCTATCCAGCTCAACGATCGATGTTGGGATAAAATTCACCATCACTTGATAGTGTTGAAGGGAAAAAATGTGTGATTTGAGGATATTTTAATGCCACTCTCTCTAGATCTAACAAAAGAGGGAGAGTCTTCAAAAATGCTCAATCCTAGATTGACTTCTCCAACTTTGTTTTTATTGTGGGATTATTAGACTTGATTCCCAAGAATTGATCCTTTTCATGGATTAATAGAAGGGATAGGTTATATAATATTTATGAATGCTTGGATCACTTTTTGATTTCCCCTAATTTTTGTGACTTGAATTGGATCATGGAAAGTAACATTATACCAATTTTTGGGTTAGACCACTCTCTGGTTGAATTAAGTATCATCATGGATGGGGCCACCCCTAAATACCCTTTCAAGTTCAAGATGGTGGGGTTTTGGGATCCACACATCCATGATTTCATCAAGATAAGGTGGAACACAACCCCTTTCAAGTCAGGCTCCAAAGTGTTTAAAGTTTATAAGAAGTTAGCCTTTATTAAATCCATCTTGAAAGCTTGGAATAAGGAGTATTTCAAAAATATTTTTTAGGAACTTTTTAGGGTTGAATCTAAGCTAGAAAAGGTTAATTAGATGGTTCTTACATCAATTATGGACTCGATTACCTTTTGGTGGTCGAAGATGTTGTTAGCATAACTTGAGGAATGGCTATGTAGGGAAGTAATGTTATGGCACCAAAAATCCAGAGAAACTTGGCTTAAAGAGGGGGACATGAACACTCATTTTTTCCATAACACTATGAGGCTTAAGAGGATGATTATTTGAATCCCATCTATCAAAGATCAGAATGAGGAGATTTTGGATTTTAATTATCAAATTGAAAATGAAACTGCTCGTTGGTTTTATGAAATGTTGGAGGGGAGGAGGCCTTTAATTTGGGGGTGCAAGATTGGTGTCTAGAAAACATTCCCAGCATTATCTTGATCAATTATAATGAGTATTTACTGGCCCCCTTTTCTAAGGAGGAAGTCCATGCTATCATATTCTCATTAGGTGAAGATAAAGCACCCGATCTAGATGGTTTTCCAACTATTTTTTTCAATCATTATGGGATATTATGGAGGAGGATATTGTGGACATGGTTGAGGAGTTTTGGTGTAAACATAAAATGGCCCTGAATATAATTTATACCTTCATCACCCTTATCCCTAAGGGTTATAGGAAAAATGATTTTGGCAACTTCAAACCAATCTCTCTTTGCAAAATAGTGCACAAAATTATTTCCAAAATGATTTCCCATAGGATAAAACCTTTTGGAACAATATTGTGTTCCCTAAAGTTGGACAAAATTTCTCTATTAGAATAATATAACACTCCTTAAGGTTGGGTTATTTGCATCACTGGTTGTATAGGGAAAAATCTTGACCTTTGATAGACTTTATAAAATAGGTGTGTATAGTCAGCTCCCATTGAACGATGTGCGTCTCTGAGGAGTAAGATGCTAATCACCTTTTATTTTCATGCCCCTTCACTACATCATGTTGATCATGGCTTTGTGGTATTTTGGGTTGGAAATGGGATTTATTGGAGTCTCTACAGGTGTTGTTTGCTTTTTGACCAGAGGGCAATGATAAGGATACCTTTTCTTACCTTTGGTTAATTGCCCTGGTGATCCGCATCTCAACTTTATGTAAGGAACTTAATTCACACATCTTTGAAGGTGTGAAAAATCCAAAAGATGGTGTCATTCACAAGGTGGAAGTCACCATTTCTAAATTCGACTCCCAACATGTTAGATGTAAAAGGGGTTCTTTGACAACTTGGTATTTTCACATGGATACCTCATGGATTGTTCTAAGAGTCCCTCTCGTTAATGGGTCATTAATTTTAGATAAAGCATGCAAGAGGGTTGCCAACTCTTCTTGATACCCACTTACTTTAGGCATGTTCAAATTAAATTTTGATAGGGCTACCTATTGACATCCAAGGGCCTCTAAGGTTGGTTGCATTATTTAGGATTGCTTTGGATCCCTAATTAGAGCATCATCCATGAAGAGTATGGATGGGATAAATAAAAAAGTTGAAGCTCAAGAATTTACACTAAGAATTAGACTTGATTGAGAAGTTTGCCATTAAATGTGGCTCAGTCATCATTATCAGTATGGTACATAAATGTAGGGCTGAAGCTTAAAATCTCAATAACATTCTCAAGCATTTTGGGGAGGAATTAGATTCCTTTATAGTCTTATAAGTCTTCCATTATTATAAAGAGGTGAATGAGGTGTCAAAACTTTTAGCAAATAGTGGCATTGAATAACAGGAGGATATTATTATCAATAACCATTGGGAGGCATGACCCAATAATGATTTTGTGCCATCATTTTGAACCCTCCCTTTTTTTACCATGAGATGTTCATGTTTCTACATAATTCCTTTCACATCGCTTTAGTGTCATGTCATTTGATTGGCATGATTACTCATATGTGCATGGGATTTAACTATCACTTAAATGTGATGGGACTACTTGCATAATGTGTCAGTGCTAGTTGATTGTTGTGTTTACATGGATATTTATTGTGAGGCATAGGTTGCTCATTTTTGCCATGGATGTCATGCTATAATGAGCCCTCAGCATTCCCTTCCTTCACTTGATACCTAAAAAAAGGGAGATGGCCTTTGAAAGACATGTTATAGACTCTCATATGAAGAAAGTTTTCCTTATTCAGTCTAGGATTATTTTAGAGGTAATTTGTGACATCATTGGTCTAGTTTATCTATATTATGCTTGTCGAACTAAGGTAAATTATGAGATGGCTTCCATGTTCATTGGTAACCTCTTTCTCACCTTGTAAGATAAGGTATTGGTTTGTACATTTGCATAAAGGGTGGTTCCATAGTTTTAGGTTGGCCTAAACACTATCATGGATGGGTTTCTAGGGTTTCTACCTTAATCTCTACTTTTTTTTGGTAATGAGAGTATGGGACTTCTTCCCCTTGCCACTTTTTAGGAGCTCAAAGAGTGTTTTATGATATTTTTAACTTTTGTAACTAAGTTCCAGTCAACAATCCTCCATATATCACATCTAGGGGGGTTTATTTTGAACTTAGATGTGTAGGTCTATCAAGTTCCCATGGCTTTCTTGGACATGGTTTTAGCTCTCTAAAGATCAAGATGTGTGCTCTTGGTGGCATGGCTACTTACAAGATTATTTGGTCTAATGGTGTTGTATTTTCCTCCCCAAGTTGGCATAGACTCTAGTTTGGAAGGTGGTGGGTAGGTCACTTGGTGGAAATTAGTTTTTAGGTTTATGTGTGGATGCATGGATGATGCTTGTCTTTCCCCTAGTTTATGTGGTTGCATAGTCTTCAATGATACTCAGGGTAGAATCTTGACCTTTGATAGACTTCATAAAATAGGTGTGTATGGTCCCTTTCATTGTCTTATGTGCCTCTCTGAGGAGGAATATTCTAACCACCTTTTATTTTCATGCCCCTTTGCTACATCATGTTGGTCATGGCTCTGTGTTATGATGGATAGAAATGGGATTGATTGAAGTCTCTACAAGTAATATTTGATTCAAGGCTAGTGGATAATGGTAGGGATACATTTTCTTGCCTTTGGTTAATTACCCTGGTGATCCTTGTCTCGACTTTATGGAAGGAGCATAATTCACTCATCTTTGAAGGTGTGGAAAATCCCAAGGATGGTGTCATTCACAAGGTAGAAGTTGCCATTTCTAAAGTTATCTCCCAACATGATAAACGTAAAAGGGGTTCTTTAACGGCTTGAGATTCACACATGGATGCCTCATATATTATTCTAAGAGTCCCTCCCGTTAAGTGTCATTCATTTCAAATAAATCATGTAAGAGGGTTGTCAACTCTTCTTGGTGCCTACCCACTTTAATCATGTTCAAATTAAATTTTGATGAGGTTGTCTATGGAAATACAAAGGCCTTTAGGGCTGCCTACATTATTCAAGATTGCTCTAAATCCATTATTAGATCAATATCCATGAAACTTATAGATGGGACAAATAACAAAGACAAACATCAGACATTTGCACTAATAATTTGACTTATAATTCAATGTGGCATTAAAAATTTTGCCATTGAAGGGGACTCAATGGTCATTATCAGCATGGTACATAAACGTAGGGCTAGAGCTTGGAGTCTAAATAAAATTCTCAAGCATTGTTAGGAGGACTTGGATTCCTTCTTGGTCTTAGAAGTATCCCATTATTATAGAGAGGTAAATGAGATGGTGAACCTTTTAGTAGATAGTGGTATTAACCAACAAGAAGATATTATTATTGATAACCATTGGGAAGCATGGCCCAATATGGATTTTTTACCATCATTTTAAACTCCTTTTCTTTTTATGATGGGAGGCTTATGTTTTTACATAATTCCTTCTGCATTACTTTACTGTCATGTCATTTGATTGGCATTATTACTCATATACATAAGGGATTTAGGGATCACTTAAATGTGATGGGACTGATTACACAATGCATCAACATCAGTTGATTGTTGTGTTTGTGAGGCTCTTTCTTGTAGGGTATGAGTTACTTGTTTCTACCATGGATGAGATGTTGTAACATGCCCTCAACACGCCCCTTCTCCACTTAACAACTATGAAGAGAGAGATGGCCTTTGAAGGCCATGTAATAAACTCTCGTATGAATAAAGTGTTCTTTATTCGGTCTAGGATTGTTTTGGAAGTAATTTACATCATCATTGGTATGGTTTATCTAGATTATGCTTGTTGAGCCAAGGCAAATTATGAGGTGGCTTCCTTGTTCATTGATATCTTCCTATTCACATTAAAAGTCAAGGTAGTGATTTGTGTGATTATGGAAAGGGTGGTTAAACCATAGTTTCAGGTCAGCTTAGACACTATCATGGAGGGGTTTCGGGGGTCTAAGCCTCAGTTCATACCTTTTTCAAATAATGAGAGTGTGGGGCTTCTTCCCCTTATCACTTTTCATAAGCTCGAGGATTGTTTTATATGTGTTTTAACTTTCAGATCTAAGCTCCAGTTAACACTCCTCCATCCATCACTTACAGGGGGTTTCATCTAGGTCTTAGATGTGGAGGTTTGTCAAGTTCCCATGACTTCGTTGGATGTAGTTGTGGCTCTCTAGAGGTCGATCCATGTGCTCTCAATGTCATTACTACTTGTAATATTTTTTGGTTCAATGGTGTTGAATTTTACTCCTATAATTAGCTTAGACTATTATTTAGAAGGTGATGAGTCAGTCACTCGATGGAAAGCATATTCCAGGGCCATGTGTGGGCACATGGAGGATGTTCATCTTAACCTTGGTTTAGGTGGTTACATAGTCTTCAATAGTGCTTAAGGCAGGTGAGGTAGATGTGATGGAAGATGTGGTCATGGTCATAATAATGTTGGGATGGTAATGACTTTTATGGCTATGGAGATTGATTGTGCTTTATTTGTGGTGGACCTAGTGACTTTTTTTAAGGATGGTAAGACTCAAAGTAATGGTCTAGTGGTACCTTTGATGGTTAGTGGCAATGGTAGCCAGGTTTAAGATCTCGGTGGTCAACTCCTCTTGGAGTTTAATTGATGGTGATGGTGACCCTTTCGTCTTTTTTTATGTTGTACCTTAGCCAATTGTTTCTTTGATGTTTGGTCTTGTCTATCCTTAGGCTTGTTCGACCCAGTTTAATTTTGGTTACATCTTATCATCTTGGGCTTTGGATCCTTATTATCATTAGTTTTTTTGTATGAATAAAATGGGTGAGGGACCCTTTTAACCCTTTTAACTGAGCAAAAATAAAATTAAAATTAAATGATGAAAAATATTTCTAATAATAATTGTGAGAAGAATACCTAGAAATTAAGAAATCAAAAATTTTAACCACATTTTTTGAAAAAAAATAGTAGGTACATTTTTATGATTGTTACAAATTTTAACGCCATTATTATATGATAGATTAACAAAACCCAAAATTTTTTTAGAATTTTATATTTTTAATGAAAAAACATGGCTCCTATTTTAGATGAGTTTTATGTAGAAATAGAAACAACTCTAAAATATTAAAAAATGAATTAGAATTCAAATGCAACTAAAAAAAAACCAAAATAAGCATGAAAAAACCTCATTTAGAAACCTAAAAAAATAGGTTAAAAGGACATAAATGTTACTCTTAATGATTTTTTAAAAATGGTTAGTTTATTTGTGCATTACCTAAAACCAAGAGTATATTACGTTGAATTAATGCATATAATCTAAAAATGAAGTATGGATATACTTGAAACTAAAGAGAACAAGAAAGGAATACACCTATGTGTCTATACAACTATGTTTCCCCTTGGTACTTTGATTTGGTGATGATGCTTCCTTGTTGTATAATTGGAGAGAGAGATTCATAACTAAACCTTAGAGATGTGAAGATGAAATTGGAGGGTGATCATGCCCCCATTCTAGTGAAAGGGTGAGCTATGTTAAGGAAATCAAAACCATTGAGTCTCGATCGCACAACTCAAGTGTAAAACATAATCTAGCCAATCTAGCTAATCTAGCCAAGGTTAATTGGTGTAACCATTTGAACTTAAAATGAGGAGTAGTGCCAAGGAAATCGAGGGTGTTGAATATAAACTAAACTACTCAAGGGAGCCAACTACTGTAGATAGATAAAGGGTTAATTGGTGTGTCTTGGAAAGTTTGGTACATCAATGTGTGGTGAGAAAGGAATGGACCATGTTCATGCTCCTTCATTGAATATGTTGTAAATGGTGTACAATATGAATATGTAGATGTGATTTTGGTAAATTTTCATGGCATATATACCTATAATATATCTCAAGCTAAAGTATGTGTCAAAATGTAACATATACGCTATAAACTATATATAATATCTATCACAAATCTAAAAACCTATGTCTCAAATCTGTGAAATTGATCTTGTATTAGATTATGTCCCAAGTGTATATCTAAATCATGTAAATTGAATCAAATTCTATAAATCATGCCACCTATGTGTGTGTGGACTCATGTCTCTATGACATTCTTCAACTAATATACCCCACCTTTTGAGGTGAGGGGAATGCAACATGGTAGTCACCTTATCTCAAAAGGATAAGATAACCATGTCATATATGTAGTAATGAAGCATATAATAGTATCATGTTTAAGTAAATGTATCAATCAATTTTATAGTATCCCATCACAATTATCCCTGAGATGGATAATATGGATCATGAAAATGTCTAAGAGTTACAAACATAGTCCCAACAAACAATCGAGCACACACATAAGAACACTTAATGTTACACAAAAAATGGGTCTACGTAGACTAAAAATAATGGGTATGTTCAAATTTCATTGTTATGCACCTAAGAATATGATATATTAACATATATGGGTTGATGAATATTTTGACATGTGGCATACACCCCCCTTAGTTACTTATATGGACACAATATAATAGGATAAATGAGTAACTTATGGAATTAGTACAATGGGTAATGGTCAGCCAACCTTAGGATTAGGAGGTCACCCATCCATTTTTAGTTATATATATGTCTATATAAAGGAGATGCATATGGTTGTAAAGGATATAAATCAAGTAAGCATTGAGTCTTCTATTTGGTATAAGGATATTGTAAGTTGTCCCCTCAAAGTGGCATTATGGATTTATTCCTTCCTAAAGGAATATTGTATAATGTTTCACTACCTTAAGGGTATTGTTATATTTATACATATATTTAATATTTGGTCATCTGGGCCCACCAATATCTATTGTTAAGTGTTAATCCATTATATACTCTACATAATTCAAATATTATATGTTTGGATCATAACAAGTGGTATTAGAACATTGAATTAGGCAAATATTTGGGCAAAACCCTAATTTTGGAGAATCACTTATATCTTGCAATATGTTCTAATTCTTTTGACAAATTTGTCATTGGATTTGGATAATATTTCAAGGAAGTCATAATTAAAAAATAGATGTTTGATGATCAATTTTGAGAGAGATATTGTTATTTTAGGGTTTTTACTAAATTCATCATATAAGTCAAAAATTCAATAATTTTTTTATGAATTTTTTATTGAATTAATATCATTATAAAAGATAACTACAATGAAAATTTTGGATTTTTCTAAAAACTTTTGAGTGAGTTATTGTGATTTCATGATTTTTCATAGATTCGCTCCACGTGCTGATTTTTTTTGGAAATTTTCCACAAAATTTTCACTTGAGATGTATAATAATATAAAGAAGCTATATCAAAAATTATGAACTATTTTCATCAGTTTGGAATGAGTTATTGAAATTTTAGGGTTTTTTCATTAACCCTAGTTTTTATGGATCATGGAGTTAGATTTTTTTTGGGAGAGGAGGATATTAACACAAAAAATGGTGGATCCTTTTTAAGGAATATAATGTTCAAATAATTTGGTGGCAAAAAATTTTATCATGCTTTTTCAAGGGTCTTGCATCACTTTGCTGGGTTGAGCCAGGAGTAAAATGATGGAAATTTTCTTGGGAAGAAATGGTGCAGGTTTTCCTAGATCAATGGGAAAAATAAGCATAAGATGATGAAAAAGAATAATAAGAGGATGAGAATAGTGATGATGATAATGAATAAGATATTGCATATATAGAAGAAGAAAAATATTAGGAATAAACTAATGATGATAGTGGTAATAAGGAAGATAATGCAGGTGATGAAGAAGTAGAAAAGGAGATTAATAATGATGTAGAAGGAAAGGTATAGGATCTTTAAGAGGAAGAAGAAGAATTGGATGATAAGGGTTCAAATAATTTAGTTCCAAATAAATTAGAGTTGATATTTTAGTGGCATGAATTCATTCAAAAAGAGGTCATTGTGTCTATAAACCCTAGCATCAAGTATAACTTCACCAGTATAGATGTTGCTCAAAATCTACATGTTCAAGCAAAGAATGTCAAGAAAGCTTAATTAAATGGTAAGAATATTTAGGTTTTTTAATATTTTAAGCTCACCAAATATGATTTACATTCAAATTGTTATGCTTTAAATATGAATGGTGTGGATATGGTTCTTGGATATACTCATCTAAAGACATTGGGAACAATAAATATTAATGTGCATAAGCATTTCATGAATTTTTAGTACAAGAGAAGGAAGGTTACTTTACAAAATGTCATAGTTGGAAAGGCACAAAGAAAAATCAAGGTTGAGCATGAGGATGATATTGAAGCAGGTGAAGAAGAACACAAGGAAGATTCAAATGAAGAAATAATACAAATATAGAAGAACACTTCATCTACTCAAGAGATATAGGAACCACTGAATGTAAGGGGGGAGAGGTAGAATAAAAGGTTTATAAGGTCCCAATAATATAACTTGATACCATGATGAAAAGCAACAATCATGGAGGCATGTTAGGCAGTGTAATAAAAATAATCACTTTGGATATGCATGGAAGACAAATAATAACTACTATGATTATGTTTGGAATCAAAATAGTGCAATAGAATATGGGACATGGAATCAATGGGGAAATCACTATGAATATGCATGGAAGCCACAAAATAATTATTATGGTCATGCATGGAATTAGAGTAATGTAGCAGAATATGGAACATGGAATCAGAGGAGGAATCATTATGCATGGACACTAAGGAGGTATAGTTATGATCATGAATGGAATGAGAGTAGCACAATGGATTTTGGAAACAAGATTTGATGGCTATCACCTACCAAGATCATATATGGGTGGTTGGATGATTGAGTATGGAGACAAGTGTGTAATGAATTGAAACACACTCGTTATTTGGTTTCTTTTTATGTTTCAAGGATGAAACATGTCAAGGAGGGAAGGAATGTTATGTACCTATGGATATGATATATTAATGTATATGGGTTGATGGGGATGCCAACATATGGCACACATCCCTCTTAATTAGTTATATGGGTACAATATAACAAGATAAATGAGTGGCTTGTGAAATCAGTATATTGGGTAATGGTCAATCTACATTAGGATTAGGAGGTTACCCATACACTCTTATTTATATAGAGTTATATATAAAGGAGATGAATATAATTGTAAAGTATATAAATCAGCTAAGTATCGAGTCTTCTATTTGGTAGAAATATATTGGAGGTTGTCCCCTCGAAGTGGCATTGTGGAGTTATTCCTTCCTAAATAAATATTGTATAATGTTGCCCTACCTTAAGGTTATTATTTTATTTCTACATATATTTAATATTTGTGCATTTTAGCCCACCAATATCTATTGCCATTGTGTTGATATACAACATACTCTGCATAATTCAAATATTATATGTTTGTATCATAGCAAGTGGTATAAGAGCATTAAATTGGGCAAATATTTTAGGCAAAACCCTAATTTTGGATAATCGCTTATATCTTGCAATATGTTTTTTTTTTGACAAATTTTTCATTGGAGTTGGAGAAGATTTCAAGGAAGTCATAGTTAAAAAATTAAGGTTTGATGATCAATTTTGAGAGAGATATTGTTATTTTAGGTTTTTACTAAATTTATCATATAAGTCAAAATTTTAATAATTTTTTATAGAATTAGTATCATAATACAAGATAACTACAATGAAACTTTTGGTTTTTTTGATAAGTTTTGAGTGATTTATTATGATTTCATGATTTTTCATAGATTCACTCCATGTGCTGATTTTTTTGATAAATTCCACAAAATTTTCACTCAAGTTGTATAATCATATCGAGAAGTTATATTAAAAATTATGGATTATTTTGATCAGTGTGGAGTGAGTTATTGAAATTTTAGTGTTTTTTCATTAACCATAGTTTTTATGGATCATGGAGTTATATTTTTTTGGGGGAGAGGAGAATATTAATGCCAAAAAATTGTGGATCCATTTTAAGGAGTATAATGTTCAAAGAATTTGGTGGCAAAAAGTTTTGTCACATTTTTTCAAGGGTCCTATAATACTTTGGTGGGTTGAGCTGGGAGTAAAATGATGGAAATTTTCATAGGAAGAAATAGAACAGGTTTTCCTAGATCGATGGGACAAAGAAGCACAAGATGATGAAAAAGAATAAGAAGAGGATGAAAATAATGATGATGATAATGTAAAAGATACTACAAATAAAGAATAAGAAAAATAATAGGAAGAAATTAATGATGACAATGGTAATGAGGAAGTAATGCAGGCAATGAAGAAGCAAACAAAGAGCTTAATGATGATGTAGAAGGAAAGGTATAGGATCTTTAAGAGGAAGAAGAAGAATTGGATGATAAGGGTTCAAATAATCTAGTTCCAAAGAAATCAAAGTCAATATTTTAGTGTCATAGATGCATTCAAAATAATAAGGGCATTGTGTCCATAAACCCTTGCATCAAGTATAGGTTCACCAACATAGATGTTACTCAAAATCTATGTGTTCAAGCAAAAAATGTTAGGGAAGCTCAATTAGATGGTAAGAATATTCAATTTTTTGAATATTTGAAGCTCACTATGGATAAATATGTTTTGCATTTAGTTTTTTTGCTTTGGATAAGAATGGTGTGGATATGGTTCTTGGATATCCTCAGTTAGAGACATTAGGAACAATAAATATTAATGTGCATAAGCATTTCATGAAGTTTTAGTACAATAAAAGGGAGGTTAATTTATAGGATATCATAGTTGGAAAGGCATAGAGAACAATCAAGGTAGATCATGAAGATGATATTGAAGCTAGTAAAGAAGAAAATGAGGAAGATTCAGATGAAGACATAGATGAAGAAACAATACAAGTAGAGAAGAACACTTCATCTACTCAAGAGACAAAGGAACCATCAAATGAAAAGGGGGAAGAGGTAGAAGAAAAGGTTGACAAGGTCACACAAATATAACATGATACCAAATATGGGGCATATAGACACCTACATCATCATGAGAGGCAACAATCATGGAGGCATGTTAGGGAGTGTAATAGAAATAATCACTTTGGCTATGCATGGAAGCCAAAGAAGAACTAATATGATCATGTTTGGAATCAAAATAGTGCAATAGAATATGGGTCATGGAATCAGTGGGGAAATCATTATGAATATGCATGTAAGCCACAAAATAATTATTATGGTCATGCATGAAATCAGAGTAGTGCAGCAGAATATGAAATGTGGAATCAAAATAATAATCATTATCCATGGACACTAGGGAGATATAGTTATGATCATGAATGTAAATAGATTAGCACATTGGATTTTGGAAACAAGATTCAATGGCTATCACCTACCAATATCATATATGGGTGGTTAGATGATTGAGCATGAAGATAAGTGTGCAATGAATTGAAGCATACTCATTATTTGGTGTCTTTTATGTTTCGAGGATGAAAAATGTCAAGGAGGGAAGGAATGCTATGTACCTAGGTATATGATATATTAATATATATTAGTTGATGAGGATGCCAACATGTGGCACACATCTCCCTTAGTTAGTTATATGGGTACAACATAATAAGATAAATGAGTAACTTGTGGAATTAGCACATTGGTTAATGGTCAGCCTACATTGGGATTATGAGGTTACCCATTCATTGTTAGTTATAGAAAGATCTATATAAAAGAGATGAATATGATTTTATAGGATATCAATCAAGTAATTATTGAGTCTTCTATTTGGTAGAAGGATATTGGAGGTTGTCCCCTTGAAGTGGCATTGTGGAGTTATTCCTTCCTAAAGAAATATTGTATAATGTTTCCTTACCTTAAGGGTATTATAATATTTCTACATATATTTAATATTTGGTCATATTGGCCCACTAATATCTATTGCAATGCGTTGATCTACAATATACTTTGCATAATTAAAATATTATATGTTTAGATCATAACAAGTGGTATTAGAGCATTGAATTGGGCAAATATTATGGGTAAAATCCTAATTTTAGAGAATTGCTTGTATCTTACAATATGTAAGGAATTTCTTGAAAAAATTGTTATTCGAGTTACAGAACATTTCAAAGAAGTCACTTTTAAAAAATTAAGGTTTGATGATCAATTTTGAAAGCGAGATTGTTATTTTAGGGTTTATACTAAATTCATCATATAAGTCAAAATTTTAGGAAATTTTCGATGAATTTTTTATTGAATTAGTATCATCACACAAGAGAATTACAATGAAAAATTTGGATTTTTCTAATAAGTTTTGAGTGAGTTATTGCAATTTCATGATTTTTCATAGATTTACTTGACATGCTGATTTTTTTGGAAAATTTCCACGAAATTTTCACTCGAGTTGTACAATCATATAGGGAAGCTATAGTAAAAATTATGGACTACTTTGATCAGTTTGGAATGAGTTATTGAAATTTTAGGGTTTTTACATTAACCCTAATTTTTATGGATCATGGAGTTATATTTTTTTTTGGAGAGGAGGATATTAATGCCAAAAAATGGTGAATAATTTTTAAGGAATATAATGTTCAAATATTTGCATCACTTTGGTGGGTTGAGCTAGGAGTAAAATTATGGAAATTTTCATTGGAATAAATGGAATAGGTTTTCCTATATTGATGGGACAAAGAAGCACAAGATGATGAAAAATAATAAGAATAAGATGAAAATAATGATGATGGTAATGAAGAAGATATTGCAGATAAAGAAGCAAAAAAAGAATAGGAAGAAACTAATGATGACAATGGTAATGAGGAAGAACATGCAGGTGATGAAGAAGTAGAAAATGAGCTTAATGATGATGAAGAAGGAAAGGTATAATATCTTTAAGAGGAATAAGAATAATTGAATGATAAGGTTTCAAATAATTTAGTTCCAAAGAAATCAGTGTCAATATTCTAGTGTCATGGATGCATTCAAAAGAAGAAGGTCATTGTGTCCATAAACCCTAACATCAAGTATAACTTCACCAACATGGATGTTGCTCAAAATTTATGCGTTCAAGCAAAGAATGTCAGGTAAACTCTATTAGATGGTAATAATATATAAGTGCATGAATATTTGAAGTTTGTTATGGATAAATATGCTTAAAATTTAGATTTTTATGCTTTGGATATGAATGATGTGGATAGGATTCTTGAATATCTTCAGTTAGAGACATTGGGAATAATAATTATTAATGTGTAGAAGCATTTAATGAAGTTTTACTACAAGAAAAAGAATATTAATTTATAGGATATCATAGTTGTAAAGGCACATAGAACAATCAAGGTAGATCATGAGGATGATATTAAAGTGCGTGAAGTAGAACACGAAAAAGATTTAGATGAAGACATAGATGAAGGAACAATACAAGTAGAGAAGAACACTTCATCTACTCAAGAGAAAAAGGAACCACTGAACAAAAATGAGAAAGAGGTAGAACAAAAGGTTGATAAGGTCACAATAATAGAGCATGATACCAAGTTTGGGGCATATAAACACCCACATCATCACAAGAGGCAACAATCATGGAGGCATTTCAAGGAGTGTAATAGAAATAATCTCTTTGGCATGGAACACAAAGAATGTTATGAATCAATACTAGAAGTACAATTTTTTATTTTTTTAAAAAACATTAAACCTGTTACATTTAATAATAGCATCACAAAGATCAAATTTCCAATTTAAATTACTATGACACCATGGTGTTTTATAGCTTCAAGATAAACATTACACAATGAAGTAGTTATGGTTGGTCTCTAGTACAACAATGACTATTCATGAAAATGATATTACAATTACAAATTCTATATAGACAACTATCTTATTTAAATATAGAGATAATTGTTGCCTCAGAGCTCGAGTTGCACCCAACTCGCGTATCTTTGATAATCTCAAGTGTCATCTCAAAAATGTACTATAGTGGGGGAGGGAGAGTATCATTTGAGTACTTTACCACCCTACCACAGACCAATGATCCCCCGCACAATCTCCTATTAGGGAATGGCCCTCCTTGCATGGATAGGCAAATAGAACAATGTAGAAATCAAGAATGAGACATGTTAATACACCCATGTACTGTAAGATTTCACTACATGATGTGTATCATAAAGAAAAGTATGTTTCTACTATGACATCTCACAACATACAAATCATACATAAGAACTGATAATGTTAATTTAACATTACTTTGGCTAAATTTTTAAATAACATACGTTTGTTTGGATCATCTTAGTTTATAACACATCACTTGATCGGGTTATCCATACCGTCATTGGTGACTTCTGCCAGGCTTGAGAAAATCTCTCATTGCTTGGATAACATCACTAATGTGGCTCCATAACACATAACATAGTATCACTCAATAGATTTATATAGATTATTCCTATAGCCAAAACATGAGCATGCTAAAATTGGGAATAATTTATCTATACATTTTTCTCTTGAATTTCATAAAATAAATCCTTTAACATGCTATGGCATGTATACAACATTTTAATGGTCCAACATAAACATACCCTCTAGGTATACTAAACAAAGGATTCCTATACCTTGCAAAGAACACCAATTATCAACAAGTATTGCTTGATAATTTCTCCACTGAGCATGATAACAGTCAACTACTTATAAAAATAGATAGTTAAGGTAGAATCAAATCTCGTTCATTCCAACTATGTAAATCAACTAAAATAAACCCCTTCATGTTATACACTCATAGTTGAATACTGGAAACAACATTCACTTTATTCATACTTCTAAAGCATTCATTTTTGCAATGAATAGATACTAAGTATGAAAATAAGCAATCTCAATACTATAATAAACTCAATAATTCGTAGTAAACTCTCAAATTAAAACACATTCATTTATACTTTAATTTTATTTCTCGTAATGGAAACTCAATGAATTTAAAAGTAATTATTTCAACAATTCTATTTATGCTTGGGATTTTGGCAGTTCAATTAGCTAGCGTTTTAATAGTTTTGTTTATAAAACACAATCTAGAAAATATGTGATTTTTAAATAAAGTTTCCACTATAAAACTATTTAAAAAGTTTCATAAAGCCAGCAATACTCAATTATACAAGACAACCAAATTAAAATATTCATATTTAATAAACAAGGCCCCCAAATTAAAAATATTCTTATTTACTTGGCTCTGGAGAATGAGTAACCACAGGAAGGGTTGGGCGTCTTAAATCTAAACAATTGTCTACACGTTTAGCCAATAGAAATATATTTGTTTTGTAGTAAATCATCATTATTCTAAACAGTTGGCTACATGCTCATTGAATAGAAATATATTCGGTTGCAACATGTTACTTTCTTTAATTAATAGAGATATGTTTGCGTTGCAGTAGGGTGTCTCAAATCAATTCATGGGTGAAGCATTTCTAAGCACCACACTTGCAGCTCAAACTAGCACCACAATCTGGCAACACTAGTTTTACAACACCACCTTGATGTATTATTTTCTCAAGCATCATCATCATCATTAATCTCAACATTTATATACATGTTCATGCAATAGAATTATGTTTAGTTCAACAGGTCACTATTGATCTACATGGCTATCTAAATGTTCATCAAATGGAAATATATTTTGTCTACAACATGGAGTCTAAGTTTGGATAGATGATTGCATATTCATCTAATAGAAATATGTTCAGTTGATGCAGTTCACTTATTTCCAAACAATGATATGCATGTTCAGGTAAATAGAAATGTGTTTGTATATAGTAGTTTTATGTACCTTAACACGGCAAAAGTTTTTAGTGCCAAACTTGTTAGTCTAAATAGTGATCTGAAGTTTATTCTAGATGCAAAGCATCGATTTTGATGTATGGCATCTAAATCTGAAAGTCGATTGCATGTTCATTCAATAGAAATAAGTTTGTTTTAATCAATAAAGGTATGTAATTATTTTCAAATGGCAATATGTTTTTTTTAAGGGGTAAAAATAATATTAATAAGTAAAAAAAAGCATTACAAGAAGAACGAGGGGCAAAAACCTCCAGAAGAAAGCAGCAAAAACTGAAAAACTAGGCACACGCCCAACTAGACAATATTATGAACCTCCCTATCAACCTCCAGAATTCTTTCCAAATTAGAACGGAATGTCGGGGAGAGAGACCCCCAATCCTCAATGTTTCCACCATCCAAATGGTCTGACACCCATTTAGCCAAAAAATTTGTTGCCCTGTTCCATTCACGCATAATGTGAGCAAAAGTAACTCTATCCATAAGTGAGCAAATCTGCAAAATTTGTTGTACAATTAGAGATAGTTGCCAATTGACGTCCACCACTTTCCTCTTAATGAGCAGGTTAATCAAGACTTGAGAGTCTGATTTGCAGATAATCCTATGCCAACCTAATGCCTGGGCCTTCTCAAGGGCATAAAGAATGGCCTAGCCTTCCATCATGTTAATGGTTTGCAGCCCCTCAAAAACCACAAAAAGAAAAATCACTATACCCTCAGAATCCCTTCCTATCCCTCCAGTACCTATGGGTCACAGATTACCTCTAGAGGAACCATCCGTATTGATCTTGAGAATCCCACTAGGGGGTGTTGCCACTGACCAATCTTTGAGAATCTGCTCCTTGACCTACTTGATCCTCCTGACACATGCTGACTTACCAGTTAACTGCTAGAATCCAAGTCGCGCCACCACTTGAGCGTCTTATTTGGTCAAAGGAAGGTAGATCATGCTCTTTGCTTGGACGATTTCATGGATCATCCCCACCACTTTCTGTCATACTTGCTGCACCATGACCCTCACCCCCAAAAAATTTGCCTATTTCTCTCAAGCCAGATCTACCAAAAAAGAAAAATGGGGCCGCCCAGCCATATGTCCTACATGAAGGGCATCCTTGAGGGGGGTTCTCCCATTCCATTCTAAAAATTGACCACAGATTGAGCATGAAAACATGCGCACTGCCAAACATCCCACCAATAATGCCAGAGTTGCAAGGCAAAGGGGCAACGTAAAAAAAGGTGTGTTGAATCCTCCTCAGTCGCTCTGCACATAACACATACTGAAGGGCCTTGGAAACCTCTCTTTCAAAGATTGTCCCAGGTCAAGCACCTATTCCAAGCCAACATCCAAGCAAAATAGTTGCATTTAGGCCATGTGAATTTATTCCAGACCTATCTCCACCAATGCACTTCCCCCTGCCCAATCTTTGAAGAAGTAAAGCCTGATATCCAGATGAAACTGTGTAAGCTCCCTTGGGATTGGGAGACCAAACTAGCTCATCCTCCTCCTAAAGAGGACTACAACAATGTCTAGAAAGAATGCTCAACAGCTCCTCATTCTCTTCCTGTGTCCCATTAACAGGCCAAGTTTCGGGAGCTTTCCAATAAGCTACCTCCACCTGTCCTTGTGTAATGTAAACTTTGAAGTCACTCACCTGAGACTAGCCAGCATCAAGGAATCTCTGACAAAGGTTCAACAAATTTGGAAACTGAGAAATGATGGGAGGATAACCATCCCAAGAGTCAGACCAAAAGAGAGCCTTGGATCCCTATTTACAAATCTAGAATAAGCCGTCCTTGATGAGAGCAGCCCCATTTTTGAGAGTACCCCATATTGCCAAACCTTTCCCAATAAGTGAATAGTGAGGAATGTCCCTCTGAATGGTTTTAGAGTAGTACTTCTGTGAGAGAATTTTGGCCTAAGTTTTGTCTTGTTCAGTGCACCATCGCCAATAAAGTTTGGTCGCCAAAGCAATACCATTTAAGTCCATCTACCTCAGACCGAGCCCACCATATTGTTTGGGGCTACAAATAATCTCCCATCTAATAAGGCTCCATTTAGTGGAGTTTAGACTACCAGCCCATAAGAATTGTCTGGTAACCGAATCAAACTCCTTAACGATTCCCATCAAGGCAACCTGGAGCATACACCTATAAATAGGTAAAGCCTGCACCACAAATTGGATAAGTTAAACCTGGCCCACAAAGGATAACCACCTATGTGTCCAATGATTCACTTTCACCCAAAAATTCTCCAAAATAGTCTACCAAGATTCTTTGGATGTACGACCAGCCGAGATAGGGATACCCAAGTAAATCATGGGGGAGTCCCAATTTGAAAATGCAGAGTCCTCACTATCTGTTGCTGAATAGGGCCTGGAGTATTGAAGAAGAAGATGGACGACTTATCTTCATTGACCTTTTATCTTGAGGCCATTAGATAAACATCTAACACCCTACGTAAATTAGCAGCTTCAGTCATTGTGGCCATGCCCATAAGGGCAGTGTCATCAGCAAATTATAGGTGTGATTGTGTCGGCAATTCCCCTCTCCATCACCATCCTTGGATATGTCCTTCCTCTCTGTTCCTGTTGATCAACCTCCCCAAACCTTCAGCAAGGAGAAGAAAAAGGTGTTGGGATGAATAACCGAAAGCACACAATTGATTACCAAATACAAGCAAATTAATATGCGGAATTAACCAGAATCAACAAGTAACTAGAATCTAGAAATAACACATGATATGAGAGACAATACACAACTTGTATTAATACTCATATAGAAAAGAATACAATAAAGAAGATGCCACTTCTTCTCCACCACCTCTTCAGAGGCTTCCCACACCTCAAGTGAATAGTAATTCTCTCCTCAAAGCTCTCTCTCTTAGGTCCCAACACCCAACTCAAACACATAGTTGGTGTTCACCTCCAGTGCTCCACGCACACCACAAGTGCTCCATGCACTCCACAAGTGCTCCACGCACTCCATAAGTACTCACCGTACTCCAAGTAGATCTCTCCTGAACCTGCAACAACCTTCACCTCAATAGACCTTACTTATGGAAGGATCTTCCTTGCCTTCCTCTTTGCTCTGAGTACACACATGTACTCCAAGTAGATCCCACCTGATTCTGATCCCTGTTGTGTTGTTGTCCTCTCTGATCTTGCACACCTACAAATCAATATGGTTCTGCACACTTGTGAACCTTGACCTTGCACACACATACACCTGCAAATCAATGATCTTACTTACCATGTAGATCTCCTAAAGTAGCCATGCTCACCTGATGACCAAGATCATACATACATGAAGAACCCTGTTGATTCTCTAATCCAGCACCCACCTGGTACTGTTGTGGAACTAGGAGGAACACCCTTGCTCACCTCACACACAGAAGAAGCAAACTTTGCTCAACTCAAACTAGAACAACTTTCAATATAATCCATGAGTCTATTATATAGATCTCATCCAAACAATAATTAGACATCCAATTACAATAATTAGATTCACAGCTCTCAGTCTAAAACTGGCTCTTGACATGCAAACACTTGGTTCGTTAGCTAACTACCCATAACATACTCGCAGTCGAACCACACAGGTGACCGACGTCGGTCCCTGTCTACCTAAGGGGTGTCGACGCCGATCGACTTCTGACCGACGTTGGTTTCCTTCCTGTCTCCTCCCTGTCGATGCTGGTTGGCCTGACCGATGCTAGCGACAGTAACACTCAGCAACCTTCCTAAAACCTCCTCTATGTCTGCATCAGTGAAACTTTTAGCTCCACAACCTAACAATCTCCCACTTGGAGATAAACAGTTGCACTGTACCTATACCTGTACCCCATTTAATCTATTTCTTGGCTTGTATCCCTCTTCAAGATGAATCCTGAAGACCACCCACCACACAACCTGTGGTGCACCTCCTGTCATCTGAGTAACTTGCCACATCCGAACCTACAATCCCATGTAGTGAAGTCCTGACCCTACATAGCATGAAACCCTTCTGCTGGTCCCTCTCAAATACCTAAGAATCCACTTCTCTGAATTGGCTCCTAACTCTCTGACAACACCCACTGCTTGGGCAAACTCAGGTCTATACCAAACCTCATGTGATTTTGGACACTGAGCTATCCAGCCTTTAGTGTGCCCCGATTCTGCATCCTAAACCTCACCAACACCTGATTCACATCAGCTCCCACTGGAGACAAAATCAACTTGTGATCTCCATGTCTCCCATGCCAAAGAATTTCACTGCTCTCAATTCTTCATGACATGCCACTGAACTAATCTTATCCTTAGCTCAGCAAAACCCTGTATGTCTGAACCTGCACCAAGCTCATCCTCCACAAACAGCAACACGATAATGTTGCGACCATCATCCACCTGGTAAGACAAACACAATGGTTATACTGACATTGACTAAAGCCCTGCTTTGTCATCCACCTATCAGTCATGTCCCACTGTCCTGCAGCTCCCTCAAGACCATATGACATGGTCTTCCATCTCACATGTCTGTTCTCTCTATTCTTCAACTAAGGTATCCATTCATCTCTATGCTTTTCATACCTGCTGGCAACCCTACCAAGTCTCTGCTTGGTTCTGCATCATATTCATGCCATGCTCCCACTATTTCCTGGATCCTTCCTGCTCTGCAGTCAGCAACTAGTATAAAGAAGAGGAACAATGAATTTGAGGCTTACTTACCACCTTCAGTCCTCCATATGGGCATTTGAGACTCTTTGACAGCTTGCTGTCCACCCAAAATTTGTTACAGTGACCGACCTCAGCCACCACATAGTCTGCATTTGACCGACGTCAGTTCCCATGCGCTTGTCTCTGACTACCAACCTACCGACGTCAATGTTTGCTGCTGCCGACGTCGGTCCTCCTGACTGACGTCAGTCCTCCTGCCGATGCTGGTACCTATGTTTCCTGTGAGTGACAACTTTTTACCCGTGAGCTCCTTTGAATCAAAACCCATGTCCAAACTGCCCTACTCAGAAGTATCCAGCCACATCCACTGGTCTCTATCTACCATCTCTAAAAACACCAAGGCTTTCTAGTTTTTAAGCCTATCAATCACATCTGTCTTCCACTTAAGAACATGCATCTCCCTCCTGCTCATGTGACCAAGCCTACAAAGCCACGTCTCTGCAACAGAAGAAGAATCAGTAATATAAACAAGTAGATAAAGAGTACCTATTTTTTTATCATTAGCTAATTCAAGTGTATCCGTTGTGAGAGTTCTTGAGCATCTCTCATCACCCAACCTTTTTGAAGAAATTAGCCACATCTCCAAACCTAGGACCTGCATGACCTCCTTCAACACCCATGTGTTGGCTGCCTGTAGTTTCATCTTCACTTCCCCTTTGCCAATTCTTTGGCAAGGCTCACCAGCGCCTCTACCTAGGGCTACATGGAAAGAGGCAACCGAATCTATTAACCAAGATTCAACTTTATCCAAGAAATCTCCCAGAGCATCCTGTGCCACATCACCTGCAACAGCTGCATCTTCAGTTCCTTCATGCTGATCTTCCACAAACCAACAATCTTCTTTTCCCTGCTCTTTCTTTCCATAGGACCGTAAGTGATCATCTATGCTTTTCAACTCCTCCATTCTTAGCTTACATTGATCTGCCATTGCTCTACTCCCACTCAATTAGAAACCCCTGAGAGTGACCTGTAACCAAACACAAAACCTGCTCCCTGCAACCTTAGCTCTGATACCACGTGTTGGGATGAATAACCAGAAGCACACAATTGATTACCAAATACAAGCAACTTAATATGCATAATTAACCAGAATCAACAAGTAACTAGAATCCAAAAATAACACATGATATGAGAGACAATACACAACTTGTATTAATACTCATACAGAAAAGAATACAATAAAGAAGATGCCACTTCTTTTCCACCACCTCTTCAGAGGCTTCCCACATCTCAAGTGAACAGTAATTCTCTCCTCAAAGCTCTCTCTCTTAGGTCCCAACACCCAACTCAAACACAGAGTTGGTGTTCACCTCCAGTGCTCCACGCACACCACAAGTGCTCCACGCACTCCACAAGTACTCACTGTACTCCAAGTAGATCTCCCCTGAACCTGCAACAACCTGCACCTCAATAGACCTTACTTATGGAAGGATCTTCTTTGCCTTCCTCTTTGCTCTGAGTACACACATGTACTCCAAGTAGATCCCACCTAATTCTACTCCCTGTTGTGTTGTTGTCCTCTCTGATCTTGCACACCTACAAATCAATTTGGTTCTGCACACCTGTGAACCTTGACCTTGCACACACATACACCTGTAGATCAATGATCTTACTTACCATGTAGATCTCCTAAAGTAGCCATGCTCACTTGATGACCAAGATCATACATACATGAAGAACCCTACTGATTCTCCAATCCAGCACCCACCTGATACTGTTGTGGAACTAAGAAGAACACCCTTGCTCACTTCACACACAGAAGAAGCAAACTTTGCTCAACTCAAACTAGAACAACTTTCAATACAATCCATGAGTCTATTATATAGATCTCATCCAAACAATAATTAGACATCTAATTACAATAATTAGATCCGCAGCTCTAAGTCTAAAATTGGCTCTTGACATACAAACACTTGGTTCGTTAGCTAACTGCCCATAACATACTCACAATCAAACCACACAGGTGACCGATGTCGATCCCTGTCTGCCTGGGGGTGCCGACGCCGGCTGACTTCTGACCGACATCGGTTTCCTTCTTGTCTCCTCCCTGCTGACGTCGGTTGGCCTAACCGACGTCGGTGACAGTAACACTCAACAACCTTCTTAAAACCTCCTCTGTGTCTGCATCAGTGAAGCTTTTAGCTCCCCAACCTAACAAAAGGTACGAAGATAGAGGATCACCTTGTCACAGCCCTCTTGTAGCACCAAAAAGCTCCGTGTGTTCTCCATTGATAAGCACTGAGAAGGAAGCCGAGGAAATGTAGCTCATGACCCATTGAGTCCATTCATCTGCAAAGCCAAAAGCACTAAGAACCTTTTGTAGGAATGACCATCTGACCCTATCAAAGGCTTTGGCCATGTCTAATATAATGAACATTGCCTTATCTTTTGAGCTGGCCATGGAGTGAATGGACTCAAAAGCAATAACAATATCATCCAGGATTTGCCCGCCTTCCACAAAACCACTCTACTCTTCTGAGATCATAGCACTCAGCCCTCTTTTTAATCTATCTGCAATGATTTTAGATATAATTTTGTAAACAACATTGCAAAGGGATATAGGGTGGAATTGACTTAGCCTATCAGCACCTTCGCATTTGGGTATGAGAGCAAGATAGGTCGCATTTCTAGCCTTAAGCATTTGTTTATTCCACTGAGATTTCTAGACAATAGCTAAAAGGTCAAGTTTGATGATATCCCATAATTCTTGGTAGAATTCAACTAGGAAGCCGTCAGGTCCAATCGCTTTCCTGTTTTTCATCTGAACAATGGTTTCCTCAAGCTCTCCAAGTGTGATTGGTTTCATTAAATTTTCATTCATTTCACACGTCACCAACGATGGAATGCAGAAGAGAACCTGAGCTTCTTCCAATGATTCCCTGTTAGTATCTTCCCTGAAAAGAGTAGAGAAGTACTACACTACCTCCTCTAAAATTGTCAAAAAAGAGTTAAGCCGCTCACCTCTTTCATTGACCAGGGCTGAAATAGAATTGCCATGTCTCCTAGCTTTGGATGAATTAAAGAAAAAGGATGTATTTCTATCCCCCTCTTGGAGCCATTCGACCTAAGAAATTTCCTCCCATAGCTCGCATTCCTCTAGGTCTTTCATAGCCTGTGTTTCTTCTTGCAGTAAGTCTTCAGTTAGTCCTTCTTCCCTTATTATTCTCGTGATACCATTAAGCTTGGTTTGTGTAGCAGCCTTAGCATGGAAAATGTTCCCAAAACTTTGGTGATTCCACTGCTTGAGCTTGTGCTTCATATATTGTAGTGTTTTGGCAAAAATGTACATCATTGTACCATGGGCAGACCTACCCCAATGCCACTAATTGGCAACACACTCATGTAGAGATTGATCTTGCAACCACATGAATTGAAATCTGAAGGAAGGAGAGTGCAGGTGATACTGTAAGACACTATTAAGCTTGATGGGCCAATGGTTTGATCCTCTCCAGTCCAAAATTTTAGACCTCGTAGACCACATACCTCCAACCCAAAAAGCTGAGACCAAAAAATGGTCAAGTCTCTTGGCAATGCAATGTTTCCCACTCCTGTAGTTGTTCCAGGTAAACTGTCCATTATTGGGCCTGACGTCAACTAAATTAAAAAATTTAATGTAGTTGCGCATTAGCAAAGCAAATGGGCCCAGCCTTGATTTGCCACCACTCTTTTCAGTCAAATCAAGAATAGCATTAAAATCACCTTCCATAATCCAAGGGTGGAAGGGGGCCAGGTTATGGACAAAACTTATGTAGCCTCATAAGGAGTTTTTACCCCACCAATCATTGGGAGTATAGATATTAGAGAAGAGAATGACTTCCCCCATCTCAAAGCTAGAAGCAATCATAGTCATGGAGTACTTAGAAGTTAGCCAACCTATGAGGCCAATCTTTTGTGGGTTCCACAGACAAGCTAGTCCTCCTGAGTATCCGATAGCGCTAATACATTGACATTCTCCTTGCCATCATAACTTGGGTGCAAGTCTGGACATGTCTTCAACTGAAAGCTTAGTCTCCTGCAAGAAAAGGACATCTGGCCTATGACTTTTAATCAGGTTGTGAATATCATTTTGTCTGAGATTGTTGTTTAAACCCCTTACATTCCAAGATATTATAATCATTTCAGAGGGCTCAAAAAGTGTGCATCTAGAGTCTTTACTGACCCCGACTCCACCAAAGTCTCTCCCATTAGCTTGATCTTTCCCTGGTCCTTTTTTCTGCCAGGCTTGCTAGATTTCTCTCCCCCTCCTTTCTTAAGGTCTTTTTGTAGAAGTCTGAGATGAGGAGAAGATTTGCTGCTTCTTGCTGCCCCTGGGTCCCCAATTTTCCTGGTAAGGGGCATACTTTCGTCTTCTTTAAGGGGAGCAA
This sequence comes from Torreya grandis, assembly GCA_037957365.1. Classification (NCBI taxonomy): domain Eukaryota; kingdom Viridiplantae; phylum Streptophyta; class Pinopsida; order Cupressales; family Taxaceae; genus Torreya; species Torreya grandis. The sequence goes on along the minus strand of JARHVA010000644.1, from coordinate 209,239 downwards.
CTAAGGAAGCCATTCCTTCCAAAATTATCAGCTGCTAGTCCATATCCATATGATAATATCCAACATCCTGTGTTTCAATTAAATCCCCTAAAGCATTGGTCTCCTGAGTTGGTCCCTCAATCCCCTGGTCTAAAATCATCAACCCGGGATTCACCTCCTACTGATTAAGATCGTCTAATATTTCAAATCTATTGAGCGAGTCATCTAATTGTCTTTCCTTCAAGGACCATTTTTGGCCTCTATTTCTATATCGGCCTTTAACTGGCATAAAACCATTAGTTTCAAGCACCTCACCTAAAATTGGACCCCTTTCCTTGTCAGTACCAAAAGGAGTGCAAGTAGATTGAGCTGGCTGAGGTGTAATGGATTTTGAGGTGGGACACCATCGCTGCAAATTCCCATAAGCATGACATAGATGACAATGGAAAGGGAGGGTTTCATAATATAGCTGTTGTACCCATGAAAAGGGGCCTACACTCATTTCAACAGCATCTGATAATGGCTTACTAAGATCAATTTCAACACAAATGCGGGCATAAGTCATTACCTTTTTCCCCAGGAGTGACATTGAGGAACCGACTCGCCTTCCCAACAAGGATGCAAGCAATTGGAGAGTGTCTTCTCGGTAGCATTCCACCAGAAAGTGGGGAAGATGCACCCACACCATGACACAATTTGGTAGTTCCTCTGAAGGTATGAAACTGGCATGCCAGGGCTTGATAAATAGTCCCACTTGATTATGGAAGTAAGGACCTCCAGTAAAAACTCTTTGAAAATCTGTTATACAAGTAAAAGTGACCATGAAATAGCTATTGGCCAACAATGTAATATCCATTTCTCCTTTTGGTGCCCACGTCCTCTGAGCCCATGCTTCCAAGAAAAATAGTGACGTCCTAAGCCCCAAAAACTTGTAGTATAGAGAGTGATTGGAATAGTATTCAATGTCTTCAGCAATCATTTCCATTGGTATAACCAGCTTGGGCCTCTCCTTGCATCTTTCTAGATAGCCGTTGACTTTGGGGATGCGTATACTTGGTTGCTCAAGAGCAGCAAAAGAACCTAAACCTTGCAAAAGTGGAGCCTTCCCATTATTGTGCGCTCCCTGGGATGCTTGTTGTAGTCCAAGCGCTTCCCTGTAGCTGCATCCTGCTTTCTGCCCTGTCATGCCCTATCCTGTCGCGCCCTCTTGCTTGCCTTCATCCATCGCACCTTTTTTCCAAGTTGAGGTCTTCATTCTTCAAATGGCAATATGTTTGTTTACTTATTATAATGTATTTGTTTGTCAAGTAATAAAGGAATTCATAATAAATGATTCAAGGAGTAGCATTATTTATAAAAGAAATAATAATTATTTTTTATTCATATTTTCTTGAACCTATTTGCAAATAGAAACAAGATTCAGTATTGAATCTTCCTAGTATACAATATTTTAATGTATGTTTCATTTGCATATATCCAGTATTCTTCACCAAACTTGTTAGTCTAAATAATGATCTGAAGTTTATTCTAGATGCAAAGCATTGGGTTTGATGTATGGCATCCAGATCTGAAAGTTGATTGCATGTTCATTCAATAAAAATAAGTTTATTTTATTTAATAAAGGTATGTAATTATTTTCAAATGGCAGTATGTTTGTTTACTTATTATTATGTATTTGTTTGTCAATCAATAAAGGAATTCATAATAAATTATTCAAGGAGTAGCATTATTTATGAAAGAAACAATAATAATTTTTTATTCATATTTTCTTGAACCTATTTGTAAATAGAAACAAGATTCAGTATTGAATCTTCCTAGTATACAATATTTTAATGTATGTTTCATTTGCATATATCCAGTATTCTTCACCAAAATTGTTAGTCTAAACAGTGATCTGAAGTTTATTCTAGATGCAAAGCGTTGGGTTTTATGTATGGCATCTAAATCTGAAAGTCGATTGCATGTTCATTCAATAGAAACAAGTTTGTTTTATTTAATAAAGGTATGTAATTGTTTTCAAATGGCAATATGTTTATTTACTTATTATTATGAATTTGTTTGATAAGTAATAAAGGAATTCATAATAAATGATTTAGGGCGTAACATTATTTGTGAAAGAAACAATAATTATTTTTTGTTCATATTTTCTTGAACCTATTTGCAAATAGAAACAAGATTCAGTGTTGAATCTTCCTAGTATACAATATTTTAATGTATGTTTCATTTGCATATATCTAGTGTGTGTGTGTGTGTGTATGTGTATTTTATTAAAGGAAGCTTTTGATTATCTTAAAAATAATATGGAAAGCCACCTGGAGGGTTATCTTTAATCCCCTAGACTTTCTTTTAATTTGTCAAATACAGGCATATTCGGGTGGGTTTTGGTTTTCTTATTTTCTTATGTGAAAATTATCAATATTGGTTCTTCAAAACTAGCCATAATTCTTACATAACCTATTCTTGAATTTAATAAACACTATAAAATTAATTACAGTACCTACCTGTTACACTACCTCTTCCCTTGTTGCTAGGGAAAGATTTCCTTCTCTATTCCCAAAGCTTCTTTCTCTTCTTCCAACTTCTCACTTCCCTTCCTTGCCATGAATTTCCCATGTCTCCCCTTTTTTCTTTTTCTCCACTTTACTTAATACTATTCCCCCCCCCCTCTTTTACATGCTTCTAAGACCTAGTTGAAGTATTTGTCCCAAGTTATTAACTAGGAGTTACAACATAACCATTAGATGAACTCCCTATTTATCTCCCCTAATTTATGAGGTTAACAAAAAATGTAACTTGACTCCCTTTTTAAAGTTAGATTTCATATAGTGTGTTTAATTGTGATTTATTCCTATATTAATTAGCATAAATTAATTGATTTTCTCAATTTAATCAAATTACCTAATATACTTAAATAATTCAAAGTTACCATATATTTGTATTTTGGCAAATCAAATATAACAATATTATTATTTTTAACCCCAAATTAAAATTGCTTTAATGCTACAATTATAAAACACAATATAATGCATCTCACAACAGGGTATTATCTATGTCTAATTTCAAAATAAGAATTCATTTTCTCCTTAAGCACATTCAAAATATGACTTTTGTAACTATCTTAGCATTACCAAGATTAATACCTAATAAACCATATCAATGCAAAGAATTTAACAAAACAAACTACTATGGTGTGTGAATTTGGGCTACTAGCATTCTCCATTATGTCAGATTGCAATCATCCCATCTGCACTACCTTCTCAGATGATACTCTCCCTTGTGGTGTTCTGAGGGTAAAACCAATCCTACATGTACCTCATAACAAATGTGTAGTTAGTCTGAGTCATTGCATACAACTATAATCAATAATACAAGACTTTAACAAGTACACATGTATTCTACATGATTAATCAAATATAACTTGTAACTAAACATCACTATTCTCTATAATATTTATCATAGTACTTAAATCAAAGCATTTAAGAAATTAGTTTACAAATCATTTCAAATCCATGAATGTAAAGGCAAAAACATAGGGTGAAATCGAGATGTAACAAAGAAGAACTACTATGATCATGTTTGGAATCAAAATAGTGCATTAGAATATGGGACATGGAATTAGTGGGGAAATCACTATGAATGTGCATGGAATCCATAAAATAATTATTATGGGCATGCATAGAATCAGAGTAGTGTAATAGAATATGGAACATAGAATTATAGGAGCAATCATTATGCATGGACACGAAAGAGGTATAGTTATGATCATGAATGGAATCAGAGTAGCACAATGGATTTTGGAAACAATGTTCGATGACTATCACCTAACAAGATCACATATGGGTGGTTGGATGATTAAGCATGGAGACAAGTGTGCAATGAATTGAATCACACTCATTATTTTGTTTCTTTTTATGTTTCAAGGATGAAACACATAAAGGAGGGAAGGAATGTTATATACCTAAAGATAAGATATATTAATGTGTATGGGTTGATGGGGATGCCAACATATGGCACACATCCCCCTTAGTTAGTTATATGGGTACAATATAATAGGATAAATGAGTAATTTGTGGAAGTAGGACATTGGGTAATGGTCAATCTACATTGGGATTAGGAGGTTACATATCCATTGTTAGTTATATAGAGGTATATATAAAGGAGATGAATATGATTATAAAGGATATCAATCAAGTATTGAGTCTTCTATTTGGTAGAAGGATATTGGAGGTTGTCCCCTCAAAGTGGCATTGTGGAGTTATTCCTTCCTAAAGGAGTATTTTATGGTGTTGCCCTACCTTAAGGGTATTATTCTAACACGATTAGAAGGATGTTCTAGAAATTTTAAAGAACTGCCCATCCTATTCACCTTGAATAATATTTTATTGGGAGTGTTTCTTTTCCTTACATTAAAGGAACAACTAATGTCTCAGCTAGGATTCTCAAGAATGAGAATATTAAAATAACTTTTGCTCTGCTTAATATGATCAAAAATATGCTTGAGAGGGTGAAAGATCCTCTCAATTCGAGTTATTACAAAGGTGTCTACTCTATTATTTGTAGTTATGGTAAATTTTATGTGGGTGAAACTGATCATTTAATTCAGGTCAGAACCAAGGAGCATTATGCTAACCTTACTCACAATCACATTCATAAATCCACCTTAGCTAAACATTATTAGTCCATTGGCCATCATATTTGCTTAGACAAGATTAATATCATTGCCAGGAAAGATTTTTACTTAAGGAGGATCTGTGAAGTAGTTGAAATTGAGAAAAATCCTAATAATCTGAATGGGGATGAGGGGTGGAGACTCAATGCAAATTAGAAACCCATTATTTAGCTCATGAAAAATAAAAATTAGTACTTTAACCCCCTTTTTTGGATTCTCCAACCTTGGCTAACCCATTCATTAATGTCTTAGTTTATTCTTATTTATAGTGTTCAGTTTATGCCTTTATCTCTCATGTTTTCGATTTTTCGTGATGATGGGCCTAAATTTTGGCTCAAAATGTTGCTTTCCAAACCTATAACACAATTTTATAGTTTTTCTTTCATTATTCATTGCATAATCATGAATAATGGTATTATTATATTTCTACATATATTGAATATTTGGGCATCTAAACCCACCAATACCTATTATATTGCATTGATCTACATTATATTTTTCATAATTCAAATATTATATGTGTGGATCATAACAACCACACTCTCAAATGAAGAACATGTTTAATTATTTACACACCGTAGAAACAACAACCAGTGGCATTCTGGCTGATAAACAAAGAACATGTTCAAATGTTCCATAGTCAAAACAGGATAGCAAACAATAATTAAATTCAATTAAGCCATGTGAAAATATGAATAAGTGAAACATATAACAACCAACATAAGCATGTCATCCAATTTTTGCATATATATGTTAGCAAAATGTCCTATAGAATAACATATTTGGCACACTATGTAGGATGTAAGCATGAGTATAAGCATGTGTAAGTGTTGGTGTATGAACTCAACATGATAATGTAAAGAGATAATGAAACAATGTAACTTATATCAATCATGATCAATGAAGTAAATGCCTCCAATGTAGTGTGTTAAATAGGTAGAAGAAAATGTCCAGGATTTGTATGTTCATGTGTCATGTATCTAGTGTATGCATGTATCACAATCAAATACTCATGGATATATGTGTGTATAGAAATTAAATGATATATTATATACTAAATAAAGTAAACAACATGTATGCAAAAGCTAGTAAGCATGTGTATGCTAAATATTTGTGTGTTTTTACTTTATTTGAATGTTTTTGTATTTTCTCGATTATTTGAATTATTTAATTTTTTATTTAGGTAAGAGAGGGATAGATGATGATCCCATCTAAGGGATGCTCATAATATGTTCTAGACTCAAGCCAAGGTATAACAAACTGGTCATATTATCAAGGATCATGTATACGTGCCAATTTGGGAACTATAGAATCTACGATACTCTGCCTATGCCTCATAAGACTCTGTGGTCACGAAGTAGTAGTAGAAGTTATATTGGTTTATGGAACCTATTATTTAGTGTTTTGTGACTTATTCGATGCAACTATAATTATGGGTCTTTGTACCCTCTATGAGATAGTTGATATGTTCTTAGCAACTAACTAAACCATGTAGGTGTAAATGATGGCTCCATGGAGTCCACTATGTATCTTTGATGCAATGGTCTCTCAAGTATCAACCACCTATGAAAGAGGATTGCCTTTTGCTTACCTTTTCACTTGTGATTAATGTTAGGTTGTGGAGCTAAAAGCTTCACTGATGCAAACATGGAGGAGGTTGATGGGTTGCTGAGTTGCAGAGGAACCGACGTCGGTCAGGCTAATCGACGTCAGTCAGATTACAGTGTAGAAGCAATCGACGTCGGTTATGAGTCAATCAACATCAATCATTAAGGAATCGACGCCGACAACCTGTGTGTGCATGTAGTTTGCATGCGGGTTTCAGACTGGTCTATTTTTGGATAGGCAGTTTGCATGTAAAGACTATTTTTGGTCTTGAGTTGCGAGTCTGATTATTGTAATCAAGAAAGTCTAATTATTGTATGCATGAAATCTATATAATAGACTCATGGGTTGTATTGTAAAGTGTGTTAGATAGCCATTGTGCTTATAGAGAGAGCAAGAGTAGCTCCTCCTAGTTCCAAAGGGGTGCCGAGTGTGTATGATCAGGGAGAGTTGCAGGTTGTGTAAGTTTTGGTAAAAGATCCACCAGGGTACTGGTTGAAGAATCATAAGGACTTGGTGAGGCAAAGACAAGGGTTCTTCAGGGTGTAGAGATATCTACATGGTAAGTAAGGTCTAGTGATTTGCAAGTTAATGCAAGAGTAGGGAGATCTACTTGGCGTACAGTTGTGTACTTGGTCTACTGGCAGTGGTGTTACTAACTGGTGGAGGTGAACAACAACTCTATGTTTAAGTTGATTGTTGTGACCATAATTGAGAGAGGGAACAATTGAGAGAGAATTACTGGTGAACCCTAGAAGCGTGGGAGCTCTAGAGGTGTGGGAAGAAGAAGTGTGGCATCTTCTTTATTGTATTTTCTTCTGATTGAGTATTAATACAATTTGGTATTGTCTCTCATATTCTATGTTGTTTCATATTTCTAGTTACTTATCATTCTGGTTAAATTTCATGTTTAGTTGCTAATACAAAGGTAATCAAGTGTGCCCTTAGTGGGCAGTAAGATCCTGACAGTTGGTATCAGAGCCAGGTTGACTAAGTTGGTACCAACCTTGATAAGTGGTATCAAAGCGTGGTTAAGTACACTAACAAGTGGTCAGAGCGTGTTAAGTGTTTTTTGATTACAGGTCACTCTTAGGGGTTTCAGATTGAGTGGGAGTATAGCAATGGCATAAGAAAGTAAGCTACGAATGGAGAAACTGAATAGCACGAATGGTCAGATTGATGGAAAGAAAGAACAGGTAAAGAAAGATTATTAGTTGGTAGTAGATCAGCATGAAGAAGTAGATGTTGCAGGTGTTGTTGCATAAGATGCTCTGGATAAAGTAGAATCTTGGTTTATAGATTTTGTTGCCTCTTTCCATGTAGCCTGAAATAGAGCATCTTTTCATGGGTATGTCCAAGGAGACTTTGGAAAGATTTATTTAGGGGTTGGTGAGCCTTGTCAGATTGTTGGCGAAGGGGAAGTGAAGCTAAAATTGTAGACGGGTAACACACGGGTGTTGAAGGAGGTCATGCAAGTCCTAGTCTTGGAGATGAGTCTAATTTCTTTAGGAAAGTTGGGTGATGAGAGATGCACAGTAACTCTCACAGCGGATGCACTTGAATTAGATGGTGATAAGAAAGTAAGTATCCTTTATCTATCTACTTATATTACTGATTCACCTTCTGTTGCAGAGATGTGGCTTTGTAGGCTTGGTCACATGTGTAAGAAGGGAATGCATGTTCTTAAGTGAAAGACAAATGTTTTTGATAAACTTAAGAATTAGAAAGCCTTGGTGTTCATGGAGGAGATGACGGACAGAGATCAGCTAAGGGGACTAGATTATTCTGAGCAAGGTTGTGTTAATTTGGACAGGGTTTTGATCCAAGGTGAGCTCACGGGTAAGAAGTCATCATTCACAGGAAAACACAATTATCGACATCGATCAGGGGGAATTGATGTCGAACAGATAGGTACCAACATCGGTCATGTGCAGACCAACAGAGTCGATAGTGTAGGGCAGGTGGGAACTGACGTCGGCAGTCAGGGTCAGTCGCAGGGAACTGACGTCGATCGAGTGCAGATTGGGAGATGGCTGAGATCGGTCACTGGAACAAATGTTGGGTAGACAACAAGCTGTCAAGGAGTCTCAAATGCCCATATGGAAGACTGAAAGGGTAAGTGAGCCTCATATTCATTGTTCACCTTCTTTATATTACTTGTTGCTTATTGATGGTCAAGAACCAGGAAGATGTGAAGAGGCAATGTAGGTAGAATCTAAGAAATAGTGGGAGCATGGCATGAACTCTTCAGAAGAGAACCAAGCAGGAGATTTGGTAGAGTTGCCAGCTAGGATAAAAGCACTAACAGACGAATGGATTCCCAGGTTAGAGAAGAGAGTGGATGGACACGTGAGATGAAAGGCCAAGGTATATGGTCTTGAAGAAGCTGCAGGATAGTGGTACAAGTTTTGACAGGTGGATGACAAAGCAGGGCTTTAGTCAATGTCAGTGTAACTATTGTGTTTAACTTTACTAGGTTGGATGATGATTGCAACATTATCCTGTTAGTGTTGTGTGGTTGCTTGTTGCAGGGTTACACATGCATGAAGAATTTGGGAGCAGCAAAATTCTTTGGCATAAGAGACATGGAAGATCACAGGTTGATTTTGTCTCCAGTGGGAGTTGATGTGAAGAAGGTGTTGGCGGGGTTCAATACGCAGGATGTAGAACCAGTAAGCACACCAAGGGCTGGATAGTTCAAGTTGAGCTTAGAACAGTGTTTGAAATCACATGAGGTCTGGTGTAGACCTGAGTTTTCCCAAGCAGTGGGAGTTGTCAGAGAGTTTGGATCCAATTCATGGAAGAAGTACTGGAGGGCAATTCAGTGGATTCTCAGGTATTTGAGAGGGACCAGCAGCAGGGATTCATGCTACGCAGGGTTAAGGTCTTCACTACATGGAGTTGTAGGTTCGGATGTGGCAGGTTACTTGGATGACAGGAGGTGCACCACAAGTTGTGTGGTGGTTGGTCTTCAAGATTGAACTTAAAGAGGGATACAAGCTAGGAAATGAATTAGATGAAGGTACAAGTACAGGTACAGGTGTAGCTATTTATCTCCAAGTGGGAGATTATTAGGTTGTGGAGCTAAAAGCTTCACTAATGCAAACATGGAGGAGGTTACTGAGTTGTAGAGCAAGTTGCAGAGGAACCGACGTCGATCAAGCTAACCGACGTCAGTCAGATTACAGTGTAGAAGCAACTGACGTTGATTATGAGTCGGTCGACATCGGTCATTAAGGAATCGACGTCGACAACCTGCGTGTGCATGCAGTTTGCATGTGGGTTCCAGATTGGTCTATTTTTGGATAGGCAGTTTGCATGTAAAGACTATTTTTGGTCTTGATTTGCGAGTCTAATTATTGTAATTAAGAAAGTCTAATTATCATATGCATGAAATCTATATAATAGACTCATGGGCTGTATTGTAAAGTGTGCTAGATAGCCATTGTGCTTGTAGAGAGAGCAAGAGTAGCTCCTCCTAGTTCCAAAGGGGTGCCGAGTGTGTATGATCAGGGAGAGTTGCAAGTTGTGCAAGTTCTGGTAGAAGATCCACCAGGGTACTAGTTGAAGAATCATAAGGACTTGGTGAGGCAAGGACAAGGGTTCTTCAAGGTGTAGAGATATCTACATGGTAAGTAAGGTCTGGTGATTTGCAGGTTGATGCAAGAGTAGGGAGATCTACTTGGAGTACGGTTGTGTACTTGGTGTATTAGCAGTGGTGTTACTGACTGGTGGAGGTGAACAACAACTCTATGTTTAAGTTGATTATTGCGACCATAATTGAGAGAGGGAACTGTTGAAGGAGAATTACTGGTGAACCCTATAAGTCCAGGAGCTCTAGAGGTGTGGGAAGAAGAAGTGTGGCATCTTCTTTATTGTATTTTCTTTTGATTGAGTATTAATACAATTTGGTATTGTCTCTCATATTCTGTGTTGTTTCATATTTCTAGTTACTTATCATTCTGGTTAAATTCTATGTTTAGTTGCTAATACAAAGGTAATCAAGTGTGCCCTTAGTGGGCAGTAGGATCCTGACAATTAACCTTAATTAATTATAGAATTAGTTACTTTGGAATACACTTCTCTTCTTGTAGTAGATGCTCATATTGAATCCCTAAGATTGTGATTACCATGTTGGTATGAATATACTCAAAACATCTATGCACTATTAAAGGTATTGTACAAAGATTATGAATCCAAGGTTGTCCTAGTAGTATATCAAATATTATTGTATGTGGTATAACTAAAAAAGTTATGGTCGCATATGTTAGACCAACCTATAGAGGTAAATCAATCTCATCAATAACATATTGTGTTTTCCCATTGAATGCTTTGATCATCTTGATCAAAAGATATAAAGCATCATGTGTATATTTCTAATGTGTAAGTAATGTCCTGGTACATACATTATCACTAGAACCATTATAAACCATAACATTGTGTATAGGTTGATGATCAATAGAGGCTCTAATCAATGATGAGTAAAGATTTGAGTCATGATCCATAATTTTGTTGTCATTAAATGTAATATAAGGCCTTTAAACCATATGACGTATTGTGTGTGTAAGCATACCAATAATTCCATCCAATGGGTGTTCATAATGTGGTGGAAGAGGATGTGCATTTATATACCATTTGCACTTTCAGTGTTTCCTTAGAATGATCTTATAATAGATTGTTGAATATATTCTGATTTTGATGATCATCAAGCTGTGGTTTTGAATCCTTTGGAATATCATCAAAGGTGATTTTTTGGCTAACAATGAGGTCTTATATCTTGTGCTTCAACTTGTAACATTTATTTTTAGAATGACTAATGCATTGGTGATAGTCATAATAAGCATTTGCATTGCATCTTTTTGGTAGAGGTCAAATCATATCAACCTCTAAAGGAGGAGGGAGAGACATGAGGTAACACTCCACGAGTTTCTTAAGGAGTGGCGCTGGAGACTTGGGTAATCACATGATTATCTCTTAGGTACATTGGATAAGATGATCAGTTAGGGTCATGTGACACTATATTGACCATTGTTGTTGTTTCCTTTTTAGCCTTTGTAGCTTTAACCTTGTAGCTTGGTTCGATAAGAAACTTAGTAGTAGATATATTTAGTGCATTTGATACATACTCAAGATTGTTCAATTTATTAAGTTTTAGTTCTAGATCTTGAATAATATGGCATGAGTCATAAAAATATTTAAACTTCTTGAAGACAACCTACTCATGTAATGGGGAAAACAAGCTTTTATTAAAGATATCTTGAATATCATTAGCTACCATTGGATTTGTCATTTTGGATAACATTGACTTGTACCTCAAAACATACTCATTTATAGGCTCATTATTTCCTTGCTCTTGGAAATTTGTGCATATGACATCTTTCTAGTGATGTTGATTGAGAAATGTGCTATAAACTGATTTGCTAATGGTTTGAATGATTTCATTGATCATATTAGTAAATCATAAACCATTTTAAATCATAGTCCTTTAGGTTTATTAGAAATAATTTTGTCAAATGTTTATCAATGGAAGCATAATCAAGGCATGTTGCATAGAAAGATCATAGATGTTGCTTTGGATCACCCTTGTCATCATAAAGTGTGAACTTGGGTGTTCCAAAATCAATTGTCAAAGGGTGCAAAGATATCCTATGTGCAATACATCTTATGAATCAATATCATGAGTAGACTTTAAAGCATTTTGCTCAATATTTTTAACCTTAGCTTCTACAATTTGAATAACTTAGAGAAGAGTTTGCATAGTAGATCTATTGGGATTACGTTTTGATATTTTAGGAATCACTAAAGGGGATGCAAATATTACTTGTGTTGATGTAGGTATTGAAACTAGTAATCGAGTTAAAGCATTGAATGTTCCCATGGAAGATGTAGCAATATGTGTTTGATCTCAAGGAATAATGGCTTGAAAATATATCATGTGCTCCCACTAGTTTTAGGAATCAATGGCATGCTTGTTGGGAGGGATAATAGGATTGAATTTGTAGTATTACCACCTAAATATTCACCATCACTAGATATGGATGCATTAGCCTTAACATGTTTACTGATTTCATCTTGTGTAACATACAAAAATGCATCGATTAATTCATGGTTTTTATTTATATAATTAATTAATGCCTCTTTAGATTCAGTTTCAAAACAATATTTGTTATTAACATTTTCCATTTCTTATAAATGAAAACAAATATGCAAATAATAATGGAAAAAATCAGAGTTGAAAAGCAATCACAAAAATTTGAAATTATAGAAGTTTGAAAAGCTTAAGGGAAGTTAGGGTTGTAAGCTAGGGTTGTGTAAGAAGACTCAAAGGCCAAGTTCAAAAAATGTTTAACCCTTTTTGGTATGATAAGGGTTAAGGGGAATAGACCAATAAATTATGTAATAAGTTATTCTAAAGAAGACCAATTAAATGATTCAAAATTATAATATTATGATAAATATACTAAATCTAAGAATATGTTAAATATATACAAGTACAATGCCAAAAAATATTTTGAAACTTAAAATCTGAAGGAAAAATGATACTTAACTTATTTAGTGATCTTTAAGAAGATCTGATAGGTACATGTACAGAAGAAGATAGATTGATTTTCCACCTTCATTCATGAGATTCTAAAAATTAGCTTTTTGTTAGCCTTGACACTACCGTGAAGATGTTGACACTATCATCGATGATTCTATCTGGTTGAGGATACAAAATCTTTTCTTGAATAGCCACCTATGTATGTTAGGGTGAACATTGTTTCCTTATAGGTTGTCAGTTTAGATCACACACACAGGTTCCTAGAATCAATCTTTTTTTCAAAACCCTAGGTCTTTCTATTAGGGCGTGTCACCTTTGTAAAATAGGGGTTAGTGGGATCAATTGAAATCAAGTTGACCTCAAATAAACCTTTGTCAATGAGTGTTACTATATATATATATATATATATATATATATATATATATATATATATATATATATGTATGTAATATGTTATATGTGAATTCATGTAGTGATCTAGCTCATAACTTAAAAAATACTACTCATAAGATGATTTTTGAATGCTTCAAATATGTAAAAATATTTTTCTTATGACTCATTTAGAAATAGGGAATAATAGAGTAGTACAACTCAGTTGTGCAAATGATTTTTGGTAGTGTAGTATAAGCTTGAGAAGGTGTTTACTTGGTATTTGCTAGATAGATAATGAATGACTTTTGATTTGTATTTGTACCACACCTTTTGAAATAATCTCATGGAAGGGTTAAATAATAAAAATACGCTGACCTATACATGTATAAATATTTTTAATTTTAATCATTTGGAATGCAAGGACATTATCATTGGATTTCAGACACTACCATCAACACTAGTGTCCTAATCTGGACACCAGTATCCTACAAGGTAAAAATTTGTTGAGGATCTATAATTGACTGTGTAGGATGAAAATCATGTTTTATGTATAATATAGGTTACATGTGATCTATATCATCATAATGTTAGGGTTAGACTATAGGATAACATTTTTGGCACAATGAGATGGTGAACACGAGCCTTTCGATAGCATGATTGAGCCATGATTAGTATTTGTGAAGTGTACAAGACTGATATGTCATATATCATCATATTTAAGTATCTATGTTTTAAAAATTTTGAAGTTGATAAACTTGAAATTTGAAATGTAGTGACATGAACATAAATGAATATCATGTCCTCTGTATTTTAATGTATTGATATTGAATGTTAATTAAACTTGTAACGTGTAATTATTTTTCCAATGCCCATGCATATGCATCAACTATATGTGAATCTATATTGAAATAGCTATCAAACTGAGTTCACATGCATATCACATGACCCATAATCTAAAACTTATGAGTCGTCATAATTTTGAAACTATATATCATCATAAATCTAAAATTTTCTCTCACAAGGACTTGAACTTTCAATACAAGTCCATTGTAATGCCCCCTTTTGAGATGACAGATGTAGCTTGCAAGTCATTAATCTAAAAATAAAATTATAAAATATGTGAAATATGTAATCATGTAGTAGCGTATGAGTATTTGAATTGAATTACATCGTAGTATTGAATATGGCATTGAATTGCACATGAAACATGGGTTAGATATAACATTGAAGCAATAAGTAGTGTGTGCATGATATGTATCATGGCACAATAGCAAAAATATGAAATAGAATAAATGCATGATATGAATCATGGCACCATATTAAAAAGCAATGAACATCTAATTAATTTCATGCAATGTCGTGTAATTTTCATATAGTCTCACATATAAGGTCCAAAGGCCACATACAAGGGACATGTAAATGTCACATAAACACACAAGGCCAAGGGATGCACACAAATGGAATGATAATTCCATATAAGTAAGAACATGTATATGTTTCACACATAAGGCCAAGGGCCACACATAATTATCAAGCAAGGCCTAACTTAATATATAGTAAAGTAAGAATGTAAAAAGGAGAACATAATGAATGAGACTAATCTATATCAACCATACATATCAATATCATTGCTATAAAATAGAATATCCATGCAACATAATGAAAAGTATGAGTAATAAAACATTTATATTATATATAGCTCAACATGGTAGAGATGTTATGGATAGATACCACCTATTGAAGTTTTCATGGAGAATGAAGAGATGCCCCCAACTTAACAAGGTTATTGGGTAGAAAAGGAAGCTCAACATCAAATAACCATGTAAAATTATGTCCTATATCACACTCATTTACCTCATAAAAAATAATGTGCATTAAAAATTGAAATATATTATCTTTCTAATGTAGGATAAATAACATATATAAAGAAGTGAGCTAGCAACATGATAAAATATGTATAGGTCATTGATTTTTGAAATAAATAAAATATTTGGATTTTTGAAATAAATGATTTTTTAGAATTTTTGAAATATATATTTTTTAAATTTTTTGAAATATTAGAATTTAAAAGATTTGAAAAGTGCTTAAGAAGCGAGGCTTCCAAAATAGAAGAAATGGGAAGGATTTTAACAATTTGCAATAAGGTGCTAAAGCATAGTGTGGCAAGAAGGAAGGCAAGCAATGTGCCCTTGATGTATGTGTCTATGAGTCATAGCAATGTAACACAAATAATTCATATAGATGCGGAAGTGCATGCCCCCAATGGGCAAGAGATTATGCGTGCTCATGGAGAATGTAAGAGTAGATACATGTGATCATGTAAATGCAATGGAAGCCATGACATATGAGATATGTAATAGTAAGTTAGTGGATTGTTATAAAGAATGAGCATCGAAAGCATTGTAAGATAGTTATTTTAGATTTGTTCGAAGTGGTTTGAAAATCAAGAGGGAAAATGCCTGAACTAAAGATAAAGCCAAGGGATAGAAATATGCTTTCAATTTGGGATAAAAGAATTAGTAATGAAGTAAAAGTAAGGAATCTATGTACAAAGGAAAATCGAAGAAGCTAACCAATAACTTGATTAGAGGAAAGTTCCCATGGATTTACTACATAAATAATATATCCACCAACTTCATTTTGTGATAAGCCACCAATTGGAATAGGACATCATTATGTAGAGCTATTTGAATCCTTATACTATATCATAAGTGTTGTATGATGCACATTAGTCATAATTGTGTTAGATGTCTTTGTTGGAGTGTGCCTTGTTTTGTGTTCTTGTGTTGTACTTATGTTATATTTTCAAATGGTGATCATTACACTCTTTTGTTGGAATTTAGAGAATCATAATTAGTACTAAGTGTAACTACCATTAATATTTACCATGATCTTCCAAGGGTTACATTGTATTATTTTAATGCAAGATCAAGTGAAATAATTTTGAACATGATTTAAGACCAAGAGTGATTGGTAATGTGATAGATCTTATGTAATGCTTTGGAATCATAAATGTATTGAGATGTTGTGTATCATATCCAATATATTTGAGAATAGATAGGTTGCATACATTAGCTTCTTGTAAGTGAGTAACTGGAACATTAGTGCATTTCTTACCAACCATAATTGGTTTAATAACAAGAGATTTCAGATATAAAAAATGTTGCTTTGTCACCTCTTTTTTAACCATATTGTTAGGAGTAAGCTTACAGATTGAATCTTGCTTTGAAGTGCCTCTATTAAGGAATTTTTTTTAAAGATAACTTGATCTTGCTTTGGTAGCTTTACCTTTGAATGTTTCTCTATTTGAGACTTTAATTGCTCTTTTTGTATCTTTTCTTTGGGAGATGTGATCATTGTACTAGGAGAAGTATTTGAGTCAACTGATTGTGATTTATTAGTGCAGTTGTTTGAAGTATTTTATAAATCATGTTGGTTGTAAATGGGTGCTTTTACCTTATTAAGTACATGAGAATATGTCCATATTTATCCATTCCAATATATGTAAATGAATAATGAGATAAGTATTCATCTTCATCAATTGGTTAAAATTTAGCTTGCATAATTGATCATCTACTATTTCTTACGTATCTTCATAATCATTGCACAATAGTCTTCAGTCTAAAAAAAGGAATATTCATAGTTGATCAATAATGGTAATTTTGTAAGAGGAACTTCTACTCATGTAAGAATTCACACTTGTTATTTCTCTTCTTTTATAAGCTCTTGACTACTTGTGTTAAAATTTGCACTTTTTTGTAGCTTCCTTGATAGGTTCTTACATTTGCTTAGGCATGTGAGTAACTTGTGGGGTATCATTGACATTAATTGATTCACCCACTTCATAAGTATAAATTTGTGCCATTAGAATCGGTTGCTCAGGTGGCATGATCGAGACCTAGTTAGATTATGATTATGTCACTTTGCAATATCAAAAAGGTACATCATCAACTAAATTTGTATAATCATGTGTATCATGCAAAATTTTGATGCATCTATGGAATGTATAGGGTATAGCTTCCATTTCATTAATCCAAGGCAAACCTAAGAGGAGATTATATTGTAACTGATCAGGTATGACTTGAAAAAAGATAGATATTATTTAAGGACTTAATAGTAAATCCAACGTAATAGTTACCAATATTTGTTTTGGAGTGTTATCAAAGCCATGTATAGTTTTCTTGTTTTCTTTAAGTATAGTCTTATTGAAGCCCAATTTGTGTATTAATTCATAACTATAAATAGTTATCCCATTACCATTGTCTACCAATGCACGTTTGACTATTCTTCCATGTATTTGAATTTGAATGAATAATGGAAGATTCTACTCAATGATATGCTTCAGAGGTATATCCTCATAATCAAAAGTAATAATATGGTAAATATACTTGAAGGTATTCATGATAAAAACAAATGAAGTTGGTGTGTATCCATAGGAAGAGTGGTATCTCAAAACATCCCATCTAAAATATCCTTGTAATCAAGTACTTTTTTTAATAATTATAGAATATAAATCTTGGCTAGATTATTACATGATTGACCAATAAGATCATATCACTTATGTTGAGAAACTTGCCTTGAGGGGGGTGGGGGAGGATGAACATTGTGATTAGTAAGATCGGGTTGAGGAGGTAAATGTGGCTATCCTTTTGAAGTTTGAATAAGATGAACATGGGAATCTAATATAAGCCTTGGGCAAATAATGGGAATAGATTTAAGGATAGAAGTAGGTCGAGGGAGAGGATGAAACACAAAAGGTTATGCACATGATCTTTGGTGTCTATTTGTGATAGGAAGTAACTCATATTAGATATTAATAAAATAGGTATTAGTAACATATATGATCTTAGGAGATGGTGTAGTGTGGCTTTGTCCATAATAGGTAGAATCTTATTTGTAACCAAAACCTCTTCTTTCAATATTGTGTGGTGACAAACTCTTTTTTGATGATGGTAATATTTTGGGAGAATTAATATAGGATGTAACATTACAACAATAAGAATTGAAAAGTGCTTGACGATCTATATTATACATGTTATCTTCTTGATTTATTTTATATTTTATCCATGCTTGAACATAATGAATAATGTGTTGAAAGGGAATTAAGATGCAACAATTAATTTCATAATCCTATGCATCATGAAAGAGAAACTTTCACCCACTAATCCCAATATGAATACAATACAAGAAAATATTAAGATATAAAGGATGATCTAGGTAAGGGTTTGAATGATTGCATGGGCTCTCAAATATACTTCTTTGCAGACTAGTGTTGACCCATTATTCAAAAGCACTAACTACATAGGCTAAACCATGCTTGTAGCCCATTATCCCAACTTTGAGGGTACGGTGAGTGTAACTCCTATGGATGATACATTCCTCTTAGGTGAACCACAAATAAAATGGCTAGAAGAGATTCCCTATGGTATAAACAAGGGACCTTAGGCGTTTTCAATATACCATGAGGTATGGGGAACTAAACACTATGTTTAGTGTTGTGCAATGGCTTGAGTACTATGGAAATTCCCCTCACACATGGTGTCCATAAAATAGATAATTGCTTAGCCCATAATAACAATCACTAAATAGTTTTAAAACTATCATAACACATGTTCTAAAAATAAGCAACAAGCAAATTGAAAATAAATAAAAATAAAAAATTAAAATATTTTAGTGTATAGAGATTAACAAATTTCAACCCGAGTTCAAAAGAAAGAGCTTTAATGTTAGATGTTATCTAAGGTGACAAGACAATTTATTCTATGTCAGATTAAATCCAAAAAAAAAAGAATATTAACTCATGGTTTTGTATTTATAGCCAAGGTTGAAGGTTGTTTTATTTCAATGTCAAGAACTTACATAAATTATATGAAATCCTAAGACAAAAATCAAGAAAACAACAAGCAATGTTTTAAATAAAATACAAGTTCACTAGAGTGTTTAATATTTATTTTAATTTGATAATTAAATATAATAAATAAATAAACTATTGAAATATGATTTAGGTTATAGAATATACATAACATAAATGTACAATACAATGATTTATAAAATTTGAAATGAGCTATAAATA